>JAPMOR010107654.1:164154-275037 GCA_026543865.1 Argiope aurantia | reverse complement strand
ATAAGTCAAGGTTCGAAGTTGAGCAAGTCTAGCTTTGATCAAACAAAGCTGCACTTTAGAAAAATTCCGCCAACGTGTCTTTACAGTAGTGAGATTTTCTTTTACTTTCTCGTATACGTAGTATAGAGAAAATATAGCAATCGTAAAAAAATTCGAACTCCAGTTTTTCGAATTCACGTTTCAGACCTCTTCGAGTTCGAAAAACACATTTTGGGAAAATGTCCGTCTGGGGCAAATATAACTCAAAAAGGCTTTGAGTTAAACTTTTGAAATTTGGTATACGTTCTTAGCATATACCAAATTATCGGATTTCTATCAAATTTTAGCAAAATCTGATCGGAGGAAGTTTTTCTGTCCGGTTGTTAGAATATAAGTTAGAACGATAACTACAAAAAGAAGAGAGTTAGATAAATAAAATTCAGTATAGAGATTTAAAATCTATAGTGTTGACACCTGTTAAATTTTGAGACAGATCCGACAACGGGTTAATTATCTGCCGGTCTGTACATTCAGAAATATGTAAACGTGACAACTCAAAGACTCAGTGATTTAAATATATCTAATTTGATATGGGAGTTTGTGACTACAATTGTAGTTCTGTGTCACATTTTTGTTTCAGTCGGCTGGGAAAAAGACATCAGAAGCACAAATTCTATTCGGGTGTTATTAAACCTTTGTCAAGAATTAATCACCAAAATCCTCGCCCAGGATGGCACAATAAATTAAGCAAAAGTACTAAATTCAAGCGAAAAATATTTCGGAATTATTGTTCGCTAGTACTATGTAAGGCGTTCTTTAAGATGGCACGTTTGTTAGAGTATATGCGAGAATGGTTTTGGGGAAACCACTCCAGCTGGTTTATTATACAAATTTACGAAAATATTTATTCATGTAGTTCACCAGTGCTAATAACATACTTCAATAAGTGTATCGTCTTAGAAACATCGTGTGCATTTTAAGAGGAAAATAGCTGTCTTCAGCGACTAATGTTCATCTGTCATTTTAATGACATTAATTTAGTAATATCTAGCAGTTTTTTATTAAATATATTTCATAAAACCAAATGAAAATACAATTTAAAATAGTATTTACAATACAAACATGCAGCTTTCTGATAGCTATTTACGCAAAATTAAAAAAAAAGCATGAAATCGCTCTATTTGTTGAAGCTGGTGATTCCTCCCAAGTTTTAATTTGCTATATCTTTTGAAAATGGAAGGTAGATGTGGGAATGCGATTAAGGAGGATGTATTTAAATGTTTTGAGCTTTTAAATAAAACAAAAATTTACGAATCTATGCAATGGATATCGCTGGAAAAATTCATTCACAGTTTTTTTTGTTTTTTTTTTTCGTATAGGATATATAGTAAAGTAGTGATTTAGGATATTTTCTCGAAAATGGAAAAGAATAGACGATTATTGATAACTAACTTATAAAAGAGTGGTCTTTTCTGATGAAATGGATAGAATATTTGAGTCTGGGTAACTCTGTCATTTTTTTTAACTCTCTCGTATACGAATTACGTAAAGAAAAATATTGTAATCTTCAAAAACATCGCACTATAGATTTTGAGAAATCGCTACTTTTCAGACCTTCCTGGGTGAGAAAAGAACATTTTTGGAATTCTATTCATCTATGAACTCGATACCTCAGGAAAGCTTTGAATTATAAAGGATGAAATATGATTCATAGTCTTAACGTCGTATTTGTAAATTTCTGTTGAAGTTTGAACGAAATCCAAACAGACGAATTATATCTATTCGGCTTGCTGAATATAAGTAAACACGATAACTACAAAACGTAAAGAGTTAGATGGATAAAATTTGGTACAAAGGTTTAACATCCAGGGTATAAATACCGATCAAATTTACAATCAAATTCATCAAGGGGTTTATTTTCTGTACGTTCATAAACATGAAAATGCAATAACTTAAAAATTCAATGACTTAAATAAATGAAATTTAGTACGCGATTTTGAGACTACAATTATAGTTCTATGTCTAATTTTGCTTATAATCTGTCAGAATATAAACATCCAAAATACATATTAGGTTTTCGGTTACTTATATAATAACTGCATGCTGGGATTAATGGCCCAACTAATTGGTCTCCCCAAAAATTTCTCGCATACTCGCTAATAATCTTGTCATACCAGAGAACACCATAAATAGCATTGGCGTGCACTAGTTACGAAATTTTAATTTTTGGCGTGTATATTTAGCATTTTTGCTGAATCGATCGTGTCATCCTTGGAGAGTTATTTGGCGATTAATCCCTGGCATGCAACTAATAGTCTCAGAAAATCGGATTTGTATTTTAGATATGTTTTTCTCAACTGATTGAAACAAAAATTTGACTCAGAATTATTGTAGTAACAAAATTTCATATCAAATTTGATATATTTAAGTTGTTGCTTTTTTATGTTTTGCATGTTGCCTTTGCATGTTTCTGAACTTACAGATTGACAGACAGTCAACATATTGTTAGATTTGGCTCAAAATTCTATTTGTGTCTACACTATAGATGTTAAATATTTGTACCGAATTTTATCTGTCTAGCTCTCTTCGTTTTATAATTATCGTGTTAACTTATATTCGAATATTCGTTCACACGGATATCCTTTGCACGAATTTTACTCAAAATGTTTTTTGAGTTATCGTTGTCACAAACAAACAGACGGACTAACATTATCCAAAAATATATTTTTCATTCTCAGTGAGATCGCAAACATAGAGATTCATACTCTCGAGTTCGAATTTTTTGGCGATTGCTATACTACGTATACTCGAAAATAAAAAGTCGCCAAAGGTCGGTCGCATGAGGGATTCAGTTTAAAGGCCAAACATCTATTTCGTAACTATCGCTCGTCAATGCCATATAGGACATTCGCGACTTTATCTATACTCCATAATTTTACTTTATACGAGTGGGCCAGTTACTCTGATTTCTATGCGGATTGTAAAATGAAGCAGTCTTTCTGAGATTTCTTGCGAAAATGGAAAGCTGTAGAAACAACTGAGCTGCAAACAACTGAGAAACACTGCAACAAATGCAATGTGCATAATATTTTATGTGAGCTAAAAATTGACGAAACAGGTCCAATGTTTGGGGCTAATGGGCTCTGTTACAGACACAGTGCACCAGTATTTTTGAGATGTCTGCCAGAAATATAGGAGGGAAGCGTAGGCAATCATTAATGATATAGTTAGAGATCATGATCTTTTATATGAAATGGCGAAATCGATCAGTAGTTGGAGTTGTTTTGCATATTTCCAAATTATTTTCAATGTATAGCCATTATATGTAGAATGGCAGTAAAAAAATTATTTGCATCTGAAATTTATAGAACATCAATTTTAAAAAGAACAGGAAAAGAATTTTTTTCAGCCATTACAAGCGACGAATGCAACAACAAAATCAAGAATAAAATATTTATTCTTGAAACTAAATAAAACTTATAATAAAATGCATAACTGAATGATATAAAATTAATGAATTAATTATTTCTAAATAATCATCTGTATTTTTAGAACGATTTATTAAAAATATTTACTATAATTTCACAACGTCATGAATTTTTTGATATACATTCGGTTGTTAAGAAACATCTGAGACAAATAGAAAGAATTCAACCTTTGGTTGCTAAGCAACGTATATTAGAGTTTGTTTTCACTTACAAAGAATAAATATATAGTTTGTTGTCTTATGTATTGATTCGCTAAATTTTTGATAAATGTTGTAAGATTTATGCACAATGTGCGTGCATTTTTTGTAATAAATATGATTTATAGGGAATTAAAAACATCTCAGTTTTCCATATAGTATACTTTTCATTTAAGAAATCAACATCACTTCCATTGAACTGAAATTTTGTGTCCAAATTCAAATATAAGTTTTTGGAAATTTCTATTACTTTATATCATTATTTTTTCGTGTCTTATATTTTAGCGAATTACTAATAAAAACATTAGTATCCTAAGGAGATTTAAATTGATCAAACTACAAATAATAATTAAACTAAATAGACATTAAATATTTATTTAAGCCTTTTAAAATAATTGCAGAAGGATTTGAATCCTTTTGACTTGGCCGTTGAAAATTTTAATTTATCTTATTTTAAGCAAAAGAAAATAGTCTTTCTGTTGAAAGACGATTTTTAATTTATCTGGAATTTTGCTCTAATAATAAAATTCTAAAGCCTCAAAATAAATTAAATATTTTCAGTTAATTTAATAAATTTAATTAAAACTGATTCAGGATATTGCTTTACCTAAATGACATCTTTCAATATTATATGAAACTAGCGGGTTTATATAATATTACATATATTATATAACTATAATATTTTTATATTTAGATATATGAAACTAGCAGGAGTGGTTCCCTCGAAGCTTCCTCTTATATTCTCTAATAAATGTACTTGTGCATTATTAAATGTATGTAACTGGTAAATAATAATTGGACAGAGGCGTGTTGGAGTGTGATCTTCGGCTTTTAATCGCTGAGATGCTGTTAATACACGTCCCATAAATTCGAATATGTGTTTTAGATACCTTTTTCTCTACCTATTTAAAGGGAAATTTGGCACAGAACTGCAGTTGTAGTCAGAAAACATACCAAATTTTATACCTTTAGGTTATTGCTTTTTTTGAGTTACGTGCTTACACGCTTGTGAAAGTATAGGTCGGCAACCGGTCAATCCCTTGAAGATTTTGATTTCCAATTTGATATATATCTATATTTCAGATGTTAAATCTGTATATCAAATTTTACCATCTAAATTATTTCATTTAAAAAAAAAATTTTTTTTGTCAATTTATATTCGGGCAGCCGAAAGGGCAGACTTTCTGCCTGGAGTTCGTTCAATAATTGATAGAAATCTGCAAATTTGAAGTAAAGACCACATACCAAATTTCATCTGTCTAACTCAAATTATTTTTGGATTATTATATTCACAGACAATCAGACCAAATAATTTTGAAAATGCGTTTTTTGGACTCATTGAGTTCTGCAATATGGAGATACGTCAAAAATTTTTGAAATTACCCAATTTTTTGTTTAAAAATTAATATCCAATATTCGTTACATAATAAAGGTGAGGCTACAGACTCTGAGCATGTATATAGATTCTCGATAAATAGCGAAATTCTGAGGGAAATGAAAAGAATAAAAGGATACGAGAGAAGACCGAAGCTTCTACAAAGGAAAAGAATTATATCACGCATTTTTGCAATGGAACAATAAGAATATTAAAAGGGTCATTTCTGGAGGATGAAAAATAAATTTGGAATTGAATCATTTGGTTTATACAGCAGCTCAACTAAGAATAGCTGTTTAATATTAACGCAAATAGTATTTTTGTCACAACTTTCTGGAAGAATACTACTACTTTTTTCGGTTTCCATGCTTTCGAATTTCTGGTTTTACTTATTAGATTAGCAATCTAATAAGTAACATTTTGAGTTTAATATAACATAATTTTTTATATAGAGGGGGAGGGGAGGCTTTCGAATTGTGAAGAGAAATCAGATGACAAAATGATTGAGTGGAAAGAAGAGAATCTACATTTTGTATTTATGTACATCATTCCTTCGTGGTAATTCCAAACCTTTTAAGCATTGCAATCTACATTTTAGAAACCGAATCTATAGAGAACCACTTGATCTACGGACACGTTGAATTTTTTTAGAGACAAATAGCACACGTTCTTTCTGACAGAAGTTTTAATGGTCGTAAGAGATCTTTAGTTTAGGGAGAGGAGGAAAA
Organism: Argiope aurantia; assembly: GCA_026543865.1. NCBI lineage: Eukaryota > Metazoa > Arthropoda > Arachnida > Araneae > Araneidae > Argiope > Argiope aurantia. The sequence goes on along the minus strand of JAPMOR010107654.1, from coordinate 269,270 downwards.
TATTACTAAATATAATTTTATAAAATATATTTCTTGATATAAATGTGTGGCTTGATGAAGATTTCTACCACATAAGATTCTTGTAAATTAAAGATACGTAAATATTCAAGGTCTTCATAGTGCCTTATTAATAATAATTTTGCATCCCAAATTTTAGGAATCTCTTTGTTCACATACCACATAATGTGATAACAACAGATTTTTCGTGTATTAGATTTAATCTATCATTGGAATCGGCTTTGATCTTGCAATTATTCAGCTTCGAAATTGAAGCTCCATCGCCACTTTACAGTGGGTTCAACAGATTTCCGAAAAAGAAATTAATTTTTGCGTATTTTTTTTTATTTCATTTATTTTCCGATTTGATTGAAACGTATCTAAGACAGGAATCTGGCTTTTTTTTTTTTGCTTTTTTCTAACAGTCTAAAGAAAGCAAACCGAGTTGATGTCCCCCTCATACCGTAAGTAGTTCATTTGGTGAAATCGAGCATCAGACCTATAATTTTCCAGCTCAGAAATCAAAAGATAAGAAAGAAAGAAAAAAAGCGAAGTGAAAAAAATTGCGGTGCACATTTCCACCCTCCAAAGTATATATCTGCTGAATTTGATTGTTATAGATCAAATGAGCAAGCCTGTAGAGCGCTAACACACAAACATTTATTTTTATTAGTAGTATAGATTTATTCAAACGATACACTGTCTAAACATTTATTTTTTTAAGTATTATTTTAAACACCTTTTATCGTGTCACATACAGATATATTATTTGATTTTTCCTTTTTAACGTGAATGTAATCTAAAAAATGTTTACGCTTCAAAGACTTTTAACAATATATCCATCTTTTAACAGCCTTTCATCGCTTCGTTGCAATAGAATCCAGTAAGACTGACGAAATTTGCTGCAGAACCAATACGTTATAAATGAAAGGAAAGTGAGGAAAAAAAAAGATTCATATCAACAGACATTCTTTTAGCGCACACAATAAAATAAAAAAATATTTGACAAATGAAACCATGCCAGTTCTCTGGTTATTAATCATCAATTTCTTTTACTTAAGAAAAAAAAGTTAGACTATGTTTGTTTAGTTTTCGATTGGTTTTGCCGTGAAGTGGATAGTACAAAAATAAAAACAAAAAGCAGGACGTTCTTGAATGTGGGCATATTCGAGAGGCGTATTACCAACTAGGCTGCTTCCTGCCTAGGGCCATTAAGTTCAAAGGTGGTCGTAGGCAAAATAGTTTAAAATGTTATTTTCCTAGTTGTAAAATTGAAAAATTCGCAAAAAAAAATGAATTATAAAATATTAGAATAGTATTAAATTTTATTAAGTCTAATAGATCAAATTTCTACAAGCTTTATTGTTTTTACTTAGTTATTTCAGTATTTTAAAACATCAAACGTTTACGCAAGTGATAATTTTTACAAATATGAATGGAGTTTTGATACTTATTAAATAAATAAAACTGAATGCATTTTCACAAAGTTATCATTATAAGAAATAACCTAAAATAATTCATCAATATGCTGTTTAATTTTTTTAAAAAAAATGTCTTGAAGTGTAACCAGTTTATTAAAAAGAAGAGAAAGCCTCAAAATGAGTAAAGAGCCTTGAGCTGTAAGATGCCTAAATCTGCCATTGGGCATTTCTACATTTTGGCTGAATCCAACACCACACCACAAAAATTTTCTTTTGAAAATTAAAGTATGCTTCAATGGAGAGAAATAATTTAACAGAATAATGATCAAAATTTAGTCGGACATTAAGGCTCCACATTTTTCAAAAGTGCACGGAATTTATAAGCAAAATAAATAAATAAAATATGATTTAGTTTTGTCTGTTTCAACAATTTTTTCATAATAGTTACACGCATTAACTCTTGCCAACCGTGATGGTTACGTCTTTAATACATTTCTTTAGTACACACCAAAATCGAGTCCTTCAACTTTAAACTTCTATACGTTACCTTCAATTATTTCAATAAGAAAGTGAGTATAATTTATACCAGCAGACTGGTCAGCTCATAGTTTTCTCATATATTCTCGAAGGCGAACGTTAGTTACGAAGGAGCCTATTAGGCGATTTTTCTGGTGATTAATCGTTGATACGGTTAAAATATAAGTAAAAGAGAAACCGAATATGTACTGCGGGCGCTTCTTTTTCCCGAACGATTAAAATCATATTTGACATAGAACTACAATTGTAGTCACAAAATCACATGCCAAATTTCATATATTTAAGCTATAGTAGTTTTGAGTTATCGCATTTACATTCTTATAAAAGTACAGACAGACAGATAGAGAACTCCTCCACAGATTTTTTTCAAATTCGACAAGTATCTACAATTTAGATGTTAAATCTGTGTACTCATTTTTTATCCATCTAGCTTCCTTTGGTTTTTAATGATCGTTTAGCTTATATTCGGACAGGTGGAAAATTATTCAAAATTTCAAAGAAATTTAAAAATTTGGTGTAAAAACCATGCACCAAATAGTCAAAGCATCTACATAGAGAGAGTGGAAAAAAAGATATAATTCCAAACATGTATTTTTTGGATTCCGATAGATCGGAAATGTGAAGATACGTCAAAATCTCGATTATTATATTACTTTCTCTATACTTTTCGGTATTGAAACTTACCACCAGGCTAGTGTATTTATTACAAAAATTAAAAATAAGAAAGCTTTAGAAAGACCATTTCCGTTGATTAATATTATGTTATAATTTCTTATAAGTTGTATTTATATAAATGCATTAATTTTTTATAACTTAAAAGCATTTCGCATTTTTTTTCTCTCTTTGCTGTTTTCAAAGTCGGATGATATTACAAAATCATGCAATTATTTATTCGCCATTTCTCGATCGCCAATCTTAATGAATCTTCGGCTTCTTCTTTCATACCTCGAAGCCCTTTTTAATTAATTCCTTTTGCAATTTATACAATTATTTAGTTTCATTTTCAATATGATAACGCAACCGACTTTCAGCATCTCACCTCTTATAAATAAAATTTCAGCCATGGACAAATTAAATGGAAACATTTAAGATAACGTGCATGTGCAAACTCTCGTTCTGAAAATCCTCGCTCAGCAAGGGTTTATTGTGCAATCGCAGAAGTTTTCCAAATAGCTCCGTTTCCATCATCGGATTGAACAGAGTGATTAATCCGGGAGTTAGAGAGAAATTAACCGAGGGATCCAGACAGATTAACAGAGGGATCTGACTATGATAATTCGGGCTACAAATGTTTGCACAATCAAGTTCATGTTGACTTTACATACCCCTGATATTTGACAATAAGTGAGGGCTCTATATAAGCCCTTGAGTCATACATTTTCGTGGAAACAATATAATTTTAATTGCAAGTTTTAAATCTAAATAAGCGCCGGGATAGCCTGGTTGGTAGACATCTGGATTCGCGTCCCTTAGGTTGCGAGCTCGAACCCCGCCGGCCGAAGATTCCCTGCGTGCCTGGTGGCTGACGAGCGTATAAATCTGTCGTGGTCACAAAGTCCTCCATGTCGAGAGTAATACCACTGGGGGTATTAGATCAGGGGTGATCGTTCTCTGTTTCAGGTCTAAATTACGATCTGTGAGTGAATGAAGTCCGCCCGATAAAAAGGGTTGTGACGTGTGTGTGTAGCTAAGTCGTTCTCTTGGCCCTAGATGGCGCTACTATAAAAACAAGAGGCGCTCTCTCTCGGGCTTAAAATCGCTGTCTTCGTAACAGCGGGCTTGTCCATGGCAAGTGCCCTAAGAAACAACTACAACACAAAATAAAGATGAAAGTTGGATGAATTTTAACAACAAAACCAAATAAAGATGAAAGCTGGATAAATTTTAAATTGACATAATCAGCATTCATATATCAAAGTTAGTGGGGTAACTTTCTCAAGTTCGGAGACAAATAGTTATTCTCCAAGCAATTATAGTTATTAAACTTTTGCTTTTGTGCAGCTTTTATACAAAAATGTTCTCACAAGCTTTATCTATATGTTTTTAAGGAAGGACATTTTCAAGCATATAATAGATCAGAAAATCGTACAGAACCAGTTTAAAAAAGAGCTAGCGTGCTTTTAAATATTTGTATATAATTTTTAAAACTATTTACATAAATATTGTTCTGCGTATCCTTACGTCTAGTTGGATCTTGTGTGTTTATTTAATACGTAACATTGTGATGGCTTATTAACTATCTTTCTATAAATATCTCAGTGATACAGATGCATATAGTCAGAGAGAGATTTTGTTACATTATACGTTTCATAACAGCACAGTAATATAACTCATATATAGTAATGTGTAGAATACAGTTCTTGAAACGAAGTCAGGCAGGGATAGACATGACGTCCGTGGAACTCTGTATGGTGCATATTAACCCTGTGAGCCCAGTTTCGCCCTAAATTTCCCGTTCGACAAAGCCACGAATCCTGCATTTTCGGGCGCATACCTGAAGTCTTAGGATAAAAAGTAATTCGCAACCCCTTCCTCGTAAGGAAAAATCGATTCCATTCTGTTTCCGTGCATGATAAATTACCCCGGTTTAAGAATTAGAATTTTCTCATTAAACAGGCTCATAAAGCCATAGCTGATGCTGTAGTTCAACATTCACCGATTCAAAACAGAAGTTAGGCGAGTGGAACTCTGATTTAGGTAACATTCTCTTCATTGAATCATAATGCAAAATGACAGGATCTGTCCCAAATAGTTTCTTTGGTTCCGAAAGGAGACATTTATTAAAGTATTCAAATTTGAAATATAATAAAAATGTCATTTTGTATTTGGGCTGAAATGAGTTGGTAATAAAGGCTTTGCTTGGGGCTGGAAGGTTCCAGGTTCGAAACCGATTCTGTAGAAGAATTGTCGTGTAATCAGATTTGGTGGACGTTAAATCCATTGGTATTAAATGTACTCTCGCTGGAGTAAGAAGGAGGTTCGGAAAAGAGTGTGTCCCTGTCATCTGATCATTGCACTATGTAGAGTTCTTTTTCTAAATACCTCTTGTTTTGCTTCAGAGTAGAGTGTAAATATAACTTAATAAGCATTCCATATCTAATAGCAGTCAGATGTTAAAAAAAATAATTTTAAATACGCCTATCATTTGTATAAAATTCTATTGCTTATTAAAAATCAAAGGCACCGAAATTGAAAAAAAGAAAGCAAGCGTTGAACGACAAAAATTATCAAATACCCTACATAATAAGGAAGATGATTTCTCTCAGAAAACTTCCAAGTTCACCTGAACTTGAAGATTCGGCACGCGATTCAATTTTAATCTCAATGCCATGGTGATTGATTGCGTGTTTATGAACAAAGAATAATACGAACAAGAATAATCAAGTTCCTGCGCACGTATTGTGATCTCGCTCAAGAATAACTCAGCATGTGACCTTGAACAGGAAGGCAGGAAATAGACCAATGGTCACGTGACACGATCGTTTTCTAGGACAAGAACATCTGTGGGGAAACAATTGAATACTTTCGAAAACAAATGGAAAGGGAAAAATTGCTTTTATTAAATACTTTTAATACAATTTGTATTATTGCATGGCAATTTCAGCACTGTTGATTTCACATTTCATTTGTAAAAACAAACTGTTGAACCAGCATTTTAGAATGCTTTTATAATCAACTTTATGCAAACATCAGAGGCTTCGAATAGTCTTTTAATCTTTGTTTATTTTCCCATTTTCGTTTCGAAATTGTTTATTCAAAGAATAAATTAACATTTTTTTCATTTGATTAAAAATTCAAATTTATATATAAACTGTGAAAAGTATTATAAAATCGAGTGAATAAATTTTTTATTATAAAATGATAAGTTGTATTTATTTCGAAGTGTTTAGTCTCTGTTTAAATAATCATAAACTGAATATCGTCTGCAATAATTAGAATATGTTAATAAAAGCTTGCATATCAAAGCATATACAGATGTTTATTATTTCGAATAAAAAAATAAGCATCATGAAATAAGCAATTACTAAAAGTTATATAATTAAATTTGTTTGCGAGAAAACTTTAATATATGAGAAAATCTTGTATTCCTATTTCTTATTTTAATATTGATTATAGAATAAATATTTGGCTAAGTTTTAAAAAAAATGTGAATGGCGTTTTAAATAAGAATTAAAAATTTATTAATTAGAATCAGAATTGAAGAAATATTGTTTTTGGAGAAAAACTGTTGATACAATGAGGCAATTAGTTTATAATTTCCTTTATTGAAGAAGTTGGAAATTCCGAATGAAATCTAATCGCAGAAGTTTTTCTATCTAGCTGTGCGTGTAGAGGTTAACACGACATCTACAAGAAAGTAATGAGAAAAATGAATAAAATTTAGTACACAGATTTAACACCTAAAATATAGACTTGCATAAAATTTTGTGCAAAATCTGTCATAATATTGACCGTTTATCTGTACTTTCGCATGCATGTAACGGAGATCATTTAAAACCGCTACGACTTAAATAAATAAAATCTGGCACTCCATTTTACAGTCTTTAAGTTTAAACGCTTATTAAATTTAACCAAATTCCTCAAAGCACTGATGGACAGTTTGGCTATCATTTTGCCTGAATAAAAACATGATAACTCAAAAACACATCGACTTAAATAAATAAAATTTGGTATATGATTTTATTACTAAAATCGCAGTGCTGTGTGCAATTTCAGTTTCAATTGGTGTGTGTGTGGGGGGAGGGAGACGTCCAAAATGCATAATCAGTTTTCTTCATTGTATTAAAAAGTACAGACATTTATGTCAAGTTCTCTGAAAATAAAAATCTGAGCACTCGTGGCATTCACGGCCTTGTTCAAGTTTCACAAATTTATAAGAGGATGTAACATCTTTTTTATTAAATATGCGAGAAAGTTTTGAGGCCATTTCCGCTGGCTTCAAGTGGATAAAAAGGATTTATATTACCATGCGATACACGAAAAACGTTGCTTTCAATTCCTGAGGGGTTTTCGGATGTCAGAGAAAAAGGTAGTGTCCCCTGAACATTGAGAGTAAAAGGCATGCGCGGTAATCGGATCAGATGATGTCATAGTCATATGACGAGTGTTACTGCGCACGTCTTTTACACACAATGTTCAGGGGACACTACTCTTTACTCTCAATGTTCAAAAAAGTAGCGTGTCCTGAACATTGAGAGTAAAAGGCATACGCAGTGACACTCACCATATGACTATGCCATCATTTGATATGATTACGGGGCAGTGGTAAATCAAGTTTCAGAATCAGAGGATCACAAGTTAGAGCTCCGATCTCTATTAAGATGCAGCATGCAGATGAGTCCTGGCCTAGGGGTAACGCGTCTTCCCCGAGATCTGGGCGTCCCGGTTTGTGTATGGGTGTTCTTCTGTGTTCTATCTTTGAGGTGTGTGAATGGGCCCCTCCTGTAGAAAAGGAGTTGTGCAAGCGAATGTGATGCATGAAGTAGCATAGTCGAACTGGCCCTATTTGGCGCTACTGAAAAAAAAAAGTGATGCTCACTCAGCTTAAATCGCTGACAGATAACTGCCAGCGGGTTTGTAAAGTGCCATAAGCCCCAACACACATATAAGTCTTGTCAGGATCATATAGAACTCTGTAGGAGCCTTAAGGTAATATAAGTTTTGAGATCATCCTTCACTTACAAAACCAGCAAAAAAAGTTTCTTATAGATTTTAAGTTAATTATATAAGCATTATTTTAATAATAAATATTATAACCAACAAAGCATTTAATTGAGATTTATTTTTAAGAGAACTAAGTTCAGTAGCTCACGCATGAAATATTTTAACTTAAATTTTTAAAAAAAGTTATTTTAGAATGGTAAGAAAAATTATGCATTTTTAAACATAATTTAAATATTTTTAACACAAAGTTTATTCGAAACTATTGACATGTTAGTCAGCCAATCAAAAGATTGGATTACTTTGGTTCGTTAGCTGTTATGTTCTGGAATTTAATCTTTCTTGATTTGAATTGGAATCAATTCGAATATATACAACTTGCATATCAAATGAAAGCATAAAATTATATTATACTAGCCCTATGACAGGAAGCTGGCAGCCTTATCTGTTTCTATCTATAGTGCTACTCGAATAAGTTAATAGTGAACGTTGATTTAACAAATCAAAAATCAAAGAAATAATAATAAAAATTCATTCGAAGAATAGTTATGCCTGAGATTTATATAAACAAGGATCTATTGCTCAAAAAAAAAAAAACTCCTTAGAGCTTGATTTTTATCTTTTTCTGAAAACAATTAAGAATTTTTACATGCAATTTGTAAATACTACCAATCTTGTTGATTATTAAGGAAATGATTTTGAAAAAGCCGACTTTTAAAAAAGAACTTTTTTTTACAATCTCGACAATTTTGTAAACATCTAAAAAAATGTTTTTAGGGAATAAAAACTACGCAATAACTTCCCACAAACTGTTTGAAATCTCTCTTGAAGGGAAAACCCAAATCTGTCCCTTCATTCCACTATGATTATCCAACTAAAAATTAACAACATCAAATATAAAAATAACCTGAGCGATGGAAAAACTGAATAATGAGTGTTACTTTCCCTTAAAGTCATAAACTGATAAAAAAAAAGCAAATACATTTTTATCTGTCATGTTTTTTCAATAATCTCACCATTTCTCAAAAAGAAGAATTGTTATTATGTAAGAAACAATGTATATGTAATATTTCTAGTAAAAGAGTTAACAAATATGAAAAAAAAATTAGATTATGAAACACGATCTTCATGACAAAATGAATGTCTGCTTTCCCTTCTCGGAGATTTATGCATAAATTTGTTCTTTTATTCTTGCCACATCACATGACAAGTTCGCCAGTTTTTTCCACCTGTCGGAGGCTCTGAGATTTTACGAATGGCTCAGACGTGTTAGCCTTTTTTCACTACCATCAAAAGACGGAAGTTTGTTTTTCAATCTTACTCAACTTCGGATAGTTTCTTTTGTAACAAATTAGTCAATATTTCCTGTAATACAAGAACGTTAAAGGTTCCATCTGCTAATAAGCACGAAGAAAGTTTATATGAACTGCGAAGAAAAAGTGTATTTCATTGAAAATTGTTTGTAAAAGCATTAAAAATACAGAATATTCACTCTAAAGTTGAACCAATAGTTAATTTATGAACCATTCGATGTAGGCGTTTATTATCAATTAGAAAAATTCTTTAAATGAAGTAAAGAATGGTGTTTTAAGTTGTTTTGAATCATTAAATATATTACTGGAAAAAATTACAAAATCTTTTTTTTCACTATCCCTTTCCTATTAATTATATTTAAAAATATATCATTAATACACTAAATTGTTTTTTTTGAAAAAAAAGTTCCACTCTTCTGTGAGTAAAAAGGACCGAATTATGAAATTCGAAATTCTTCATCTTAAATAATTCCACTGTCTTTCTCAAGTAAGACAGGTAGTGCTTACTTAAGATAATCATTGATTGTCTTAACATGATGACTCAGATAACATAAAACAATATAATTTAAGTAACTGGGAGCATTTTCAAATATAGTCCATGGAAATATTAATGGTTGAGAAATTATCTTTTCGGCTACGATAAGGGTGGTGATTCTGTATATTGTTGAGATAATTTCACTATCGTCTTTTTTACCTCTCAAATCTGCTATGGACTGTTCTATATGATTGGTATATTGTATAATATTGCAGCGCGTATCGCGTATCTCAAGACGTAAATCGTCTTTGTATGTATCTAGTGAAGGGCATGTATTTTTATGTTCTTGCAATTATGTTTTTTTTCTACATCCATATTCAATTTAAAAAAAAAGGACTCCGACTTATTTATAATGTTTCTTATCAATCGACTTTACATACAGTGTTCCGCAAATAATAATTAGCACACACAAACAAACACACACACTTTGTGTGTGTGTTTGTTTTTTAAATCAAAATTAAATTTTTAAATCAAAATTCCTTCTAAATTAATATCCTAATTTTTGTTTTAAATTAACCCATATTCTTCTAAAATGTTCTCTTATTATCTGATCCAATTCCACTTTTTTATTTAATTAATTCAAACACGCCATTAATAAAACTGTTGATTCCATGGTTCCCACATCAGGAGCAAAGGTACAAAAATCCCTATTATACACATATACTTTTTAAAGATACCTAAGATACCCTTACCTAAATCAACACGTGGCTTTTTCAGATAGGGATTTTTTTAATCCCTATCTGAAACTTATATTAAAGTCACTAAAAAATTTTTTTCTTTTGCTTTTGTGTCGCAATGTAGATTCACGCATTGCTCATCGCTTTGTACAAAATATAACTCCAAATAGTAAAAGAAATCTAAGTTAAAATTTTCAAAAATTTCTTCTTCTCGGCCTCCTATTTCGTCAAAATCTCGATTTCTATATCTTAAAAATATAATTATAATGTTTTCTTTTAGCCAGCGTCATATACGAATAAGTAAAAATGTGCATGCTTTATTTTTTTAAAAATAATATGCCATAATTTTTAAAATATACGTTAAAGTAAATAGAGAGCACGGTTGACTAAATAGATTTTTTTTAAAAAACGATGTTATTTTTTTTAACTTTACAGTTAATGTGTAAAAGGGTTGATTTAAAACTTTAGTACATTTTCAATACGCAGTGAAAATATAAATTAAATTTTAAAAAATCAGTTTTGCTTTTTTCTTAATTCCCTCTAGGCCAAGATTTTAATGCACCACAAGCTTTGAAATGATACAATTCCAAAGACGTTCCTAGACTTTTATCCGAAACATTAAATTGCAACTGAGTGGAAATTGAATTCACGTATTTATATTTTAAATTTACTAAATACATGCAACCTAAGTTTGCTTCTTGATTAAGGAAAAAAGCAGAAGACGAATTTTAATGCCGTGATATTTATTCCTACTGTTAATTACGAAATAACTCGTAACTTTCTTCAAATACAAATTTTTTTTTCTGGTGTGATTATTCTTATTTTTTCACTATTATTAATCAAAATTCTGCATAAGACCAATGTCCGCAATTCAAAAGCGAATAATGTTGCGAAATATTTGTTTTTCAATGCCTGATTTCAGACTAGGCAACTACCCAGGAATATTGAAATTACCGAGCCACTATCGATTAAAAAATGTTTTAAACCTAAATTGGAAAAAAAATTATAAAATAGTAGAATATTATTAATATTTTTTCAAATATTTTTGGTTATTTCTTTCATGGTTATAAAGTTCATTTAGTTATTCTTTTACACACCGAGAATCTGTTTAAATATTGTTGTAGATAAATGTGTATGCTACACACTCATAAGTTACAATAAAAAAAACCATTAAGGATTTATTTCAATTTTGATTTCTTTAAATGTTTCATGCTTGCTATATTTTTTCTCAATACTCTGATTTAAAAAAATAGAAATTCTGATTTTCTAATATTTTTTTTACGCATCATACGAAGAAGAACATACGAGGACATACGAAAACTATTAGTAACCAGCAGGATTAGTACCATATTTAAACGGAAATAATATTTAAATTAATCAATGGCACGTGCATGTTTGACCTTGATCAAGAAGACGTAAGACACGCAAGAAGGTTAATGTCAAAGTCTTACTTAAATTTTTTGAACAAACTGTGTCTGGCAAGACCAAATTGAATTTGTGTATCACAGATATCCTTGACACGTTTTAAGATTTTAATGAAATAAAGAACGTTAAATATTCGTGTGGGAGAAATACAGCAAATAAAGTTTTAATAAAATATCTTGCTTAGAAGAAAAGTGCTACTTAATATTTGATCATCTTTGTTTATATAACAGAAATGAATTCATGTATAATTCACTTTATAAAATAATGAAACATAAATGTAAACCGAGAATAGAATTAGTTTTAAATTATTATTAAAGTTGAAAGAAAAGCCTCTATTTAAGCCGAAGATGTAAGGTAAGGGGGAAATGACTTTGTTCTTTTAAGTATATTTCTTACTGCCGTAAATGTTAAGCATAATAAAGTTAATCTTTTACAGATTTTTACCGGAATTAAATATATATATCGTTTGCTTTCCTGAAATCTACTTTGCGAATAATGATTTGAGTTATAATAAAACAAATAATTATTTATATTGTAAAATGGAAAAATATCTGCAGCTTTAATAATGATTTTTATGAATAACTTTTGTGTTCTTTCAGAATTCTTATGTTTTGTATTATCACTCTTGATAAATTTAATATGCATACATAATTCTAACTATTCTTGTTAGAAAAGATGTTTAAAATAATTTTTTAAAGTTGATTAAATATAGAAAAAAATTTATACGCCACAAAATTGATATCATTAAAAATATAATTTTACGATGATGTAAAAAACCCTTTTTATACTGAAATATTTTCGGAAAACATAAAAATTGCGTTTAATTTTTAATACAAATTCTAATTAAATTTTGAAATAATATTTCTGAGATGCACATTTCCATTCTCCAAAATATATTTGCGCCAAGTTTAACAACTCTTTGTGAAAGCTCTAAGTCTGTAGAGCACCAGCGCATCCAAACACGCATTCATCTTTATTATAAGTAAAGATAAAGATTAGTCTCCTTTGGCGACTAGTTGATTTGCCAGAATTAATAATTGATAAAAATTCGAATTAAATATTTAATATTTAGTCTTTAGGTTTCCTCAACAAAATATTTTTAAACTTCACATTTTGATAGGCATATGACTCACTGATTTTAAAAGTCTTGCACCGTTTCTGTTCAATGTATTGTATATATATTTTTTAATTTTTTGTCTATACCTTTATATATCTAATCAAACGAAAGAGTAGCAGTGTTTAAAAATGGATGAACTTTGAAAATTTTCACTAATGTTTGATTCTGAAGTTAAATTTTAATTGTAAGTACAACAAAATTTCATAAATTTTAGTAAATGTATACTTTATACTGAAACGTATTCAACAAAAAAGACTAAGTCAGATCTTCATATCCTTATTATTAAAACTGGGAAAAATCAGAATAAAATATTAGTTGCAAAAATGAAAGCGATTTCATTTTTACTGTAATTTAAATGTAAAATACGCATGCGTTTACATGCAAAATACGCTTAGAAATTAAAAAAAATGATTAAAAATAGAAAAAAATATAAGTAAAAAAAATTAGTATAATTAAAAACATAATTTTTTTTTTATATTTAGGATAATATAAAATTTTAGGAATTTTAGGAATTTTAGGATAATATAAAATCATTTCCATGTTGTAATTTTTTAGAAAATTTTATTATTAGCGAAAAAAAAAGCCCTTTGCTTTAAAATATTATTTTTTTATTTTGATTAAATTTTGAAAATTTAAAAGCGATTTTTCTGTTTTTTCACAAATTAGTGTCCCTCTCTCGTCTTGAATTTAGTACGTGTGCCAAAATTAATCAAAATTGAATGAAAACAGGAATTTTTTTATTAAAAAAATGTACACGCAAATATTTAAAATGTAAACCACATAGACTTTTGAGGCAGATTCGTGATCGAAGAGAAAAGACACTTTGAATTTTTTAAATTTCGTTTTATTCCATCCCGGGAGGCATAATTTATGTACAAGAAAGAAGCGATGATACGCCATTTACAACGCGGCACAAGAGCAACAAAGCGAAAGAGATATAAATATTTTTCCCGGTGGTTTTATACTATGAGATTCAGATAGGGATTTTTTACTCATGTCGATTTAGGTAAGGGGAATATAGGGATCTTTTAAAAGAATTTGATAGATTTTTATCCCTTCATTCGGAGTATGGCAACTTACCGATTTCAGTAGTTTTACAGAGCTCGTATAGCATTAATTAAATAAATAAGGTAGAATTGGATCAGGAAATAAGAGAATATATATGAGAATATATATATATATTTAATATTTACGAGTTAATTAGTGGATTGTATTTTAATAATTTTTAAACATATTTTGAAAGTCTTTCAAGATAATATCTAAGAATGTTGTAGATTTAAAAAAATAATTACAAATCCTTTATGAATTTTCTATAAGCTTATTAAAAATCTAATTTCGCATATTCTTTTATTAAATTTTTATTAAACTAAGCATATTTTTTAAACTTTCCCCACCACCATACCTTCACTGATTGCAGGGAAACGAAACTAATTGTAGTAATTTTCAATGCAATGCGCGTTCAATCATAAAATTTTATATTTTACATCAACGGCATAAACATTGTAAGAAAAAAAATTAATGAAATGAGAAAACATTATCATTATCTGCTGATTTTATTAACAGCAGTTCTTTATTTTGATATTAAGTATAAATTTTTGCTATCAGCAAACGATAATAAATTTAATCGCAAAATACATGAAGAAGGAAACATTTCTGTGACTTTTTATTTCTGAATAAATTGTCAAACTATGTCAAGGATGTTTTTAGAGTCCGAGGCTGGTGAATTTATACATATTACGTCAACCATAGTGTGAGAAAAAGATGCTACATTTCTGGTTCGGTCATAGCATGTTCTATGGAAGGGAGTTAAGGAGATGCTTTTGAAAAGCATTTCCTGCGACGAGAATTTCATTTTAAAAACTTTATCGTAAACTGTTGGCACTAATAAATGCTCTTACTTTTTGGAATTCTTTTCTTTTTCGGGAACAAAGAACTGATCTGGATTTCCACTTCCGGGGATAGAAAATATAGGGCTCTAGATTCAATTCCACAAAAAGATTAATGTGTATGCCACGTGAATAGGGCTCATATCTTTAGGATCAACGTCCTCATAATAATAGAAGAGTGGCTGCCAGCTTCATGTTCCTCCAACAATTAGTGGATGTAGACAATATGCACTCCTGGCTATGCACGTTATGGGAAACCTTTTTTAATGAATGATCAATTTAATTCCCCATTTTTAACATAGTCAATGTGTCAATGAATTTTTAATTTTTATTTTTATTTTAGTAAATTTGCTAAATCAGATTTTGTATTTATTTTTCTATATATATCATTAATAACTTGACTAAAACAATATAATTCTTGAAAAAAATTGATTATAATTATTAGCTAATAATCTTCTTGCTAACATATATAAGCATCAAAAATTGACTCGCACCGAGCAGTTTGGGAATCCTTGATCTGTTAGAGTTCCTTTAGAAGGAATAAGAGATAACTTTGAAACGAACGGAGCAGTTTAGAATACACAGAAAAGACAATCTTACAGACCTTTATTATCGAAAGATACAAATTAAAGGATACTGGAAATGTAAATTACAGATATAGTAAAAACACCAAAGGATATTGTCATTAATATTTTGAAATGATTTAAATCGGAAAAGTATACACTGGTAAAAGTACATGCCGTCAAATAGGAAGATCTAGATAGATATGCTGAGTTCTGTGAATGGCGAAATGTGAAAAAGATCAGAAATTGAAAAGACGATTCTTTTTAAAATTATGTTGAGCTGTTTTCTTAAGAATAAAATGTATTGTAGGAAAATAAACTGCCTGAACATGTAAACGACTTCAAGGCAGTCATCATAAGATAATGTGTTATAATTTTAAATGAAATGTTTCTTAAATGTGTGCGTTTTCATAACTTCGCTATATTATTGCTGTATAGATCAAAATACTGATCAGTTTGAAAATATAAATATAGTGCAAAGCAAAAAAAAAAAAAAACTAAAAAAAAAAGGACATTTTGTATTTAGTTATAATTATTGAAAGCATATCGAACGATATTTAACAAACTCCTCATAAACAAGAAGCAGTATACACAGCATTATTTATTAACGATGCCATTGTTTACGACTAAAGATAACTTCAAATCCCGTTGAAAATGGTTGATTCATGGAATAACTTCCCTGGTCTGACTATTTACAGCTTTTAAAAGAAGGCAAGAAAATATATACAGTGTCTCACAAAAGTGATGGGACACTTGTGCTTTACAAAAGGAAACTTTAATAAAATAAATAAATAGACATGCACAAATTTTTTGTGGGTGTGTTTCATACTTAAATTTAGTAACAATTATTACATAACATACATTTCGTCAAAATATTAAAATATTAATTTAATAAAAATACAATTGTTTAGAACAGAGCAAAAAATGGCTCACATAAGTGATGGGACACTTACTTTTCCATCAAATATTTATCCAAAAATTTTACTTTTTAAAAGGTTTTAATATTTTGTTGGATTTCCTTTTACTTTTAAAACATGATTTAATCTTCTTGGGATGGATTCGACTATTTTTTTTGTGATTTTTGGAGTGGTTTTACCCCATTCTTCTTGAAGCACCGATTTTAATTGTTGTTTGAAGAAATGTTGTGTTTGCGAATTCTTGATTCCAATTCTTGTCAAATATTCTCTATGGGATTTAAGTCTGGAGATTGTGGTGGTGTTTTTATTATTTTAGGACAGTTATACAGCAGCCAGAGTCAAACGTTCAAAGCAGTGTGCTTGGGGTCATTGTCCTAGTAGAATTTAAAATCGTGATGAAGGTTCAATTTTCGTACTGAAGATTTCAAATTTTGCTTTAAAATGTCAATATACTTGTACTGATCCATTATACTGTCAATAAAAACAAGATTATCAACACCAGCGGACGACGTACACCCCCATACCATAACTCCTCCTGCACCATGTTTTACTGTTGGCGCCAAGTTCTGTTTGCGAAATTCTTTCCCGGGTTTTCTCCACACGAAGATTCTACCGTCAGAACCAAATATATTAAATTTACTCTCATCAGCAAATATATCTTTATTCCAGTAATCAGAATTCTTATTTATGTTGGATTTTGCGAAAGCTTGTCTGAGTTTTCTATTCTTTCCACTTACGAAGAATTTTTTCCTGGCTACTCTACCGTGATATCCAGCAGATCGAATGACCCTTCTAATAGTCTCGGGATTAACAATTATTCTATATAATGTTTGCAAATCAGCAGCAACTTTAGGAGCACTCTTTCTTGGATTTTTTTTAATATTTCGAACGATAATTCGCTTTATTCCATTGGATAGCTTTGATGATCGGCCAGGTCTTCTTTTATCCTGAATAATATGATTCTTTTTATATCATTAATGATATTGAAAACTGTTGAATGACTCAAGTTAACTGTTTCAGCAGTTTTTCTAATAGATTTTCCACGTTCAATATGCAAATTAATAACTAGTTTTCGAATTTCAGGCGAAGTTTCTTTTTGTTTAGCATTCATGGCTGCACAGAGCTAAAAAACACAAAAATTCCAAAACAAACTGAAGAGAAATACTGCAAATGATTTTATAAATTATTCCAATTGCTTTTGAGTAAAAATAAAACCACCAAAAATATTTTTATTGCTTATTTCAGACGATTTTTGTTGCATATTTAATGGTGTCCCATCACTTATGTGAGCTATTTTTTGCTCCATTCTAAACAATTGTATTTTTATTAAATTAATATTTTAATATTCTGACAAAATGTATGTTATGTAATAATTGTTACTAAATTTAAGTATGAAAAACACCCACAAAAAATTTGTGCATGTTTTTTAATTTATTTTATTACAGTTTCCTTTTGTAAAGCACAAGTGTCCCATCACTTTTGTGAGACACTGTATATTTGTTACTAAACGCTATAATAATGTTAAATCTCTTTTAATTATTTTTTATAATTAGTGAAATTCTGCAATTATCGTTATTTAAAAAAAGTCTCATGGCATTTTACTTATTGTTTGCTTTAAGTCCTTTACTCTTTATATTTTCTTGAAAAGTATTTAGTAATAAGCGCAAAGAAAAGAATTTATGAGAACATTGTTATAATACTAATTTTACCCACTAAATGAAATGTTTACTATTTTTTATTTCTGAGAATTTTTAATCTTTTTAACTTTAATGAGATTTTCTTCTTCAAAAATTTCACCACTTTACATGAAGTAAAGTTTATATTTGATTTTCCTGTTAATCGTCATATTCAACAATTTATTGTTTGAGCAAGCAGTTTCATCAATGAATAATAAACATTTCAATAAGTATCTTAAAGAATTTTTTAAAATATATTTTTTATGTTTTTAATGGCTTTTCCTGATATTTTATGCGTTTTAATTTGTTTTAATAGTGTTTACGTTTTTAATAGCTTTTCCTGTTTTATTAAACTTTTTTAAATTTTTTAATTAATTTTTTTACTTTTTTAATAATACCCTGAAGGAAGAAGGACATCACGAGCACATGGATGAGAAATATTTTAATAAGTACACAGGTTTCCACTTATTCGGAAAATATGAAATTGGTTTGAGGTTGAGTTATTTCTATTAGATGATAGAACGTAATTTCCACGAAAGGAGTTGGATTCTGACAAGTCATGATTCATATGATTCCATACTTAGTTTCTGCATTATTTTCATGATGATTATCACAATTTTCTCGTGAATACTTTGGTATAGTGGAGGTAGTTATTTACAGCTATCGTTCCATTTATAATATTTTTTTTATTGAAACTGCTCGAATAAAATTTGACTTTTTTCATTTATTTATTATTTTTATTTAACATTTTATTTTGTGCCTATAAAGTTAAATATAACTAATATATGAGTTAAATATAACTATTAGGATTATTTCATCTAACTTTTATGATTTTTTAAATACTGATGGGGTTTATTATCAAGAGTTATTTAAACTCAAAGTCTATTTTTTTCAATCTTGAGAAAAATATATTTACATAAAGCATTTTTTTCGTGATTTTTTTAAAAAATATATTTTAAATTAACATGCATTTGTCTCAGCTTGATCAATAGTGGACTTTGTGCCATAAAATGGTAATCAGTCAATTATTCTTAAACATTAAAATTTACATTACAAACATAGTTAACGTGTTAAGCGCCAAATCTGTTTTACCGACCCTTCCATCTAACCCCACAATATCCGTTTTCTTTGATGTTGAGATAACCACAAATTTATATGAAGTTGCGATAAAACTGCATGCATCCAAATACATTATTTTGTGATTTTCAAATTCAAATTTGATTAATTTAAATTAAATTTAAAATATTCTTTATGAAAGCACATTTTCAGAGTATATATTTTATTATTATTTATTACGCTTTTTTTTATTTTGTTTTATTTACTTTTTTAATATTAAGAGAATTTATTTTAAGAGAATATAATTTTTTGAAAGTTAACCTTGTCTGCACAGCTAAAATGAAAAATACATTGTGTCAACATTAACTGACGTGGTTTGAAGGATATATTATAAAATCGATTGTCAGTGACTCACGAGATAAGGAATGAAAGTATACTGTCAATCACCGGTGATTGACAATATATGCTTAACGTGTTAAGCAATAAAATTTTCTAAACAGCTATAATCCAAAACTCTGGAGCAAAGGGCTAAACAATAGTGATAGGAAGAAAAAAAATTCCCATTTATTATGAATAATTCAGGGTGCAAAAAAGACTACATTTTATTTTTTAGTTAATTGCGGAACGGATGTAACCGCTTAGCAATCCTTTAAAAAAACTTTCCTGTGAACTTCAATCCTTAGTTCCTAAAACGCTATTTTGCACACACAAAAAATATACTGATCTATTTTCAATTTGGGAGAAAATTAAAAACAACTTTATAGACTAAAAGTATGTAATAAGGCATGTTAAGTCGATGATGAAACATCGAATTTTTTTAAAATCAATTGTTTATGAATTTACCATGCATGCGCTAATACACAATTTTTGATCTTTTCCCTATTTAAGAAGATTTACAGAATTTTAAGTCGGTATTAAAAACGATTAGAAAATTAGATTCGCTTGTAATGCCATGGATAGCATTAGAAAAAAAATTAATAATCCATTTGAATGACCCAGGAATTGAATTAATGTTATTCACAACAAATTTGAACAAAAAATGCCATCAGTAACAAGGGCAGTTTTTGAAAAACCGTGTTATATTTAATATTTTTGCAAAATCGTAAAACCAATTTTCAAAATTTCTTAATTCAGATGGGCAATAGAAAAAAAACATTTTACGAATAAAACCATGATGGATCAGAAGAATTAAAAATGAGAGAAAAGATATCAGACAAATACCCTGTAGTTGAAAAATAATTAATTTATTTCTTGAAAAATAGTTAATGCAATGTTTTTGTTGTTATTGATTGTTGACGAACTAAGAATTTATTCGAATTCATTAATTTGAATTGCAAGCTTGGAAGCGAATAGTTGCTTAGGTTAGATTTAATAACTGTTTCGAATGTCGCAGGATCTTAGTGTAAATGCATAGTGAAAGAAATTTTTGAATTTATAAGATTTTAATTTTATATCAACGACAGTGAACAAATATTTTCCCAAACACATTAAGAAACTTTCTATTACTATAAAACAAGCTACTTTACAGGATTTTTTAATGAAAAATTGCGCTTGAAATTATAGATTTCATTAAAATATTTTGAAACTGCAATGGTTTAAGAAATAAATTATAAAGCGTTACCATTGTTGAATAATATTTCAAAAATAATAAAAGTCTGGCCACCGCATTTTGAAAATTTGAGAATTGGCCCCCTAGATCGTGTGATTTAACACCACAGGATTTTTTTTTTTGGTGGGGGTTATTTGAAGTTAAAATTCCATGCCAACAAGCCCACAAGCACGCCTGCATTGAAGGAGGAAATTCAAAACTACATCAACGAAATTCAGTCACATTTATGCAAAATGGTTATGGAAAATTTCGACAAAAGAGTGCGTATGTGCCAGCAAAGTCACAGAGGCCATTTGCCCTATGTGTTATTCAGTACATCACCCCTGTGTACTTCGCGATTCAATAAAAATAAAACAATTTAAAGAAAAAAAGCAGCGGTTGTTTTTTTTATTTAATTCAAATCATGCGTTAACATTACGTTCTATCGTGTAACGCTTCATTTTCATTAAGTCTAAACTATTAGCTGTCAGATGGTTTTTTTAATCAGTTCCCAGCACTTTATTGCGCGAATGGTGGCAAATTCAAATCTTGCCTTAATTTTGGGACGCCTTTTATAAGAGTGAGGATACTAAAAAGTCATAATTGTAAAAGGTTTTAGATGACAGAACATTTTCAAAAAGTTGGCGTTTACCTTTATGATGATTGTTGTGATTGTGGTTTGGTTTGGTTTGGTTTATTTTAGTTATATTAACGTCCCGTTTAAAGCAAAACTAAGGCTATTTTGGGACGGATCTCGTAATTTTGAACCACGATCAGATGACGAGGACGACACCTGAGCTGGCACCCCCCTCCACACCACATTGTGGTTTGGAATAGAATGATCATGAATAGTTTTTAGGAACCGTGAAATAAAATTCAATTAATTTATTTTTGTAGAAAATATTGAGATAAATAAGTTTTAAATTAATTTTAGAATAATAGCAGCAGCAAATAATGAAATTGAAGATAAAAGTGAAATTGAAATAGAAATTTTAATTTTGAATTATTTTTGAACAAACCATTGCCTGAAAAACAATTTTGTTTCTTTTAACAATCTTTCAGCTATGTTAGTGCTTTCAGTTGTAATAAATAAAGAAATGATATTACCTTTTTTAGAATTGTTTGGTCTTCCAAATGCACTTTTTCTTTTAAAAAGCAAGGACCCAGATAATCACAGAGCCTTATGAAATGCATATCCTTTTAAATTAATTGACATTAAAAGGGTATTTGTGCATGCCAAGCACGAAATACCTAAAGGCAAAATGTATCAAATTATTTTTTTTTTCTGTTGGCTTCTTTTTTTCCCACAGAAAAATTTGACAGCATTGACGTATATGAGGTCTCGAATCAGCTCCAGATATATCCTAAATATTGCAAAAGACATTTTTATTTGTCACTTTTCAGCTAGACAGGTTCCTACTAATTAAAGAGAGAGAAACAATGTGACACTTTCTCACGGATTTCACTTTTTCTCATTTTTTTTCATTTGTGGTTCAATAATATCTATTAGTGCTTAAATACAAAAAGATGTAGGTCTCTTCTATCTGGCAATTTATAGGTTGCAGATAAAAGCCCTGCTTACCTGTGGAAGAAGCTACATAAAAGGCACCCCGTCGAACTCGTGACGCACGTTCATTATTGGCACATTTTCGACACATGTGCACTTGACAAGGTTAAACAGCCGTCTCATAGCGTGTTCTTGACAAGGTTAGAAGAAGAGCAATGGACTGGAATACATCCCGCAGAAGAGTGGTTGTGGAGCTCTATTCAAAATTGTTTGTTATTATGCAGTTCGATTGCGAAGAGGGAAGGGGTCTAACTGAATCGCACAAGCCTTTACAGCATATGATGGTTTTTATGTTTTTTTTTTTTTACTTTCTCGCCTACAAAACAATATGTTGCAATCATCAAAAAATTTGAACTTCAGATTTTGATAACTCCAAGTTTCAGGCCTCTATCTGCCCCTAACCCCCTCCCCCCATAATTTTGGAATTATATCTATCTGTTCATGAATGTTGTAATTCAAAAGCAGTTTGAATTAGACAGATGAAATTTGGTATGAAATCCTTACACCAAATTTATAGATGTCTCGCAAATTTTGAACGGAATCCATTCAAGGAATTCTTTCTGTCTGGTTATCCGTATACAGATAAGCACAACAGCTACAAAAAAAAAAAGAATTATATGGGTAACACTTGAAACACAGTTTTATCAGCTCAAGTGTGGAATCGTCCCAAACTTTGTACCCGTCATTCAAGTCGTTGACCGTTTGTCCATTTGTGCATTCGCTTAAAATGCAGTGATTTACATGAATGAATTTCTTTATGTCATATTATAATTAAAGTTATAATATCATGTCAGATCTTGGTTTCAATCGACAATCGGCTCTAAAATGCATACTAAGAAGCATAAAATGCTCATGTGCGGAATTCTGAAAATAGAAATCCAAGCATTCATGATAATCACGACATTCCACAAAGTCTATACTGATGGGGAGCTAACACTTTTATTTAATTATGCAGGAAAATTTCATGAAGACCCTTCCTATTGTTGTGAAGTGTTCCATTTCGTGAAGTTGCGACTTCTTTCCAGGGGGGGAATATATTATTTAGTATCCTCTTCGTACCAAATCCAATTGAACAGCATTAAATTGAACTTGAAGACTGGTGGAATATAGCATAATATATATTAGTGAAATATAAATAAATTATTTAATTAATTGTTCAAAAAATTTTCCTAAAACTTTCCTTATGCTTCATAGTATTGTGAACACAATTCGAAGAAAACCTATTTAACAAATGGGATTTTTATAACACGTTACTATTATTGAATTTCATTTTTATTAATTCAGATTTGTTGCATCTTTTTGTTCCATTCGATATCCATTTTTTCCGACTTTTTTTTAAATATATACTTTTAAATAAGACTAAGAACCTGATTTTTTAAATTTTATTTAATACTAGCCGCCTTTGGCGACCAGCCGGTTCGCCAATCTTAATATTCGTTAAAATTTTAATAATTAAATATTTTACGCAATTCCTACTTTAATAGCTTCTTCATCAAAATATTTTAAAACTTCAAATTTTGATAGTCATATAATTTACTCATAATATTATAAAGGCCGTCAGTCATAACGTAATAAGTATCTCTCTAATTTTCTGTTAGCTCCAGTAGAATTTATGCCTTAAAATAAAGTGGAAAGGATTAATCTGTAATTAATATAATAATATTTTTTACTGAAACAAAGCATTTTTTTACAATATGATTACTGAAAACAGAGTCACTGATTTTAAACTTTATGGGCACTAAAGAATATCTTTCTTAATTTATGTAATATCTCTAGAATTTGTCAACAAAATTTTCTCAGATTCATCATGAGCAGATCGATTAATTAAAAATGTTTAATTTTAAATACATCAAACGCTAAGAAAATAAAACGAATCGTTTAAAACAGATTAAAAAATCTACTTAAAAAATGATGTCATAAGCATATACAAACAATATATAACTACCATAAATATAATTTGATTACAAAAGCATACAACTAACCTAAAAATAATCCGTTGATAATAGATGTCAACAACCAGAACACAATGAGCATGCGTGAATTTTCATCGCCAGTTACAGTAACGCAAATGCTTGAATTTTTCTACGCCAGTTGAGGTAACGCTATGCAGATTAGAAATTTTTGATTTCCTTTATTCTGTTTTATTTTAATTCAAAACTACTGCAGAATGAATCTAAAAGATCGATTAATTAGCAATGTTTAATTTTAAATGCATCCAACATTAAAAAAATAAACAGAATCGTTTGAAATAATCGGCTGAAAATTTTTAACCCTAACATCATTAACGTGAAAAAAAAAAAAAAAAAACTGAAGCCTTACTCATTTGGTGGTGGGGAAAATGAAAAGATTTTTTGGCGGGAAAGATAGTTTTTAATTAATAATTAAAATTCTAATTAAAAATTCAAAAAAGGGACCCCAGGTGCAGATCCCGATCTCCAAGGTATACATGTACCAAATTTGGTAGCTGTAGGTCAAACGGTCTAGAGTGCCAACACAGACACACACATTGAGCTTTATATAAGTATAGATTATTAGCAAAAATAATAATATTGAATTATATTTTATATATAACTAAATATTTCAGCAAGGCTTTCACTTGTCTAAAGGGTTTAAGCTAACTTAAAACTACTATTTTTACTACAATTTAGAATGATAAATAAAAAATTATATATTTAACTATTAATATTTGTGATTTAAAATTCATACTTTTTCATTTTTGGAAGGATATAAACTTTTATATATAATCTGATTTTCTTCAAATTTTTTTTCTGTACAAACAAAATAAAATTGCATGTTTAGTATTTAATTATTTATGAACAATTAAGTAATTTTTAGTAAATAAATTAAATACTATTAAATTATTTTAAAAAAATTTTAATATTTCAAGAAATTTGTATAAAATGCACAAAGTGGCTTAAATCATTGTTTTATATAATTAATTGCTTATAACTTTAAACTCTTAATCTAGAATTTTAAAAAATGACATTTGTCATCGACTGATTTAATCACCGTTCTTTCGGTATCAGTACATTTATTTTTGAAAAAAAGTATTTACATGAAATTTTATTTATTCTATGACTTAAATAGAATTTCGTTAAATAGAAAACGCGCGCTACTGATAATAACAAGTTTCAAATTATTTACAGACTTTTATTATCTGAGCCGATCCCATCTAGTCCGAACCAGCTGCAGTTAATGAAGCCATTACAGAGCTTTAAAGCAATTTCCGTTTTCACCACCAGAGGGCAGGAGAATAGTAAACAAAGTCTGGGCTAATACACCTGCTGCATCATATCCTCGATTCATAAACGGAAAGCAAGGTTATGATACATTAATTGAAATGTTTAATAATAGATTTGATTTGTATTTTAACCATCCCTTTTTTTACATTTTACTGCGTAGTGTGCGTTTAATTCAAAGTGGTTTCTTTTTTGTTAGCTTTAACTTCCTGAGCTAAAGTAAAAATCATTATTTTTGTCTTTTTGAATTAATAGAATTTTGTCGGAAGTTCCTCTCCTTCACGCTCTATATCTCATTTCTTTTATTTTTGTTTGTGTTTAATAACTTTAATCTTTTATCCGTTTTTCTTGCCAAATATTCCTTTTAAATTACAGTTTTTAAAAAAAATCACACATTCTAATAAATACAATCTAAATTAATATTTTTTGTAATATTAATTTGTATCATTATTAGTTTCATAAATATTTCTTATTGTTATTATAGTATTATTCTTATGTTATATTATCAATTATAGTATTATTATTAAGGATATTAATTAATATTCGTATTATTTATTAAATTTTTTTATAAAAAAAGTAATTTTAAAATTATTTGAATCAAAATATCACATGGCAAAAACAAAGCAATGTCATATTTGTCTGTCCTTAATTGATTAAAATAAAATACCATTTCATATAGTTCAGGCTTATTCCTATAAACTCTGTCAAATATTGTATAGGATCTTTTTAAATGCAAGTCTTAACAGTATTTACACAATTACATAAAACACTATTCGTAATACAAAAATAATTCTAAAAAAATTAAACATTCAAATGTTTCCTGAAATATTTGGCAAAAATACAACAGGTTTATAAATTTTAGTAAATTAGATTTTATTGGAATAAAAATATGAATAATTTTAATTGTAGAGATCAGTACATATCATTAATATTTTTCCTCTAAATTTGAAATTTTAATTTTTGTAGAGCAATAAACTCTAGCTTTTAAAATTATTATGACCATCTTTTCCTTGTGTTATATGAACAATTTACAATACATTAAACTCGCTTGCGCTGGAGAAATTTAAATTAAAAATCAATTTTAAAAATCATAAAATTTTGTCTTAGTAATTAAAAAAAATTATTTCTTTCTTTCATAAATTCATGAAACAAATAAGAGTTCCGTCAACAACTCCGAACATAAGATTTTAACGAATCTCCACATTTCTCTTTCCTGAATTCAAAAAGAAACATTTTTGGCATTATGTTTGTCTGTCTATGATCAACATAGCTTGCAAACATTTTGAGCTAGATGGATGAAATTTTGTATATGGACTTAGACCAAGTTTGTAGATTTCTATCAAATTTTAAACTAAACGCATTCAAAGTAAGTTTATATCCGACTCTGGGAGCATATGTGAACTCGATAACTACAAAACGTATAGTTCGATAAAATTTAGTACACAGGTTTAGGATCTAAAATGAAGATTTTTATCTAATTTAGGACTAACTCAATGAAAACTATTTATCGGTATGTATTTTTGCATGCATATATACGAAATAACTTAAATCAATGAAATTTGGTGTATGATCTTATGACTACAACTGTAGTTCAGTGTCGAATTTTCAGTCGTTCGAAAAAAAAAAGGCATTCAAAATTCATATTCGCACTATAGATTTAATAAAATACCAAAGATCTATATTTCTTAACTACTATTAGCGGTTTTATCAAAGGTTCACAATTTTATGTAAGAGGGAGGAAGGCCTTTGTTGGAAAATATGCAAAAAAGTTGAAGGATATCATTTCTCCTGAATATAACAGAAAATAGAAGGTAAAAAAAATTTGTAAACACTTTTTCTTCCCTACTCTATTTTCTTTCGACCGAAAATAGAATATATTTCATTAATTCTCTTTTTTCTCCTTTCAGCAGATAATTTTACAATATTTAACTCAACATCCTTTTCATTTTTTTAAAAATTCTAAATTGTCTTTTATATTATTTAAGGAGTTTTTCTTTTCTAAAAAAATTAACGAGTTAACACTTATGCGTACAAATTAATCGGCAAAAAATATAATAAAGGATTTTATCCTTTGTCATTTCAAATTTAATATGGAATAATTCAATGTCAAGGTTTAAACTTTTTTTACTATTTTCCAAACTCTTTCCCAAATTCCATCTTCGGTTGAGTCGATTTATAATTATTATTTTCCTTGATATTAGTTGGCCCGAGTCTGGGACATTAATAGCAATTTATACAAAGAAACGCTAAGCGGTAAGGTTCAATTTCCTGTATGATTTAAATTTTTAAAAAAATATTTTTGTATTTCATGTCTATAACTTATTTATTTTTATAATCAATTATTTAAGAATCCAGAATTCACCAAGACCATTGCCAATACATTGTTTCTGAATTATTTATTTAAAAAATAGTATTCAGTTTATATACTTGTTTGTCTTTATTATTGTTATCAGGATATAAGCTATATCATCTTGGCTAATAACATTAAAAACGTAATGTCACTGAATCAGTGGCATATTTCGATCATAGTTTTGGCGACTCAACTGATTCGTCGTGATAACAAATTTTATGTTAAAAATAATATTAAAGGACACAAATTCCGATTTCGCCGAAACAGTCCAAACTTTGACTATCTGTCCTATATTGATTCGAATTTCATTTATAAATAAATATCTTATAACTGAAAATAAATTAAATATAACTAACTTTTTTACAAAAGTGAAGCGGGCGTAATCATGACGATGCATATTTCAATCCATCTAATATCATTTCTAAAATGACACAACTATAATGATCATAAAATTTAATAATCAAAGTAAACAATATAAAAATAATTTCTTTTGATAAAAACGTCCTGGAATTAATACAATTGCTTTCACAGCACCCGATTCAAAATATTATCGCATATAGGAAATGAAATCCGTGCTTAATCCCAGTTTGCACTATAAAAGTAAAGTAAAAAAGTTCTCGTCCCCAATTATTACTATATGAATAATTTTGTCATTATTATTTGGTTGAAGAAAGAAAATAAAGTTTATTCTCTTAAAAAGACAAGAAATTCCTGACTACTCGCAGAACGTAAACTTTCCAGATTTTAGTTTAGTTTAGTTATATTAACGTCCCATTTTAAAGAAACACTAGGGCTATTTTGGGACGGATCTCGTAATTTCGAAACATGGTCAGATGGTGAGGACGGCAACTGATCTGTCACTCTCCTCTCTAAACTTCGCACCACACCAACGGTAAGGCGTTTGGCGCCGACGGATTTAACGTGTCCCAGACCCACTTACACAACGTTTTTGTGTGTGTATGTGTGTGTATGCACTCGGGTCTCGAACCTGGAACTTTCCAATCCCATAATCGGAACTTCACCAGAAACATCACGGCCCACCGTAAATTTTAGAGTTTTTTTATTGGACTAAAAAAACGTATCGTATTTGTATTTAATTTCAAGATTCCATATTTGTCTTTTACTCATTTAATGTAAAATAATTCATAATAAAAATTTTGAATGGATTTGTTTTTGCATTTCAAAAGTCCTCTAATTTGATATCAATTTTAATAATTTATTTTGTCTGATTTGCTTTTTCCACTAATTTCAAAATCAATGCAAAAACTATTACTTAATATTAGAAAAATACTGGCAATTTAATAATTTATTACAAACTGAAAAATTTCACAACGATTTTTCAGAATATAAGAAAACAATGAACTCAAAATATCGGAAAAACTGTTTATGCATTATAATTATTTACAACAATTGCGTAATCACAATTTATAATCACATTTATAAAAAAAGTATTCAGTCACGGTTTTTTTTTTTTTTTTTTTGCTTTTTTTTATATTTTATAAAATTTGTTGTTTAGCAAATATGTTAAAACTAGGAGAAATACAAATGATTAATATAAAAAATTCTCTAATTATGTAAAAACTTTTCCTATTTTTGTTCTGATGAAGGTGAGGTCATAACATAATATCCTTATACTGTCAGTTACTGCAATTTAAGGCAATTATGTTATTTTAAATATCTGATAAAAATAGCATGCTCATGCCAGTTAATATGTAATTTCTAATTCAATAATAATAATTCGTACTGGAATCTAAACTTAAATTTATTCATTGACGAATATGGCAACAAATTAATATAGTTAAGTCATGTGATCTAACATTTAATGAAGTCATTTCAAGTGGTGCCTCAATCACATCGTAAACTTAAATATGATCGTCCTAAAATCTAACCATCACTGTGAGGTGATATCTTGTTATTTTTTCAGCTACAAAATTCGCAGCAACTTCCAGAATAAAACTTGCGCAGCGCATTCAACACATATCACATAATTGACTCCTTTGACTTCAACCTTTTGTTCTGTTTCTGTTAAACATATGCTTATTTTCAGGCAGGAAAATCCTTCGACCTAATGCGCATGCACCAAGAGGCTCGGTATCACCAAATTGGAGTTGAAATGAGATATAAAAGAGGAGATTTCCATTTTTGTCAGCAATAAAGTAACCAACGATTATCAGCGGAATTAGGTGGCGCATAATCGCAGAATAAAGAGGAAAATTGAATTTGCCAAATGAACTATAGTATACATGTTTTGAATTTATATAACACAATTCAAAATCATCAGCACAAAAAAACTGAAAGAAAATGCATCTATCAGTACGAAAATAACAAAAAAAGGAAGATATCCGGAAATTTCTCATTTTAATCACAGCATATCACACCTTTGTGGGGTAAAATCGTCCAAAAGAGATAATTCGAGCTCTGTATTGAGAAGTGCATTGAATTTAATATTTGAAACACTTATCATTAGGATTCTTTATTTTTTAATTGGAATTTTCGGTTATAAGAAAGTTTTATTGTTCATTATTTCGGTAATCTGATTTCATTTAAAACAAAAAAATATTATGAAAAGAGAAGCATAAAGCACTGAAATCCTTTTTTTTGTTTAGCTCATCATTAATATTTTTGTGTGCAGTTTTATGCAGAAATTTTCTTGTCCTCAGCATTTTGTCAAGGTCGAAATTTCAATTAATGATCTTTAAAATAATTATAACCTCTAGAAGATAAATGAGTTTTTGCATTTTTTTTAGCTTCTCATCTGAAGCGTGTTGTGAAATGTGAGTCTCTGAACAACATAAAATGTTTTGAATAAAATTGGCATATTTTAGTAATAATTTATCCATTAAAGGTATCAAAAGTTTTTCTCATTAACTATAAATTTTAAGTGGACAAAAATTAGCTCAAACTTATGTTAATGAAAGGAATTCTCAAAAACAATTAAAATTTTGTAAAAATGGTGTAGATCTCATTTCGAATTCGAAAATTTAAACCCGTCTAACTATGGAAAATTTTCTGCTTTTTACGATATGAAATCTCAAATTATTTTTAACGCATGTTTGTTTTCGGTTCTATTATAGCACAGCCTTCAAAATTAAATGAAATTATTGATTTATAATTTCTAAATTTCACAAGATGAAAAAAATAAAGCTATCTTTTTAGTAATTAAATTTCAAAAATTGTATCCATCCATATTTTATAAAAACTTACAAAATATCCTTTTTTCAGCTATTATTTTAAAATTATTTAAGTGTTCAGCAACTATTATTAACATTAGATTAATTTTTAGAAAAATGAGTCATAATACACAAAAGGTTTTTTTCTGAAAGAAAGCATTCGATTTTTTTCTGCTATAGAATTATTTCAAGAACGGTTTTCGGTATAAAACTGCTTTATGTCTTTTATTCCATGGATTTTATTCGAATAAAAAATGCTAATATATTTATAGCGAAATTGGTTTATTTTTATGCTATTTAAAAATATCTATAAATATAAAATTTGAAAAACATTATGCTATTAAAATTATAATTGAAAATTTAATTTATTGCAGAATTCCTGCAGAGTGTTTGGTTGAAATATAGTTGGCAATTTTCTAAATCATTAAAAAATCTATTTATACTTATTATTTAAATTATATCACTCTATTATACATAAGTAGGTTGACAATTTGGAGCGGAAATTGTAAAAAAAAAATATGCTTTTCAAAATAAAATATTGAAGATAATTGCGTTTCCAGAACATTCACGAGCAATTTGCGAATTAAAAAAAATTATTATCGTTACTATATTTATTCAATTATTATTTCACTTTTATATATAAAAAAGTTAATACCAC
Source organism: Argiope aurantia (assembly GCA_026543865.1). Classification (NCBI taxonomy): domain Eukaryota; kingdom Metazoa; phylum Arthropoda; class Arachnida; order Araneae; family Araneidae; genus Argiope; species Argiope aurantia. The sequence goes on along the minus strand of JAPMOR010107654.1, from coordinate 237,917 downwards.
CTATGAAATATCCCTTCTCAGAGGTTGCTGATAAATTTATATGAAACTTCAACTTTCGATGGCGACTAAATTGATTTTTTTGTTTTAAATTGATTATATTTTAGATTTTCAATTTAGATTTAGATTTTCAATATAGAAAAAACATGATGATATTAAACGTTTTGCAACTTTGAAATTCACAAATGAAAAATGAAATGCACATAAAAAGATTATTTCCTACATCCTACTTGTTTTTCATTCCTTTGTTTTTTTTTTCTCTCCTTAAATTATTTATACAGTAAAAAAATAGGCGGAAAGATAGGAATGAATAAAGGGGGCACTGAATTTTTAATCATTCTTAATATTTCATAATTTTCAATAAAATTTTAATCATTTTTCACTTTACTTAAACATTTTTAGCATGATAATCAATTATCATATTATGAAAATTGCGTAATACACAATACAAAAATAATGAAAAAAGTAGAATAAATTTAATATTATAAAAATGAATTGTAAGAAGGAAAAACAAACTGGCAAGCAAGAAGACAAACAGACCGAAAGAGAAGCAGAAAACTGGAATGGCTGGTACTCTTGCATCAAAGAATTAATGATATAAAAATAATTATACAATGAAACGGTTGTTGGAAATCAAACACAATCAAAAACGCATAAACGAATTAAGTCTAAAATATCATCATGATACGATGTTTGGAAATAGAAAATCGAAATAGATTTCTTTGATTAAATTTTTTTATCAAAACGTATCAATAATTTGCATTTCGCCGTATTCTTTTCTAAATTCTCATCATAAACAAAACAACAAAAAAAAGGCTGTACTTGACCATAAGAAGTTTGCCTTCATGTCTACCATATAATAAATTTCTTTCATGAACTGAATAGCAAATATGATATTTGAAACGAAAAAAATGTCTTAGCAGTATAAGAAACTGTAACACATTCAAGCTAGCCGTGCATTGAAGTTAAGCGACTGCTTGGATAAAAGTGAAGACCTGTTCAGCTGATATACTTAGTTGAAATAATATATATATATATATATATATATATATCATAAATTTTATTTAAATAGAGCTAAATAATTTTAATTTAATTAATTTTTGCATGTTTTTTAATGAAAAATTAACTAATTAATAAATTTTTATGAAACTTTCACTAAGATCTTTCTTGAGTTTAGTATTCACAAAAAAAAAAGTTTTTTTGAAGTACATTTAATACAAGGAAAGTTATATATAATATATAAAAAGTTATATATAAAAAATATATAGAAATTATAATATATAGAAATTTATATATAATATGTAAAAATGATATATAAAAGGAATTTCTGATAGTACCACAATGTAAACAAAAATGAATTGAAAATATGTAATTTATACATAATCGTTATACATACATAATCAACGGGATACATACAAACGCGCAAGTAAATAGATATTATATACAAATTTTTAAAGCATTTATAATAATTTGATGCAAAAATATTCTATATAAAATGTTGGAATGCAAGAAAATTTTATTTCATCCGTAATGTTTATAAAATAGAATGAAAAATATCAAATAAACCAAATAATGATTGCTTCTTGCATCGTTTTAAAAATTAAGAGACTGCAGCAATATTTGTAAATGCTTGGAAATGAATCCTTTCAGCATATCGTTAATAATTTTTTTTAACTATAAAGCACTGTATGTGAAGACTAGGTGGTAAACAATATAATTTTAAAATTTATAATATCAACATCCACCCGAAATAGTAATACAAACGATTTTTTTTCTATGCGCAGAAACAGGAGTTTCAATTAATTAAAATTAATTAATTAGTCACAAAACTTTTATTAGGGGAAGACTACTATTTGATAGTATTTATGGATAAAATCTAAAGGCCCTATTTTATAGCTTAATTTCTATGTCTTCTCTTATCGATTTTTATTTTATTTTTAAAACATTTTCAAATTGAGTTTTCAGGATTGTTATCTTTTGACATTATTATGCTCTTTTAAGAATTTAAAAAATAATTTAAATATCCCAATCTAGTCAAATAATAAAAACAGTTGAATAAGTTTTATAAATAATATCAGGATAAAAACGAGGATGAAACAAATACATTAATAATATTTTATATTGTCACGTAGATACTTTAGTATAGAACTTAATGACACACACAAGAGGTAGAGCTAAACAAATTTATTAACTGAACTCAGAACTGAGAATACAGTAACTGACAAATCTTCTGCTTTTATATAAGCAGAGAAAGTTCCAGAATACTCTTCTGGAGACAGTAAGAAAAGTCCAGAACACTTCTCTGGCAAACTAAAGAAATGTCCAGTATCTTCTGGAACATGAAACAAAGGAAAACATAAAATCAGGGAATTAAGTATTTACATATACCATTAATCTCAGTGTCTCTAGCGGGATTCGAATCCAGGTCTCTTGATCACAAGACCAGTGTCATGACCATTCGGCCATGGAAATTCGACAGTATTTCTTCAATGCGGCAATATAATGAAATTATACTGTTAGCTTATCCAAATTAATAAGCATTTAATTTAAATATAGAAGTACACATTAAACCAATTATATGTTTTTTTCCAGCAAATAGTATTTTCCTGAACTAAGTAACATGCTGATATCTTTATCCACTGTGAATATACTCATTAATAAAAATAGCTATTTAATAGAAATTCTATATTTCAAATTTTTGAATATTACAAATTAATGGAATTTTATTGTACTGTCAGAATTATCTAATTTGCATTATTGTATTGTCAGAATTATCTGCATTTTTATAAAAACGGATGACTGAATAATTAAATCCGAGTTTGGATTAATATATAATATATAAATATTTAAATAATTTCAATTATTTCCTACTCGTAAAGTAGAAGTTTATAAGATTTTCTTACGAAAATAAATTTTTTTCTTTTCCCATTAATTTTTTTCTTTCATTTTTTTTTATTAAAAAGGGCATTTATTCCTCTACAATAACCACCGAAATACAAATTTGTTTTAATTTATTCACAGTTTTAACATATTTTTTAAAACATTTTCAACGTATTTTTAACGTGCATTTCTTTTTGGCATTATGCAATAAAATATTTCACATTAAATAAAAAAAAGCATTAAGAAAAGAAAAAAAAAAGCTTTTAGTTTACAATCATTGAACAAGTGCCTTTAACCGTGAATATATTTGATTTTTTCCTGTTTACAGAATAACTATTAATCTTCCAAGGTGACCTAAAGTAATACATGTTATTATCGCTCTAATTCCAGCTAAGTGGAGCATTTAGGTTTTAAATTCTGATCAGGTTTAACTAATGAAATAGAATGTGTTAACCAGGCGAAATACCAGACTGAAAAACAAACCGTTAACAGATTCGTGCCTAAGAAATTTAAATATAGGGGGCTGAATTTTCTTTTGGTTCATCTCTGTTTATAACAAAAATGTTGAATTAAATATAATAAGAATTAAACAAAATAATTTATTCAAAATCAAACCCTATATAAGTTAGACAAATACTTTATGTGCCTAAAGTTTGGAATGGATCATAATGCAAACAAACATTCATTCAGTAACCAAATATTAAGTAAAAAGAAAATAATCATAAGTAAAATAAAAAAATAATGAAAAGAAAGTGTAAAACTCAAATTTTAAAGATAACATAATACAATATGACATAACTGATATAAAAAATATGTTAGCTTAAAGAAAAAAATATATTAAATTAATTTTTTATTTAATTTCTTGTAGGTTTTAAAGAATAATTAAACAACTAAAAGTAATTATTTCTAAAACTTTTTGATAAATTCACAAAATTTTTTCGTAAAAATTAAATAATCTAACAATATTTTTAAAAAGATTAAAAATATTTCATCGAAATTGAGTAAAATGTAGTTCAAATATATTAAAATTCTTTATTTCGCAACGCAATTTTTTTTTCGTTGAAATGTTCTATTTGCCATTAATACAATAAAAAAAGAATGATTTTGGAAAGACGATTAAATTTTCTTAAAAGTAAAAAAAAAAGAAATCAAATTCATATACTTTAATTAAAAATCACCTTTTAATTATTCTAAAATGTCAAGGTGTATTTTTACATCTTTTGTAAAAAAAATCCTACAAATTACATATGTTTTAAAATACCATTAAAATTATATTTCAAACAAGTAGTAGTTAGTTTTATATGTTAGTATAAAATAAGTTAGAACTGAAAAAATAACCTTTAAAAAATACCTTCATCTAAATCCAAGACTCATTTGAAGTTGAAAAAATGTTTAAAATGTTAAAAATGATAATTTTAAGTTTTTTGTAAAAAAATTAAAATTACTCTTTAATATTATTTTGCACGGATACATACATTGGTTCAATTTATATTACATTTGTTTATATAAGAAATGAAAAATATTGTGTCCTACCTCAATTCAATGATTATTTTTCTTTTGTTGATTCCATTCTCTTTGTAAAATTTCACTCCCTATAAAGAATAAGAAACACTTTTCGGTTAATTATTATTATCAAAGCTTCCAGCAACTTTTATACAACTTAAAATGGTTTTAAATATTGCATTTAATATGACATTAATTTAAAAATGACATGCAGCTGAAATAATGGCGTTTTTCCCCAAAATCACACTTCTCAGCATTATCTAAGTTCGAAAAGGAAACATGCTTGTATTTGGATATATTCATGCCTTCTTACTGCAATATTTTTCATATAGATAATTATGGAAATGAATTCATAAAAGCTACGCGGTGAATTCGGAAGACTTAGATATTAAAAAAAGTGTTTCAAATAACTTAAATTCCAGCATAATATAAATAAAAAAGTAACTGCACACAGATGCGGCATGGGGAATATTTATCGACATAATTGAAATATTTCAAATATTAAATAAGTCTAGACTCCAAACTGTTTATTTTTAACCTCGAAAAATATTATCTACTGTCCTAAAATTCGGAGCTAAGATGTAAGCTCATTAATATCTTCTTAAGGACATAAACTGTAGTAAGACGGGATTTGTCATTTGAGTTCATCATGGTAGAAATAAAATTATTTAGTGATGAAAAACATAATAAAATTTTAAAATTAAACAAAGAAATATTCAATTTCAAATAGGGAAGCAGGCAGACGCTTACCAATAAACAGTGTGATCGTAATTGAACTAGGCCTATTTAGATCCCTATGTAATCAAAATATGAGTTGATTGGAAAACTTGCAAATAGATAGTTCAAAAATTGCACTGAAAAAAAAACGTTAGGGATTAGCAGTGCAGCAATCATCATTAGGAATCATGTTTAAAATATGAAAACAATAGTTTTAAATGCCACAATGCTTGAAAATTTTAAACTTGCCTCCAATTATTTTTTAGATATTTTCTCGAGCTTATTAGCGGAAATGTTTTTTGAAGAATTTTTTTTATTGCGTATTTATTTATTATAATCTTATTTTTTTGGAATCTTTCAGCGCATCCTTTGAATTATCAATCTACAAATTTTTGAATCTATATGTATTTTAGTTACAGCTACGGAATTCACGGGAAAGGATAAATTTAATTATCTTGTATATGAATCTGCAGATCGATGTATACTGTGATAAAATGCAAACAGTAGTTTCACTAAGTCCCCCCCCCTCAGGAAGTATAAAAATTATGTAATCATGTGCATTTAAATTTTTTTATTACTAAGAATATATTTGTGTTTGTGGACCACAAAAATTAAGTACATAAAAAATTGAATAATTTTTAATATCTATATCGGATAGAGATACAAACAAAAAACAATACAAACAAACCGGAAACAATACAAAAAGATTCCTCACTTTTTGATTCAATATAAAAGCTTAAAAAGAAAATTTGCATGTATTTCGAATATATTTCATGTGTGTTTCAAATATATTTCAGATGTATTTCAAATCTCAAACGCTTAAATTGTCTCTTTTATTTCATTTCAACGATATAAGAATATATTATGCCTAAGGAAGATTTTTGGGAAGAAATTTTAAACTAAAAGAGTTTAAAATATGTTCCGCATCAATGACAACTACTCAGCAGATTTATTTTAAAAGTTTGTTTACGTAATAACTGAATGGATGATATGTTACAATTTCTACAATGCATACTTAGTAAATGGCAAAATTATATAGTTAAAAATGTAAATCAATCAAGAGAAGTTATTTATTGTTGATAATTTTAAATAAAATGATTTGAACTATAGCTGTTTGCTGTTAAAACTGCAATAGATTAATGTCGACTAATTTTTTTAGGGCTCAAATACACATTTTTTAAAATTTGAATTTCAAAATCAAATTTGAAAATCTTTTAAGATGGAAATTTTCTTTGAATGCCATTAAATTTATATCTTTAAAAAAAAAGAATTCATGCGAAACATTATTGCCAAATACCGGGGGGGGGGTTGTTATTTCCACATAGTTTGTATCAAAATATAAATTCTTGATTTAGATATTTGTATATACATTAAATATTTTATTACATTAGTAAGTAATATATCCAATGTTGCATGAGATAATTTTTTTATTTTTTAACTAATTAAGAATTAATTAATTGATTGTAACAAAAGCTTCATTCAGATCTTTTTTATTCCTTAGTATTTGAGGACAAAATTTTAAAAATTCGTTATGTGCCAGAAAATGAAAATGTATTCAATTTCAGCACTCTATAGAACGATATAATTTCTATACGCGCTTTAAAATAACTTATTTCCAATGCAAAAAAAAAAAAAAAAAAAAAAATTTAAAATATTTTAATACAAAAAAAAATTCAATAGTCTGCAAATTTATTATTTTTAATTAAATTGAGAAAGATTGTTGTGTTAAAAAGTATTATAATCGTGCAGTTCCTCACAAAAATTACGGAGAGAAACAAAGCGATTTTTAAGTACTTCAGAAAACTCATTTTCTTGGATTAATAGTAATTTTAAAAGAATTGTTAAAACAATTAGCTAAGCATTTTGAATGTTAACTTAAATATGAATTTAGAACATGGAATATGCAGAATATTAATAGTCATTTTTAAAGATGAGTTTCAATATCCATCGACTATTAAAATTTAAACAATGAGTTTCGGTCTTCAATTGGTTTGAATCAATTTTTAAGTAATAGGGGATTTCAAATTCCAAAATAAAGAAAGATTTTTAATATTAAAAAGGTAAAATAAATCTTATTTCAATATCTCCAATCCCGTATTTCGATTATTTTACCTTCAGTTACTAAATAAATCGTGGAATTTGCTTAGAAAATTTGCTTAGGAAATTTTGTTCGAACGCAATGGAACAAATATTTCGGCATTTCGGGTTTGTTTATATTAATATTTTAAAAACTTATTTGAAACTTTCGTCCTTCTCGTGTAGATTAGTTTTTATTATTCGAAATATCAACAGATACTATATTAATGAAATTAAAATCGATTTCTGGTAGAGGTAAGTAAAAAATTCCATTACTAGTTAGCACCATGAAATATACAACTGAATAAATACGCCAGTCTGAAATTCAAGCTCCCTTGATAATTTCTAAATAATGAGTAAATGATTTTCAGATTTGAAAAATGATAAAATTAAATTCATTTTAAAAAAAGGAAATTGAAACAAAGATTAAATTTTTTTAAAATTTCCTTTTCCTGAGCAGGATTAAAAGTATTCTTGTCTGAACTCGGTTTAAAGTATTAAAATAAAAAAATGGCACATCTGTGTTTTTTTTATTTTATTTGGTAAACACTAATTGAGCGTATTTAAGTTGTTATTCTGAATGAAATATTTCTAAAATGAATATTCTGAAATACAAGAGATTTTTGAAAACTGCGGGAGAAATTCTAAACCTTTATTTTTTTCAATCTTGAATATTTCTTTATAAATTATCTATGATTTAAGCGAACGAATTTGATCCATCATTATAAAAAAATGCCAAATGTAGCTATGTAAAACTCCAATAATTTTTTTTGAAAATAGTAAATAATATTTTCATACGTTATGTAAAAAATTAACAAAACGCATTTTATGTCATAAAATATTCTCTTATTTCCTGATCCCATTCCACTTTTTCTTCTTAATTAATTCAAGAGAAGTTTTGTAAAGAGGCTTACATTTGCACTTTCACACGCTCGCGTGAAGGGATAGAAAAATGTCCAGGAAGCATATTCTTTTAAAAGATAACCTGTATTTTAATTATCAGAATCGACATGTGTGAGAAATCCCTATAAAAATCTTAAAAGTTCATAAGCACTGAGAAAAATATTTTCGCTAGCAAAATTTGTTATATAAGAACAGGGACAATTTATGTCGATCTCTTCTTGCCTTTTTCGCTCTTGTGGCGCGCTGTGAGCGGACGTGCCTTGTCCGCGCCTCTTGTAAATAAATTATGCCTTCCCGGGTATCCAACTAGACAGCTACTTACAGCCGCTAGGCTGTGAATCTGGTTGATTAAAAATGTTATTAGCCTAACTGCAAAATAAATAAATTTGTAAAAAATGCATACCGTACATAATACAAAATAAAAACATTAAATGGATATATAAATTAAGCATACAACATAAAACATATTAATAAAACACAAATAAAACATATAACAAGAATTATAAATAATATTTTGAGTATATAATTGCTTTATTATATAAGCAAAAAATACATATATAATAAATAAATTTGTAATTATGAAAATTGTTTAATAGAAACATATCAAAATTTTACTGAGTATTATTGATTAAATTACTATAAGCATCATTATATTCTCTTAATTATTACAGCATTTATAAACACCGAACTTCTGCTTAAATAATATAGCGTGCGAAATGTAGATGCCATGCAGTCATGTGTAATAACAAATAAATAAAAATAATTATATCTTGAAAAAGCTACTAAAATTAATAATAATAACATAAAATAACCATCAACAAGCTAATTAATCTAAAAATGTTTCTACATGTAAAACTAAATTGATTAGTTTATCAAGTGAGGAGCCTCGTAGCATGCATTGCCTAGGGATATCCGCCAGTGACGACTAAAATTAACTAAAGTCTTATCATGTACCATCTTTCAATTGTGAAAGGAGATGCAAATGATAACGCAGTTTTTTTCGATTAAAATAATTTAATTTACAGTAAAATGTTATAAAATCAAATGTGCGAGGAAATATATTTATATAATTCATAGTTTAATTGCAATAGAATACAAATGATAATTATAATAGAACGAGCCGTAGAATCCAAGGCTTCGCCGCTATTGAGTTCTTTACTACCTCGAAACTCTAGTTAATAATGGGATGCCTGAGTGCGTAACCCAAAGAATTTTACTTTTAGTAAAGACAATAAAAAAGAACCTTAATAGTCAATAAATTTCCAGAGCAGTTGCTACCTTTTTATACTCGTATGATGTAAGGAATCGAACTTTTTTTTTTATATTTCCCGTATCTTGAGAAGTAAATGTCGTCAAGCTTCGAGACCTGGTTTTCCAAAATAAGTATTGGGTACCAAATTTGATAATCAATTAAAAAGAAAGTTTTTCTATTCAAAACATCGCAACTTTGTAGACAATAGAGCTAAATTATTCTGTAATTCCTTATAATAATAATAGCAGCTAATGTACTGCTTCAATTTAATTTGAAGCTGAATTGCAAATTTTGCTACTAAAGAAACAATAGCTAATATGCAATTAAATAATATGTGAGTTACCATTGTGTATCGCGACGCATATTCGTCTATATTTCGAAGTGAAACTTGATTATAATTTGAGTAGAAGCTTTTAATTTTCCATTCATTATTTTTCCGCATGCGAAATATACAAAGAAAAAGATTGTAATCGTAGAAAAATTCGATTTCGAAATTTTGACGAATTCGACTTCTTTCAACCGACTTTTCAGAATTCTCTGAGTCCGAAAAATTCATTTCCGGAATTATTCGATCTATTTTCCTGTGAACACGATAGTTCCAAAACTCTTTGAAATAGACTGATGGAATTTTGTATGTGTTTTGTTATATCATATTTATAGATTTTTATCAAATTATGAACAAAATCCATTTGGAGGAAGTCTGTTTGGTCGGCTGTCTGATTATAAGCAAATACGATGACTATAAAGAGTGAAAAAGAGTTATATGGATGAAATTTGGTGAAATTAATCCTCAGATTTATCACCTAAAATATAGATCCTTATCAAAATTGGGGCCAAATCCATCAAGGAGTTGACCATCCGCTGGCTTGTACTTTCTCTTATGTAAGTAAACACAACGATTTAACTAAATGCAATTTTGTATGTCATTTTGTAATTTTGTAATTTGTAATTTTATGTTAAATTCTGATTTCAAAAAGCTTGGAAAATGCATATTCGGTTTTCTGGTGCCACTGTCGGCGATTATATTGTCAAAAATCTCACGTTATAATCTGTAAAAACATCATATTCACGTAAAAGATTCGGTTTTTTTATAACTATTATTCGTCAATGTCATTCAAATAATACACAAGTGCCTGCATTCTTTGCTTTATTACGAAATACATGACTTTAATGAGTGAAAATAAAAATGTGAGCGCTCATTGCATTAACAGCCTTGTCCAAGATCCACAATTTTATACAGGAAAGGATAACGCAATGGATGCGCAGGAATGTCTCGGAAACTCTTGATAGTTCAATGTTTTTGTTCCAGCAGTGTATTTTTCCCCTATTGAAAGCACGAAAACATAAGCAGGATCTTCTTATGACCTGGCCATTTTCCAGGTTTTAAAAAGGTTTATCAGAAATTTCCTAACACCACGATGTGCAACTCTCATACACATGACGTTATTTTAACTCTTCGTGTCGTCAAAGATTAGTTTTCATAAATTGTGAGGTTTCGTTTAAAGATATTTGACACAAAATCATTTGCTTAAAATAAATAAATGGGTGTAAACAACTAGAATTGATGCTTTACAAATAAAATGCGGAGTCAATGATTCAGAAGAGCTAACATTTCCTCTTAACTTATTCAGTTCTTTTGGCAGGTCGGATTATTTCTTATGGTTAACTTTCAATTTTTATTAATAAACTAAATTCGATAAAAAGTTCATAAATATACAAAGGTTTAAACTGTTATCATTTTTTGTTTATTTCATATGGAATTAGCGTAATTTTTCTATCATTTCAAAATTTAGTATAAATTAATTTCATTTAAAAGTATAGCGCCTATATTCATTAAAAGTATAGCGCCTATTCGCCTCTGGCGAATAGGCGCTTCGCTGAGATATTGGTTTTATTTCATTTCAATGAAATCGTTTAGCTATAATTTTATGTCCATGATTTCCTCAGATATTAAAGTCATGTTATTTTAATTGCCTTACATATGTTCTGATCACTGTGTGCAGGAAACTCTTTTAATGGAAACCAGTAGGTACCTCTACAACATAGAGCAAATAAAAACGTTAATGTGCAAGCGGTATATTTTCTAAATTTCGCGATATTGCAGCTCATTTTTTAATCGCTTGTAAATCACACAGATATTACTCAGGATCCTCCTGCTTTAGCTTAAAACAATGTAAAAAAATCCCGTGCTTAGTTATTAAATAAAATCAGTTTGAATTTCAGAGCAGCATTGCAATCTATTGTTGGAAATAAGGCAAAAAAGAATGCATGTTTCAAAAATTGCCAAAATATAAAAAACTTTGCATGATTATTAAATCCTTATCACTAAAAAGATATTTTTTTTAAATCTTGTAATGATGCAAAATTCCTTTTTGCGCTATAATATTTTCGGAAGTTACAGCATAAAATCTCCAAAATTCAGCTTAATTTTTTATTAAGTAGCAAGTTAATTAATTGTTTTAAAAAATTGCTCCGAGGAACACATTTTTGTTTTCCAAAGTATGTGTATGCCAGATTTAGTAGCAATAGATCAAATGATCTAGCTGAAGATCATCAATACGCAAGTACTGACTTTTATCTTTATTATTAGTAGAGATATAGTAAGAATAATTTACATTTTCCATATACTTCTATAAATGAAATTCATACTGTGCAAAAGTATTTGGACAGATTTTATAGCTTTCTTTATTTTACTATTTACCTTTCAGGGCATATGTTTCAACATTGTTTGAGGCATATTTTAAGAATGTTTATTCTGATTTAAATCTCTGCAAACATAGAAGATAGTTTAAACAAATTTCATTTCTAAAATTTTTTTATTCGTCTAATTTCTCTAAATAATGTAAAATGAAGTTGAATGCGAATTGATAATTACTTAATTATTATTAAAATTAAGAAAATAATCATTTTAATTAATAATAATAACTTATTAGGTATTTTTTGAAATTATTCATAGAACAGAATAATGCATTCTGGCAAAATAACAATGCATAGAATGGCAATCAGCATTTTAATTCTGAAAAGGCTCTACATAGAAATACATTTAAATTTACTGTCACAACCGCAAATAGTTTGATATTTTTTTTGTAAATAATATCGTTTACTATAAAGGAATTTTTATGTAATTCAAAAGCTTTTAAAGAAAATTAATATCTTTCACGTTATCTCAAAAATTATATTTTCAGTTAAAACAAAGCTGAAAAGAAAGAATAAAGTATATGAGGCTAGTTCAAAAAATATCCTACCTTAACTTTTCATGATGGAAGTTTTGAAATGAAGAAGGCTTGGCTCGATGAAAGTATGAAGGTAAATCCTGACGAACATTTGAATTTCTTTCTATACTTGTTGGGACTTTAAAATTTCGAGTAATTCCTGTTACATCAGACATTGATTGTGTTTATTTTTTGGAAGTCCTGATAAAGCAATTCAAATAATATGAATCAAAAATGTCATCGATTGATCATAAATTTCTTTTAACAAAGTGGATTGAATAAAATATTTCAAGATATATTTTTGAAATAAATCTAACATTTTCTATAGGAAAAAATAAAAGATTAAATTTTTATTCAAAATAGTATCAGCTGCAGATTTCTTACTTTTTTTTTAAAAAAAAAAAGGTAATTATTCATTAACTTTCGAAATTACTTTAAATGTTTGGAGGACTTCAGTTAAATTACCTTTGATCAAAGGATTTAAAAAATTAAAAATATATAAAACTTATTTTATCTTGACTGACAGCGTTTTAATTTATTATACAAAAAGTGCTAATTTGATCAGCTCACTTTGTCTTCAATCTAAGCTTAGTATTCTGTCTTTATTTTTTTTATCCATGGTAGAACTCTCCAAAAGATTAGTAGCTACCTCCAGTATCAATAAATTAAATTAAATTTCCCATCGAAACCAAGTTAATTTTAAATTAGAATTAAAGAAGCTTAATAATTTTAGGAATCTGCCCGTACTCATTACCTACATCCATTTGCCTCAGTCACAGAATTTAATTTAAGTTTCGAATTGGTTTCTAGTGTATTCGGGGGGTTCTTGTAAGTTTTTGTAAAATAAATAAATGAAAAATAATACACATTCTTGCCGAATTTTTCTTACCTAGCAAAGAATAAAATTTCAAAGAAGAAATAAATTGAGAGACTGAAAGTATACATATATTTTTGTGAAATGTTTCTCTTATTTATGAGAAATATTAAAGAAAAAGATATTTATAACTCAATTAACATTTAATTTAATTCAATTTACTTAATTTTAAATTTTTACATTCATTTTCATTCATTTATATTTTAAAGTCTAAAGAGAGTTTCAAGCAGAGCATTTTTAATATGGAATATGTTGAAAATAATTCATAGTGGTCTTGATTCTCTTATGCATTATACGCCCCAAAATTATACCTTTGAGTTCTAAATCTTTATAATCTTTTATTAAATTTGTTCTGGTTTGATATGTTGGTAAACCAGATATTAGAGGTTTCAGTAACAATTTTTTAATATTATGAAAATATATTAAATTTTATTTCCAAAATATATGAGATTTCAATATTAATTTATTTATATTATTTATTACTAGCCACCTCTGGCAACCATCCGGTTCACCAGTATTACCGCTCGCTACAATTTTCAATTAAATATTTTAAGTAACTTGTCTCTTAATAGATTCTCAAACAAAACATTTTTAATCTTCAAATTTTGATAATCATACCAAACTTATACTGTTATTTAGATCGTTTCGTTCAATTTACTATCTATATTTTGCTAATTGGTTGTCATTTCCGGTAAAACTTCAACTTTAATTTTAAGGGGAGATGATGAAACTGCAATTAATATAAAGATATTTTTTAATAAAACCAAGCGTTTTATTTTATTTATCATCTTTATTGTTATTTATTTATTATTATTATTATTATTGAATATGACTATTGCAAACAGAATCGCTCGGTATTTAAGTCTTATGTTAACTACAAAATATTTTTCATCATTTATGTAATTTCTCAAAGAATAATTCAACAAAAATTTCTCAGATTCAGCATAAAATTCAGTTTTTAGTTTTGCTTTCAAAAGGATTGAAATGAAATCAATAATAATATTTTGTTCCGGCCTATAAATATATTTCAAAAATTATGAAGTTTAAATTTAATGCAGTAAGGTATCATATTCTGAGAAATATTCTGGACACACCAAATTTTAAATAAATGAATGAATGTTTCTATTTTCCATGATCAATTAAGACTTATTTATGAAGTTTTAAATGTTCAAAATTTAGAAAAACTCAACATTTTCATAATCTTAGGCCAATCAATCTTGAGAAACCTGCGCGCTTATTGACGTATTTTCTTTGAAACGATAAATGGAAAATCTAAAATTATCCTTTTGTTATTAAATAGTGATATTCAATTTTTCATAAATTAGTCAGTTTAAGTGATTGATTTAGTTGATTGGAAATTAATAACGTTTTCTTATCTGCGATACTTCCAATTTCTAGAAAATTCTTTTTCCACCGCAAGATGCTGTTTTTGGATGGAGGATCTTTTTGGTAAATTCTTTTGAAATTTCTCTGTGCTTGCACTATCGATTTCGTTTCTATGAACCACCATAAAATCTGTGCTTTCTCTTGTGGTGTATGCATTCTCCTTAATATTCGCTCGAATAAAACATCACATACAAAAATACTACATAGAACAAACACATCAAAAGTAAACATAACATTTCAATAGTTGCCAAAAACAAAAGAGAGAAAAATGCAGATATTAAGAAAAGAAAGATATTAAGACTGGAAAAGTACAGATATTAAGACTGGAAAATGAAATTATTTGAAATTAACCACACGCGCAGACGATATTTACAAAAGTAAAAGTATTCAAAACTGAAAAGGAAAATATATGAGTTATTCCATCATAAATGCCATAAGTTTGTTTATATCTTCATTATTTTATGAGGCATTAAATATCAAAATGGGTCCGGGACTAAATAAACACCCTATATAGAGAGTGTAAAAGATCATAAAATAATTTTTCTTGAATTTATTTTTTAGAAAAAATAATATTTCATATTTGTTTCATTTCCTACAAACACGTGCCGAAAATTATATTTTTGCAGATTTCATTTCCAAAAAGATTTAATTTATTTTTAATTGGAGCTTTAATCAATGTGATGGCAACACTTTGAAAAAAGCTAATTTTTTCCCATGAATGCGAAACGTGCTTAATTTTAATTTTTATTTTTGACGAAAAAAATTATTGAAAAACATAGTTAAAATATTTATTTGAAAATTCATTAAAAATAGAAATTTAATTTTAAGATTAAAACATTAGTATCATTTAAAAGATAAAGTTTTGATCTTTAACTTCATGTAAAAATCTTTTTTGTGCGATAATATTTTCGGAAGTTATAGCAGAAACACGTGAAAATTTAGTTAAATTTTAAAACAAATAATAAAATTCTAGTTAAAAATTCGAAAAATAACCCCCAGGTGCACATTCCCGGCCTCCAAGGTATACACGTGCCAAATTTGGTAGCTGTAGGTTGAATGGTCTGGACTGTAGAGGGTCAACATACACACACACACACACACACATTGAGCTTTATTATAAGTATAGATATAAGAATGTATTGAATTTTATTTCCAAAATATTTGCATTTTTAACATAATCATTTTAAGTTATGATGCAGATTGTGTAATTTTATAATAACAGATTTATTTTTAATAAATACACTAAGTTTAAAATTATATAAAATATTAAGTTAATTTTCGCACAAATAGAATTTATTAAAAAAAATCTTATTTCCTTTTTATTGGCAACATATTTATACTAATGAAAATCTAAATATTTTTCAGCATTTAAAACTTTCTTATTCAATAGCAAAACAACTAAAAAAAGGGATTTGAATTCTATAGTTTGAAGTTCGCGATAAATCATGTCATGCAATAAAGATTTAATCTAAGCTTTTACTTACCGTAGCGGATAACTTAGAATACTAGCATTCCGTTCACTTAGATGTAGATCGGTGATGCTGTTTTAAGACTAACGTCATATACGATCTGATAGCTTATTTACATTCGTTTTACAAGGTTATTCAATAGAGGATTCTGATCACATCGTTGTAGCCTTGAAAATAAGAAATTCTGAGCAGTGAGAAGATATATTATTTAGAAATCTTAAAAGGATTTCTAAATTTTAATTGTGAACATAGGAAATTCACTATCACTGGAAAAAAATCACGTCCAGAAGAACTCTTCATGAATCTTTCGCAATTTTATCAGTGAGTTGAATTATTTTAATATTTATAATAACTATTAAAGAAGTGAAAAAGAGTTCAGCCTTGACGAAAAAGATTAATACGAAACATCTTTTATCTGTCGTAAATATTATAACAAAAGCATATGTAATGCTTTAACGAAATCTATTGTAAAGCCGCATTGTGCAGTAAAAGTTTCGAAATGGTAATAGATTTATAAAGTACATGCTATAGCAAAGCATTTCGATCGGTTTTATTAAAACAAGATTACACGTAAATACTTTAATAAGCAACTATATGGACTGTGATAATGATACGGTTAGCTATATTTTTGTTTATACACTGTTTATCCACAGCTATAGTCAGCCTGTTCAGTATTCGACATTCACCAGGAGGTTGTGGTATTTATTTGTGTTAGACGTCAGACTTCATAATAATATGTTTTCTAGTTTAAATTTCACAATTCAATAAAAATATATAAAATCTGTCCAATAACTTAAGATGCATAATCACGTATTAGATTGAACTGTTTTCTGAATTATTTTGAATGTTTGATGAGAATACTATAAAATTTCTTGATCTCTATCAAATTTAATAGAGTAGAGATGACACATACTGGTGATTAAACTAATTCCTACACTTTTAGATTATCTGTATAAAATTTTCAAAGTTCTGGTTCTGTTTATTAAGATAAAGAGTTGTGCCCAGCTGTGTAAGTGAATTATGTTACGTTTGTGTTCATAATGTTTATATATGTTAGTATATGTTTAAAATATAATAAGAATCAATTAAATAAAAGCATAGATTTTTTGCCAGGATTTGTTGCCTTCTTTTTGTAGACATACCTGAAGAAAGTCCAAATTAAAGAAACGTTAAGTGCTTCCGTTTTGTTCCTGATGTATTACTAGCTTTTTCCGATTATTGTTGTTAGTACGCTAAGATTCGTTTTTGTTGTTACATGTTAAGATTATAGTTCTTTAAGATTCCTATTTTGCATTCGTATTACAATTCTTGATTTTGAGTTGTAACTCTAGTATATTTTGAATTTATATTCTTCGAAGCATCTGTTATCCGATTTTTTGTATATCTGTATGGACACAACGAATTACGAAGTGTTAAATTTATTTATGTATAAAAAATAAAAAAGTAGAATTATCTATATCACATAATACTCGATAGAGTTAAACTTTATCTAACTTACTGTTATATACAAAAAAAGTTCCGTGATGTATAAAAGAGTTTAATTTTTATTTGTTTCTACTCATTTGAAATTGTAGAATCATAAAAAAAAATCTGAGTATTTTTAAAATTGCAATAGTAAGGCGTTGTGCTACTACTGATCTATGTTTTCTATCATATCACGCCAGCTAATTAAGAGTATCATATCTATACTTCATGTTTCCAACTACTGTCCACTATAATTTAAGAACAGTTCTATTTAATCCATCCAGATGAATCATTTGAACTCCATTAGTCTGACAAAGCTATCCTTCAAGTTCATCCACTGAAATTACATTTTTCCTTTTCAGTCACACACATGCAAAGTTGCACAGAAAAACTTAAATTAAATTCCAATTAGACGATAGAAAAATTCTTATCGGAAAAATATTGAGAAAAATAGCAATGACATTCAATACGGCTATCATCTAATAGGCGTAAAGTCGACTGGTATGATTAACTAAGCAACCACCTTGGTTCACGCTGCCTAACATCGGCATTTTAATAACAGCGAGACATACACGAGTGCACCAAACAATTGGATCTTTTAACGATGGTAAAAACTTCGGAATAGATATTTCCAATTATGATTCTTAATTGATTTAGAAAGGAAAATGGAGTATCGGGTATGAGGTTTTCCTTATTTAGTTTTTGGCAACAATTTGTTATCGCTGACTTAATCTTTTTCATAGATTCAGTTCAACAAGCCATTTACGAACAGGTATTTTATCGAGATCTAATACCACCTAGTTTCTTTGGGAAAACCTTTGATTTCTTTTCGATATTTTAAGAGTTGCGAAAGTTCTTGACGCAATACGATTTCGCAATATATTATACAATTTTTATTTTTTGGAGTATATCTTTTTATTTTATTTTCACTTTGAACATTTTTCTTAATAATAAATATTGTTTTCTGCTTTAAAATGACCTGGTCAATCGTAACACCCTTTTGGCGTCTCAAAAACTTCTGTATTGACGTCTAAGTTTTTTATGTGTCTGAATAATGAATTCGAGCAAACCTAGAATTGTTTACGAACGCTTGTTTGGTTCTTTTTTCTCTTTTATTAAGCAATTTTCATTCCGTATTTGACAATGTAATTTTTCTGTAAATAGATCCCACTTGCCCCAAAGTTATTTTTAAAGATTTGTTTTAATTTGAATATTTCCGAAGTTATGTAGTTATGGGATCGCAAACTTCACATTTTTATGCTGAGTTAGGCAAAGATCATTGATCTGAGGTCAGCTAATGTTTTCTGCCAGAATTATTTTCTCATTTTTTTTGTATTATCATTTTCATACTTTTATATTTGGCATCGAATTTCTGCGGAAATGCGGATTTCAGCGTTTTCGGAATCGAATTTTATTATTCTTGAGATCGATTAATTTTTTTGTGTGTGTGTAAAGTTATTCATTTTATTGTTTATTTAGCCATACTTATTTTACTTCTCGGTATTTATGTTTGAAAGAATTCATTATTTTATAAAGTTTTTTTTTTTTGTTCTAAGCCTCTGATATATTTGATTTCCTTTTTGGAGTGAATCATTATTTATTTCTAATTGTTTTTTACTAATTATTTTTGAATTGAGCTTTAATGAACATTTTGGATAGATAAGATACCAATATTAGGAAATAAAGCTTTTAATGTTACTATGCATTTACTACTAAAACATAGAACAGATAATAATTTTGCAGCAACAAATATTTTTTTTAATTTCTTAAACATTCAAACAATGAGCATGAGAATTTCTGTATAGTATAAAAAGTTATTTTATTCAATTTTTGATGCCGGATCTATTTCACAAATTTCGAAATTTACCGTTTAAATTACTGTTTTTGTTCCAACTTACAAGCTAGACAGACTAGTTAAAAAAGACGTTCTTTCAATCAAATTTCTTTTTTCTGACATGCGTCGCTCTTTCATTCATAATTCTTGCTTTTTATTTATTTCTCAAAACAGAATTTGCGTATCTACAGGTCACACTTTTACTATTATTGCCGAGCTTTATTATAATTTAATTTTTTAATGTGTTTTCTTAAAGTGATGGCCTGAATTTTAAGGAAATGAAAATCGAAAACAAACTCACGTTAAGAATAGATTCAGGTAAGAGATAATTTGTTTTGAATAAGCGGTCAAGTTTACTTTGTGAAATGTTTTGTGGTTTCGATGTGGAAATCGGATTGTATAAATAAAATTAATTATTAAAAGCTTTCAAGATTACAGATAGATTTATAATTAAACGTAGAAGAAGGAAACTTTGAGTTAGAAATTTATTATTAAACTCTAAGAAATTACACTGCATTTTTTTCCTATATTGCATTTGTTTTTCAGTTGGTAACATTCTTTTTTTTTATTTATTTGAAATTCTTTCAAGACACTTAAAACCTTCTTTAAAAATTCAACATCGATATTTTGTATTTTCTTCCTCATAAATTTAATTAGATATTTTAGAAAGAATACTTATGTCACGGTTAATGAGTTGCATCAAATTATATTATTTATATTTCAAATGAATGTTAATTCCAATTGAACTCGATTTTAAAATAAAATTTAAAAAAATAATTACTTCAAAAATAATTTGAAAAGCAACGAAAAAAACTCAGTTTTGAAATGCTTTAACAATGCTTTTTAACATAAGATAGTCTTTAAAAGAATATTCAAAATAAGACAGTACAACAAAAATAATTATAAACTCCATTATACACAATGAGCTGTTTACACAAGAAAATTCTAATTATATTGTTCAAACTGCGAACTGCTTTTAGCTGATATTGTTTTCTTCCTAATAAAGTGAAACCAAATATCTTTTCATCTAATACACATGAGGTAGACTTTAACCCAATTAAAATGCATCAGCAGCAGAAACGCAAAGGATTATATGAAAGTGCTCGTCATTTCAGACATTCTACACCGAAATCGTATCGTTATAATGGCTTTCCATATGTTATAGTCTTCGCCTAATTTCTTTTTCTTTTTCTTTTTTCTTGAAAGCGGATTTTCCCAACTAAAAGAAACCCTGTAGCGCATGTCTGTAAATTGTCAAAAACATCCGTAGACGAAAAGAAAAGAAAAACATTATGTCCTCTATCTTTTTGTCCGATCCCACACAAAAACTAAATTGGATTATATTCATGTCAAAATCATGTAACGCTAAAATAATGCATAGGAAACCTGGTTTGTTAATTGGCAAAATGTTAAAAAATATTGAATGAATATGATTTCTCTGAGATGTTAATTATCAGAAACTGAAAAAAAAAATTTAATTTTCATAAGAGCATTGATAATTCGAACCACGTTTTTAATTAAAGTATCAAGAATTTTGATAACAGATGGCATACATTTTTAGGTAGATTTTGTATAATTTTTTAGTATTTAAATTTTCAGAAAATTGAAAAAGACGGTGTATATTTTCTTTGCAATTTTTACTCTAACCTTATTTATCCAAGATATTGACATTTTTGTATTCATTTAAAAATTTGGTTTCATTGAAAATCCGGAATTCAAATTAATTATGTGAACATATATAAAATATAAGAAATATAAGGCTGTTATATTAAAAAGTAGCATTGTACTTCAGATAAAGTTTCAGATCTCTTGTTCAGAAGCTGATTAATTTTCTTATTTTTAAATTTTATGATATCCAATCATATTTAACAGTAATTATGGTTATGTGTGTATGTTCCCAAATAATTCTTAAATAACTGAACCGAATATAACCAAACTTTGCATACTTATTAATTAAAATCAGAGAAAAAAAACTCTGTCAACTTTTCAAAGGGAAAAAGTAAATTAAATATTCAATTAATTCGAAATTTCTCGAAACTTTGCCTTTTATTTCGCAGTAACTTCGGAGTATTTCACAAAAAATACTGTATACAATCTCAAAATTCATAATTTTAAATTTTAAATTATTTTAAGCTTATTTCATTGTAAATTTTCCTTCGATTTTTATTAAATAAAAATTTTAAAAATTGCAGATGATTTTGAGAAAAGAAATTTATAAATTCCTCGGTAATAGGCAACAGTGATACTTAGAGCTTCTGCTAAGTTTTGATATTTCTTTTTTTAAAAAAAATATTTTTGACAGTTTTTTTCATTGTTTTTAAAAGAATCCGTTGATTGATTAAATCTAAACTACAGACGATAGAAAAAAATTTTTGTACAATAATATTTTGTATGTAGAAATTTTCGAAAGAGTGTTTGTTTAAGGATGTATTAAAATTCTGACAACAGTTAATATTAAATAGATTAATGTTTTAACATGCATTGCATAATTAAGCCTTTTCACAAATACTGAAGTATAAGTAAGGTTTTAATGAAGTTTTTGTGGCAATTAATTAAATCATAAGTTTTTCATTAGTAAAAAAAAAACATGAAAATTTAATCCTGAACAACGGTGGGGATTTCCGCTAATCGATATATAATAGTAGAAATGGTTAGTATTTCTCACAAAAAAATGGTTTTGAAATGCATTACTATCAAAATAAAAGGAATAAGGATTCTTTTCTGAAAAAAAAATGATAACTTTTTGTCAAGTTTAAATTGGTTTATTTCTGTTTATATTCTGCTTTGAAGCAACACAGTGTTGGGGTACACATTATAATTTTGAATCGTAATCATATGATGAGAACCAAACTGAACCGTCAGTCTCTAAATTTCCGCTTTCACTCTAAATTTCCGCATCACACTTTTTGTTGAAATGCGATGTAAAATCTGAGTTTTGATTAGCATTTTATTATTTTATTCTATAAAAACTAAAATATTTAAAGGATCAAATGATTATTGAAGGCTCAGTTGAATAGATAAAATTGATAAGAGTTTTGATAAGTTTTTTTTTTGTCAAATTTATAAAAAAATATTTGCACATGGTAAAATACTTAACTTTATATCTGAAAATCTTTTGACAGAATTACGAAAAAAGAAAAAGATATGTAGAAATAAAGAAGAAAATTGGTAATCATAGGAAGAAATAAAAAGCATTCAATACTACCTTATTTTTATTACTTCAGATTCATCATTAAATAACTCATAATTTTTGTGAGTGCATGGGCATTATTATTTTGAAATCAATTAAGTAATTAATTAGATCATATATGCATTTTTTTTCCATTTATAGCATGTTTACAATGGCACCATTAGACTTTCGCAGAAGGGATCGATCTTTGTAAAAATCTGAGCCTACAATTTGCTTTTCTTTTCTCATTAAAATTTATCTTTCAAAATAAAATCCCTATCTTCTTAAAGGTTAAGGATCATTCTTTAAGAAAAAATACCCTTTCTAGTTCAATAAAAAATTAAATAAAATAAAAATCGAAATATATTTTTTGTTCAAGAAAATAGCGTTTTAACTGAGAAAAACGATACTATATGAATAAGAAATTCAATAGCATCAATCATTTCTTTCATTATATCATTCATTTTTGTTATTTAAGATCATAGCATGGACTTATGAGTTTAAAAAAAATCAGCTTGAATTGCAGTTGAATATTATTTTTTTTCATGCAAGAAAGAGATTCTTTTCATTATTTATATGAAAGAATTTTACCATGAAGGAAAAAAATACAAACTTTTGAATGACTGAAAAGTTGCAACTGAGCCAACAATTTTCTTATTTGTGATTATTTAACAAGACGTCAAAATCATGGCAAAGGAAACTGTCCTTGGCATTTGACATTTAATCGAAATTAGATTTACACAAATGATTATAAAATTGATTTTACATACTGTGTATTATATCAAATGAGCAAAGGCAATTTCATTTTTTGTTGTAATTAAATAAGCATGCATTTATGTCGCATTCAATTAAATTGACAATTAGTTGCTTGCATTACAGTGTACATTATTTCAGATTCTGAAAAATTAATTAAAAATGTATTTTAAATATGTCAATCTGTTATGGATCATTTTAAACTTGGACGAAGACTGCTAAGGATAAAAAGAAATATAAAAAATAAGTCTTTACGCACGAAATAGATCAAGATTTAATAGGCTTTGGAACGAAACGGTTTTCTACTCTACATTTTATGTGCTTTTATGAAACATAGTTGAAACAAAGTTAAGTCTTTAATTTATATAAAACAAAGTTTATGTTCAGATATAAATTAAAACGGCTAAAGAATTGATGTGAGAATTACTATTTTATGAAATATTTTTATCTGACATCTTATAACACTGTAAACAGACAAGAAAAAGTTATTTTTTATATCTGAACATTTAACGCATGTGTTAGCATGAAAATATTTACATTGGCATTTCATTTACGAGAGCACAAAGATGTGAAATTTAAATTAAATTTAGATCCATTTTGTTTTTAAAAAAATTCATATCTTGCAGAATCACAAGGAATTGAAATCTGGATTTCTGGAATGAAAACTTTAATGAGCCAGTTCTCAGATTTTCTAGAATCATTTAACAGACTTCTTTTCGACGGATCCAGATTTTGAAATTTCACAAACAATAACTCAAGACAAAAATGATAGAAATCCTAAAATATAAGTATGTACTTACTTTTTATCAAAATATAATCACAAAAAAATGTTTTACAGATGTTATCCTTCCCGTTTAAAATTGGCGGAAAAGAAAAATGTCGAAGAAGTTCACTGTATCCGAATGTCCTTCCAAAGATGCGAGCACAAAAGGTGCTAGAGAAAGACCCTTGTTTATTCTGAAGTGGAGGGAAGAACAAAAATAGAATCGTGGTTCCACATGCCGGAAGTACCTGAAGCCTGTGGTTTTTCTTTTGCTGAAAAAATATTGCGACAGCCGAATGACTTAATTTTTTTCTCCCTCAGTTTAGTAATGGCACGTCCTAAAAACTGTTCCATTTTTACGTCGTCCATTGAAGATTTTGCAGCGAAGCTTAGTTTCTGTTTCTCCTTCCATTAGAAAGGAAAATAAACAATTTTCGTTTGCAAAATAATATGCTTTAACTAAAGCGAAATTTGAACTAATATTTTCAACATTGTTTCCGTATTCTGTTTTTTTTATTAGTTATCAAAGATTTTGAAAATTTTATTTTGTTTCTCCTTTTTTCCTTTCTATAGAAAAGGTAAAAGGTGTTTTTGTGTGCTAATTTTTTCTATGACCGAAACAATCCGCGCACAAACAAACGGCGAAGAGAAAATTATTTATACTAACTGTTGGCGGTTAAAACTAAGAGAAAAAAATTTGAATCAATGTTTAAGTTTCAATTTCGAAACAGATTAATATCACATTTCTATTCAACTTGTACGTTTTGTATGTTTATATTACAACTGCAGCAGATGTTTCCTCATCATTATATTTCTTTCTTTAACTATTAAAAATTTATTTATTGAAATTATCTGAAAATCCATTCTTACTTTATTAATGTGTATCTTTTATTCCTTTAAGAGCATGTGTAACCATAATTTATTTATTTAGCCGGCGTCCTGTTATAGGAGTAGTGCGTCTTCCCCGTGATCTGTGCGTCCTGGGTTCGAGTCCCGGTTTGGGCATGGTTGTTCTTCCGTTGTTCTATCTGTGAGATGTGTGAATGTGCCCTTCTGTAAAAAGGGGCTGTGCAAGCGAATGAGTGATGCGTGAGTAGCAAAATCGTACTTTTGACCCTAGTTGGCGCTACTAAATAAACAAGAGAAGCTCCCCCTCATACTTAAAATCGCTGTCTTCGTAACAGCGGGCTTGTCCATGGTATGTCCATTAAATTTAATGAATTTGATGCGAATATTAATTTATCGACTATAAATGCATGTATCACTGACATATTAAAGGCGAATGTTTGTCTGCCTGTTGGCATTCAATAAAGTAAACCTTCAAACGTAAAGCTACTGATTTCACAAAAATAAGCTTGGAGTATAAAAATACGCACTTCGAAATAATTTTTAAAACAATTTAATCTGTTTTAATTTTAAAATATAACTAATTTTAATTGATTAGAAATTCAGCAAGATATAAATTGTTTTTCTGTTATTAATTCATTAAAATATTTTTGCACAAAAAATAATTTTTATACCATTTTACAGTTTACGATATTACCTATTTAAAGACAATAACTAAATTATTGCGCAATTTTTTAAAATGACTTTTAACCTTTATTATTGCATTGGAATTTAAGCAATTTTCATTCATTCATCATTTTAATCATTTTACGTTTTTAAACGAGTATTTTTTGCGCTGTTGAAATCTAAAGCAAAAAATGTATTTGCTATTTACCAATCAATATAAGGAAATAATAAAATGAAATTAGAATAGGAGTAGGAGAGCCAAAGACTAGTTGTAACGGAGGTAAATTGTAATTCTCACGTTGCGTAATGTTCTTTAAAATTTTTAATTAGAATTTCCGTTAAACATTATTGTTATGAAGAGTTCTATGGCGTCAGCATAGTCAGTGCCTGGCCTAAGTGGCTATTCAGAAATTGTGAATACGTTTTCCATTTTAACTAATAAATGAAAAAAAAGAAACTTTAGTAAATTTGGATTTAAGATTTTAAAAAAAGTGATCTTTTTTCTTTTACTTATATATTTTGCCTATGTATTAAGTTTTAAAAATCTGCTTTTTACCAATATTTTTTATAAATTAACAAAAATGCCCGGCTCTATGAAATGGGGTAAATTATGAAATATTACAGCTTGCGAGATTTATCTTCATTTGTGTTTGATTCATGTAATGAGACTTTTTGCTTTTAATATTAGCACCCTCAAAGGTCTTTCCCTAAAGATTCTTCCCTCCCCTCCTTGTAAAATGCGGGTACAAAATGTGAGCGACGAGAAGCAGCCGTCATTTGATTTTTAATGAACGCAGTAGTGTAATTTTGACGTAGACTGACTTTTATGCTGATCTCTTGAATAATTTTGTCATTATTTTTTCTATAACTTAATTAGTATCATTTATTACTTTTATGACAAAAGATAATAATTACCAAATGTCTTATATATTTCAACAATAAAAGAATGGCAAAGAAAAAAATTATTTAAAATGTTTTTGTTTTTCCTGTTACAGTTTGTGCCCATATCTAGATAAGTTGTCTGGCGACAAGTTTTGAAAAAAAAAAATATTTCTGGTTCTAAAATTAATAATTTTTTTTTGAATTTTTGGGTGTATATTATAAATTAATATTTCAGCTATAAAATAAAAAGTTATAAATAAGGAATCAGAATTACAATAAAAAATATAAACATATTTCCCAAAATTGTTACAACTTGCCCTGGTGTTCCCTACTACGAAAGTCAAATTGCTATTAGAAAATCGATAACGTAACATGAAAATTTTTAATGGATCTGCGACATCATAGATCTTTTTTTTATTCGAAAGATTTAAGTATGGAATAAAAAAAAGGATGATTGAGGCTACTTTGCATGATAACTATTAAAATGTAGTACCGCAAAAGGCAATATGCGAAGATTTAAGTAAAATCTTGCTATTTCATCAAAATTGTGTCTGAATTTGGGGGTTTTAAACCTCAAATTAAATATAAACAATCGGGTAAAAATAGATTGCAATAAAAAAATAATGTCTTTTTAATAATTCCTTGGAGAGACAATTTTACGCTTGCATGAAAGATTTTACGCTTAAAGCATTATATTAAATTAAAATTTATTGCTTCTAATAAGTGAAATTGATTACTTAGAGTAATGAAAATACGCTTGTTACAGAAATTAGAGGATATTTCAAAATTAATATGATTTATTTTATTTTGCTTGTTTTATTACATGAAAACATTCAGTAAAGCAAAAGATAATCAATGGAAGTTATTCATGCACTTAATTGAAAATATTTGTTTATACCTAAAAATAATCAATTATGAAGATTGAGTAATTGTGGGGATTGACGGAATCATGTCAAATTGGATGAGAGTGGCACACATTGACTGTTCAGTTGAATGCATAATAAATTAAGCCTGCCAAAATTCGCTGACAGTGATGGTAGTTTAGATAGGATAGGATTCCGTCTCAAGAAGCGTTGTGGGAGGTTCTAGGCGGTTTGACAGGCATCTTCCTCTTGAATAATCATGCAACTTTTTTTTTCAACTTGTCAGCAACTTTTTTGATGTTCTAGTGTACTTAATAAATAAATAAACAAAATACACTTTTTCCTTTTATACTCACTTTGAAATATTTCTTAATTTTTGTTAGAAGTATAAATGAAATCTTTCAGCTTCAGGGAAGTCACGTATCCTTACAATTTCAGTCAATTAAAAATTGGTAGAAACATTGCGGTGCTTTGAATGTATTAATTATTAATTATAAAAATAGACGCTAAGTATTTATCATAAAAATGGATGTATTTTGTTCATAAATTTTTATATTTAACTGGCATTTTTCTTTGGTTTTTACGTTCCGTTATTGCAAAAATTTGAGAACATGGGCACTTTTTACTATCCAGCTAGCGAAGTATACAAAGTGAAAGTATTGCAATCGTCAACTCGATAAATTTGATGAATGTTCACACTTCATATCACCCTGAGACCGAAAACCATGATTTTATAGTAATGTCTCTCTGTATATTAATACGATCTCAAAATCAGTATGAGTTAGAAGAATGAATTTCGGTATATGGTCGTTTTTCCAAAATTTGTATATTCCAGTAAATTTTGAATGAAATCTATTCAGAGGAAAACTGTCTGTCCGACTATTCACTTAAGTTAACTGATAACTACAGAATGATGAAAGCTAGATTGATAAAAATTGGTGTTCAGATCTGACATCTAAAATGTAGATACCGGTTGAATTTGAAACCAAATTAGACAAGAGCTTGGAAGTCTATTGGTCTATGCATTCACAAAGATATAAACGCGGTAATTCAAAAACGCACTGATTTACATATATGAAATTTTTTTACATGATTTTGTGATTACAATTGTAGTTTTCAGTGAAATTTTTGTTTTAGTCAATCGGGAAAAAAAGTCTAAAATGCACATTCGGTGTTCTGTTTTTTGTGTAATGACCGAATTCTAGGGATTTATCGCCAAAGATCGTACGCTAATAGATTTTTTCATAACTATTCTTCGCCAATGGCGTGCATTTAATAATACATTATAGTTATCAGTAATTATACAAAAAAGTTTCGGAGAGATCATTCCCACCAGTTTTCCCATAAATTTAAAAATCTACTATTTCATTTTTAGCGTATGAATAAGAAAATACAATAACCAATCAATTATTTTTTTAATATTTTTGTTTTCAATAAACCGATATGACAATGAGTGAAAAAGGATCATCACAATTATGTAAGAATTCCATGCAGACGAGATTTAAGAAAGCGTTTTACCTCAAAAATGAGCATGTAAAGTGAAAAATTACAATGAAAGTTATCGGAAAGAATAAGGAAAATAATATCCTATTCAAGGTTAGTATTTCTTACTCATTATCTATTCTTTTAATGCCTAAACATATTATTTTTTCCTAAAATAAAACCCTTAATAGCTTTCAAACACTGGCTTTCAACTATTATTACATATTATTCAATCGTTGATATTCCAAGAAGGATTTGAATAAGTACTCAACACTTTCCTCCAGAATTTCATATATCATTGAAATGATATTATATCAACAGTCATCCAAATACGATTTTGAGATATCCAGCATTTTTAACGTAAAACAGAACATTTTCAGGTGATGATATCACTAAGTTTTTTAAAAATTAAATATTTTTCCTTCTTTTAATAAAAGAATTGACTTATTATAGTTTAATTTTTTTTATTGAAAAAATTCTCAGAAATGCTATCGAGCATGTAAAATAGAAAAAGATTAAAATTCTTCTTCAATTTCACTCTAAAGTAATCTTAATCTACAATGAGCAAAAATAATTTTCGACAACAAAACGTGCAGCGCAAAAATAATCTAGGGAAAATTGTATGAATAAATATTATGCATTAAAGCGGCACGTGTTTAAGAACAAGAATATTAAACGTTACAACAGCTTCGCAATTTAATATTTGAATTTCTTCGCATTCACAAAGTAGACTTCATATATAAATGATGTAATTCTATTCTAACAAATAAAATTATTTTATCGATAACGAAAAAAAATATGTACGAGTAATATATATGAGCAATTTAATTATAGTAATGTATATAAACAATGATACTATTAACCGTTTTTAATATAAACAATTTTGTTGTTGTTTCTTTTGGCACTTGTCATAGACAAGCCAGTTAACGTAATCAGTGATTTTAAGCCTAGTTTTATCGTCTCTTGTTTCAGTAGCGTCATCAAGGGCCAAGAGAACGTCTCAGCCACTCATCCGTCATAGCCCTTTCCAAGGGGCGAACTACAGGGAAAACATTTCTTCATAGCGCTAATATATTACGAGATTTCAATAGGGATTTTCGTTACACGCGCAGAGAAGGCAGGGGAAACACAGGGAGCTTCATAAAAAGAATTTGCCTCATCAGCGGGATTTTGCCTCTTCACGCGGAGTGTGGGAAAGTTAGACTTTTAGCTGATTCTGCAATTTAACAAAGCTTCTCTTCAATTAATTAAGTAGAGACAATGGAATTGGATCACGAAATAAGAGAATATTTTAGAATTAAGTTACTATGGGCTAAATTAAGATAAAATCTTGAAAATTAATTAAATTGAAATTAGTGTTAAAATATCATTATATATATATATATATATATATATATATATATATATATATATGGAGATACAGAAATGTCTCACAAAAGTCATTATAACAGTCCTAATCATATTCCTCATAAAACCAGAGATAAAATTTTTCAAATATTAAAAGTAATGACATGAAATTTAAAATTGCTCTCAATACTCAATTAACAACTTTCATATAACAACTCGCAACTACTCAGAGCCAAAACTTTTGACCAGTTGAATTTCAACTTCATATTATTCTCTAGAGAAGCCATAATTATTATCAAAGTATTCGTGAGAAATATACAAATTTCATTATGATTTGAGGCAATTCAATAAAATTATAGTCTCAAATAAGTTTTTTCTTCTTTGCATAGTTGGAAAGAAATCGCAAAATTATTCTCTAAATTTGTTTTGCCTTACTTAATTGCAATTATTCCGGTTTTAAGCTTTTTCCTTCGTGTTATCGCTGCAAGAATTTCTTTTTTAGACTTCAATTAAAAAAATAATTCCTCTCGGCAAGCTGGAAGGAAAAGGCTTCCTTTGCATCTTAGTTACTGTTTACAAATTTCTTTCAGTCCTGAGATTGAAATAATAATCCATAAATTGTTGATATTAGAAACTGTCAAAATTAGGGCTTGAAAATCACTTTTTAGCCCCTAACTTCTAAGATATTGCAATTACCGAAAACATTAAAACACAAAAGTTGTTTATCTTAATCAGGTTGAAATTTGGCTAATCTAATATATGTTTCTATCTTTAATATTAAGAAAGTTATAGCTAAATGACCCCATCGACCCATTTCCACCAGTTTATTTTCTCATTCTGCTTTTAATAATAATTTTTTATTTTAATCTTGATGATTTTTTTGCATGATTTTTTTAATATCTGCGTTTTCCTAGAAGGCTTATTATACATTGCGATATGTCAACATGATATATTGATCTATTGTCTACAACTCGATTGGCAGTTTTCAATGGATAAAAGAACAATAGTTTAAAATATTATTTCCTTTAAAGATATTAATACCCATTTTTGAATTTAAAAAATTATAGAAAATTATAGAAAATTCTTATAAAGTTTTTCCAGTAGAAGAAAGTAAGCAGTAAGAAATACATACAAAATATTAATAATTTGAAAATGTGTCTATAGAATTTAATTTTTTCTTTATTTATTAACATAATGACATCCCAGATTCATTGCCATCTTGAATACCCCTGAATCAATTCTGAATTATCAAACATGTTCTAAATCCAGGAACATATGTGAAAAATAGAAATTTGTATACAAAAAGAACTGTAGAAAATTATATATACCTCGATAAAGACTTAAAAATTGTGGTGTTCTGATTTTATATGAATCTTCGTAATGTTTCCATTATTATTATGAATTAACTATAAATGATTAAATGAATTGAGTATAAAAAAGCATTCCATATGAGCGGGCATTCACTGGCATTAGAAATGTCTATGCAGTCTATGGTAAATTATCTGGAAATTCTCCAAAATTTGAGATAAGTAGGAAAAAAAACTTCGCCTTCTGTTCAAAAAGATAAAAAAAATGTTTGTCCTATTGAAGATAATATTTTGTATGTCTCCTGAATATCTATAAATAACTGTAATAGCTTTTGAATAAATTAATTTTGCTTGTTTTATATACATTTTATGCTTAATTCTAAACACAATTTTGAAAATTATCCTTGATTTTAATTTGCTAAATTCATGATAAGTTATAGTTTTTGTCAACGCTTGAAAATCACTCTTCTTATTTCCTTTAAGTTTCTTTCATGAATAACGACTTAGGTTCAAAAAAATGTAAATACATTGATCGAATTATTCATTTTAAAATAGTTAATTATTTTTTCTTTTAAAATAATTAAAATTCCTTATGAAGAAAACATTTTTAATCTTTGCCTATAGAAGATTATTTAAAATGTTAAAAAAAAGCAATAGCAAAAAAATTAATTTGATTTTTTTTTGAAATTTTATTTTAAAATTTCAGAAATTACAAAACAAAAATAAGGCTACAGAGGACGTATACCGCAGTTTTAATGTAGTCAAATGATAAGGATGACACTTAAGTATTTAATTCCTCTTCAAACTTCCACACCATATCAATGGCAGAATAATTGTCTCCAACTGGCGTAACTGCATCACGCCCCTGTACATAAACTTTTAGTAAAACCAGATCTTGAAATCTCTGTTCATGGTTACCGGAAGCAATATTCTTAGAATTATATTCTTAAAGAATACATTTTAACACACTTTGGAAACTTTTATTTGCTATTTTAATTGATATAAACATTGAAAATTTGATGAAGTAAATTTTTATAAATTTTTTAATAGTATTGTGTTTTTAAAAATACCTTATTTCAGTATTCACCGAGTCTTAAAGATTATTAAAATTGTTTAAACCAAATAATATTGTTAAAATTAGGCAATAATCTACAAAGAGGGATAAAAACGGATATCTACTGATTAAAAATACAATGTATACATCGACAGATAAAAATACTTATCTAGATATAAAAAAAAATCATAAATAAGCAAATCTAAATTTAGACGGCTTTGTCACTCAAGCAAATAAAAACCCATTGGAACTTGCAGATAGTTTCCAAATTTGAGCATACAAATATGTAAACAGAATATAAAGAATTAATAATAAAGGAAACGAGTGAATTTCAAATTAGTATAATTACATTAATACTATAATTATTTTTGTTTGTTTTTAAAAGAAATGACCAATAGAAATTATTAGATATCTTAAAAATTGCACTTTTATGATTTTATGCAAGGGCAAAAAATACTTTGTGTACTCACCCGAGTTGCTTAATTTTTATTAACACTTTGGAGCAAATGCGCCCATAAAGAACATTTTCATGGAAAATTCAATTTTAATTTGTTAATTGATTGATAAATATAACAAATGAAATTCCATCGCCTGACGAACACAAGAATTTGAATAAATACTTAATAAAAAAAATTCCAAAACATCTAATAATGCCATTCAAAATTTCATAAACTTGGATAAAAAAAAATAACTACAAAAATAAATAGAAGTCATTCAGACAAGCAGACGAAACAGATAAATAAATCGTTTGCTTGCTTATTACTTAGCATAAATAATATTCTCAATATAAATGTTGGGTATTGTTGAATTTATTGTTCCGGAAAATAAAAACAGTTCTTTTAAAATATTTGCTTTTTTGTGTCTTTTTATTTTTTATTAACTATAATTTTGTTTCCTGTTTTAAAGTAATGTGATTGAGTGCAGGATGAATTTTCTTGAAGAACGCTGTAAAATAGTTATATTTTTGAATTTTTGCATAAAATAGAAAGGAAAAAAAAATATTTATGAAGCCAAAATATACCAGTTAAATACTAAAAGACTTTAAAAATAGGAAAAAACAGGGTTTTTGTGACTAAAAAGAGGTATAAAGCAAAAATCTTGTAATTTAGAAATTTATCAAATAAATCGTTTAAAACGTTGAAAATAGCTAAAGAACTATATTATTTAGTTCCTGAACCAAACAATTAGCTATATTTTTTATTCAATCATTATATATTAGGACTCATCTGATAAATTACATGAGTTTTTTAATTTTTTTTTTCTCGTTGTGAAGTATTAAAACAGCTGTAGAGTATTTCTCAATGATGTGATTGTATATTCTTTTGTTCATGAACAGTAAAAAATTTTCAGATATTAGTATATTACTATATCAAATTTTAAAAAAAATATATGCATTTAATTTTTTTAAAGTTTTTTTATAAGAAAACTTTTCTAAAATCTAAAAATTGAGAAAATAGTAGAAAGAATTTAGAAATAACATTCATATATGGAAAAGATTTCTGAAAAATTGGACTTAAAAAACTAAAAGAACGTAGAAGGCAATGCTACTGATAGCAGGTTTCGAACGAGTTGTTACCAACCTAGGTTAAAAAGCAGTCAAAGTTGGGGACTGAAAATCTCGTTCTACTCTTAACTTCTAAGAAACAGCAGCTGTTGAAAAATTTTCATTACAAAAGTTATGTCTTAATATGAAAAAATAATTATTCCAGTTTCAAAATTGTCTTTCTATTTTCAATAGTGCAGTAGATAAGGTAATAAAAATTTCAACCTCCACCATTTCCAGTTTTTCTGAACTGGATGATCCAACTTCGAGATCAACCTAGATTTTTCTTCTCTTTGCAGTCCTGTGCTTCTATTAACTTTCCCAAATATTTAAATAAAAACATGATGCATTCTATGCATTATGCTACAGTAAACGAAAATTAAGAATGCTATTTCAAGACTTCATTTAGACTAAATAATTCGAAAATTTGACAATGAAATGAGATTTTTGTTAAAATCAAGCATCAAATTTCATTTTATTTTCATTTCTTCATACACAAAACTTGCAAAAAAATAATTAAAAAAAAAACAATAATCGTCGAAATTTCGAGTCCGAAAAATATATTTGAAACCTTTTTCGGGCGTTCAAAGACTCTTATACCAAAAAACACATTTTTGTAATTGTGTCCGTTTATCGCTCTGCCTGTCTATGAATTCGATAACTAAAAATATTTTGAACTAGACAAATGAAATTGATTTGAAGTATTTGCTCTAAATATATAAATTTTTTTTTAATTTTTAATGCAATCCCTCAAGCGAAGCTTATCGGTCCCTCTGTCCAAGTTCAAGAGAACTCAAGTACAAATGTAAAGAGTTAAATAGATAAAATTCGGTTTATAGATCTGACATCATAATTATAGATTCGTATCATATTTCAAAACATATCCGTCACGGTCGATACTGTCGATTTGTACTTTCTTTTGCGAGTAACCCCCCCCCAGAGTTAGATAAATGAAATTTGGAATGCAATTTATAACTAAAACTTTAGTTCTTTGTCAAATTTAGGTTTTAATAGATTAAAAAATGTTATTCAAAATGCATTCTAGCTTTTATTCTCTTTACTAAGAAGCACAAAATGCTCACTCTCATCATCTTGTTCAAGCCCTAGTATTTGATTGAGGGAGGAGGAGTATTAAGAAGAAAGCAAGAAAGAAGTACGCTCTCATTGGTTTCTGATGACAAAACCGAATGCTTAATTTCATATATCTTGCTCCAAGTATTTGTTAACATTCTGTTCATTTTCTGCCAAAAATATAGACTTCCATCAGATAGATTTCGTACCAACTTTGATCAAAATCTATTATGTGAAGACCACAGACCTAACATATCCATCAGGCCCATTCAATTTATCAGTTTGCAAGAATGCAAACTTTATTCCAAATATTTTTTCGGACTTCTTGAGGCTTAAAACAGGCTGATTTATCAAAATCTCGAGATCAAATTTCTTGTCGATCACGCTATTTCTCTTTGCGCATTTCGCATAAACAAAAATAAATACGCATTTCAAGACATTTAAAATACAGAAATCAAGATACCTAAGGTAGTGGGCAAAATTATAGAAATCCTTTGGAGATCTGATTCTCCTTCACAGCAATAGCGTTTGTAGCAATACCTTAAAGCTATATATCTTTTTAAAGATAATTTAAACCAAGAATGCAACGCAATGAATTATGTTCAATTATCTTTATTTTTTTAAGTTATAGCGAACTAATAAGAATAAAGAAGCAAACCTTGTTTAAGTTGATGACATAGTTTTCCTTTATTTGAATGTAGCCAATGAAAACCAAATAAAATGGCATTTTGTTATCAATGGAATTTAGCAATTGACGCCATGTTTTGCAGCTAATAGAAGTTGTTCTTTCCCCCCCCCCCCCTTTTTTTTTTTGTCTCAAGTTGGTCACAATTTTTTTTTGTATTTTTTCAATTTATAAGATCTTAAAAAGTAAAAAAGAAAATGAAAGAAATAGCACAGAGAGTTAACTGATCAATCGAGTTAGTTTGGTTTAGTTTAGTTATATTAACGTCCTGTTTAAAAGAAACACTAGGGCTATTTCGGGATGGAACTTGTAATTTTGAACAACTGTCAGATGACGTGGACGACACCTGATTTGTCACTCCTTCCCTAAATTCCCACACCGCACCAGCGGGAGGACGTTTGGCCCCGATGGATTTAACTTGCACCGACTAGTAAATCGAAAAACGGTAAACAAACGTTTACAATTGTATAAACAAAACTTTAAAAAAATTGGTAGAAATCCAACTAAAGGCGGTATTTCTAAATATTTAAAGAAGTATAAGGAAACTTAGTGATTGGAAAGCTAAATTGGTAAAAAGTAAAAAATTAAAAAGTCATTGAATAACCTAGAATGTAATACAAAGTAAAATGGCACTATGCAATGTAATGTTGAGCGACAAGGCCATTCGACTTAGATTGCAGAAATCTGGTCTAAATGCAAGAATTCCTCGAAAAAAAAAATCTTTTTTTAGAATCTAAAATAGGGTTCAAGTGATTAAATTGAGCAAAATCTCATGTTAACTGGAAACAGATCAATAAGACAGTGAGATCAACCAGACAATGAGATCTGGAGAGAAGAGAACAAAATTTCCCTCTTTGTTAATGACAGCATAAGAAAAAGTATAATTAGAGATTTCTATCCTGATTGCATTGCCTTTATTTTTAAGTTAGTGTTATGATCTGGATTTGCATGATAGCAAGAAACAAAGGAAGAATAGGTGTGCTTAAAATAAGAATACAAATGCATAAAAATACATAAATAAAATACTCATTCCAAAACTATTACCTTCCATATGTGGTCTTTGCCTACATAATCAAGAATTTATAATTCATCAGGATTCAACTCTATGCCATGCTTCAATTGTATGTAAAAACTGACTTTAAGAAAATTGTATTCCATTACTGGAATAGGCCTAGGAATGCCCAGACTTTAACTTAATCAGAAATCTATGAAGTAGGCTAAAGAAACTTGTTACGCAGAAGCAATCCAGCAATAAATCGTAATTGAATGAAGCAATAATTCAATCTTTATATTGCACTATAAAATTGAGGAACTAAAAGCATTAATGAGTCCTGTAGAAAGACATTGCAAAACCGTAATTGAAGATATAGGTTATCCAAGTCAGTACTAGCTATCATAAGTGAAATTTTCTGTATATGCTCATTATTTCTAGGGTTTTTTCCCCTCTCCCTATTACTGCTATTCCAATGCAAATATCTACTATACTAAATATTTTATTAAATTTTTTGCTAAATGTTTTGAGAATGATGTATAACTTTGTGATATTTTATTTAATACAATTGTTGTTATGAACAGTCAAGTATCAAAAATTGGTTTTTTTTAAAGCTTTCCTCCGAATTTGATCACTATTATATGTTTAAAGTAAGAATTTTGTATTCTGTGACAAAGATATCAAATTAGCAGAACCGATCAAAACGATTGAAAATAAAAGAAAATGAGTGCAATAAATTAAAAAATATTTTATTCTAAATTCTATTGTTTTTTTTATTCCCTATTTTTGCACTAGGTTATAAATAGGCTAGGAATCTGGAAACGTGTTAAAACATTTTTAAAAACGTAAACTATTCTTATAAATATTTATTAATCACCATACAAATAAATAATAAACAAATCTGGATCATTTTATCTCCTCTTTCGCGTTCAAAATCTTCGATTAGTGACATATTTATAATTTTCTAAGCCAAAATTTAAATGTGTGAAAAACTAATGTAGCATCCAGTCAATCTTTAAAAATAAACAATCTTATTTAAACAGAGTATTGTAGTTATCAATAGTTATTATTACAATTTTTTTACTACCATAGTGCTTATGTTTTCATTATTATTAAAATAAACATGATTTTCTGTACAGACGATTATTAAAAGTATTCAGTCCAAATTTTTATTTAAAAAATGCATCAGTGTGTTAAATTTGATTCAAATCAGTTTTTCTTTTCGAAATATATTCAAATAAATCTCGCAGATCCTGTTGGGAAAGAATATGGTTTGTTACCTACGACAATAGAGTTGCTTCTGCTGATTTAATACTGTACATTTTATCTAGCAAAATGGAATATGTTACCTACATCATTAAATACCAACACCATTCAACACATTTCATACACCATTTCATCAAACAACATATAGTCTGCTTTATAATGTACATTCGATTTAGCAATATGACATATGTTCCACATTATATATTTCATCAAATATGACATCTGTTTCATACCGTACATTTCATCTAACAATATGATATTTATTCCAAACTTGCAACATGAGATCTGTTCTAAACTGTACATTTTTGCTAGCATTATGATCACTATACATTTCGTTTAGCAATTAAATTAAATGTCATCTTATGCTGAATATTGATACCTCATTTTTTTAAATCTGATGTTGATTCAAAATAATCGTCTCAAGACAAATCTCTTATAGCTTCAAAATAAAGTGCTATTCTAATTAAAATACCTTTTCTAGTATTCTTTTACAATATAACGCGTTCTATGTTTAACTACACCGTATAATTATGAAAATGTAACATGAATTTTGAAATAGTGCTTTCTGGAGTTTATTTGATTTGATTCAAAATTTGACAATGATCTACCATTCTAAAATAAGGACCTTATACTAAAATTCATGCATTTAAATTGTTTCGTTTTTGAGTTACAATATTCAACTCACACATGATTTATTTGCTCCAAAATTGAAAACATGTCTAATCTCTCTCTCTCTCTCTCTCTCTCTCTCTCTATGTCTCTGTGTGTGGGATGGGGAAGGGGCGTTCAGTTGCATGTTTGAACCTTATTCTATTCCACACTCCCGAAAAGGTTCAAATAAAGTTTATCATTCATGTTTCGTAACTCTTAGAAGAATTACCTCCATTTT
Source organism: Argiope aurantia (assembly GCA_026543865.1). Classification (NCBI taxonomy): domain Eukaryota; kingdom Metazoa; phylum Arthropoda; class Arachnida; order Araneae; family Araneidae; genus Argiope; species Argiope aurantia. Next base: position 198,773 of record JAPMOR010107654.1, on the reverse strand, counting down.
TAAAAAGTTTCGACACTGCTTTAATGGGGGTAAAAGATTTAATACTTTTCCACAGTAACTTCTAAACGAATCACCTTTACAAACTTTATTTTTACACTATCGTAAAATTAAAAATATATATATTAGTTTATATTGACATCTATATTATAACTATACATGTTTTTCTATAATATTAATCATTTTTTTCAATTATTTTCGACATAATTTTATCAGTTGCATTTCTTATTGAAATATTAAACTTGCTCCACTGTTTTATCATATATATATAATTGGCGCGCTTTTGCCAATGTCAAATTAAATTACTTTCTTCAGACGTTTTTTTTTTTCCTTTGGATCTTATTACGTAAAGTTTGTTTTAGTTCAGTTTGGGTTGTGTTTATTATGTAGTACTTTTAAATATGGGTTTTAAGCACCGACTTTTAGAGCTATTGCAACTTCCTTAACACTTAATTTATTTTGTTTCACGTTCTAATTCTTTAAAAAATATAATAACCTTAATGAGTACAAGTGTCTTTTTTAATCGCTTTTAGTTTGATATTAAGGAATATAATTTTATTTCATTTCTAAAGTTTATTTACAAATCTAAAATCCAATTGCTATATTTTAAGTATATAATTAAATATTATAAAAAAAATTCGAATATCGAAGCAGTTTCTTACAAACATACATAAATAATGGACACAGAAGAAGATGCAATTACAACGGCCAACTTCATGCTTAACCCAATATCAAATTTTATCCGTTTCTTTTGCTCCGTTTTTAACATCGAATTCACGGTCGTACGAATAGACAGAGGGACTGTCTTCAATAGAATGAATTTTGCCCAAAATTTGAAATAGATATATAATTTCGTATTAAAATCCCATATTAATTTCCACGCGTCCAGATCATCTTATGTCCGAATTCATAGATAATTTTAATTTCATGAAAAGCATATTCGAACTTGGGGTGACGTTAAAGATGGAGGCCCATTAATATATAAAAGGCCCATTAATATATAAAAGGCCCATTAATATTTTAGATAGTTGCCCTGTGTACTTGCAACATGATGAGAAAACAAAAAAAAAATTCAACCATATTTTGCTATGAAATTCCAGCATGATTCTTTAAACCGTTCAAAACTGTCTTTAACAGGTTTTTCATAAATAAAAAAAAAGACTGAAAATCCGAACCAGTTTTCGCCTCTTTTATTCAGTCATCAAATATCACCTAAGCCATCACGTGGAATATTTTCAAGGTATTTTTGAACAAAATCGTATTTAAACGCACATCTGAAACGATAAGACTTCTATATATAAATCTGCAAGGCGGTCGATTTAATTTCTGAAGAAAGATAGTATTTATCCTTGAGATAAAATTAAAATTCGTTCGAACACTACTCTATCTTTGTGTTCATGTCAGGCACCCTTTCTCGATATCAGCCAGTTTCATCTTACTCTGGCAGTCCTTGAACAAAGTGATATCTATTCTGATTTGTAAATTTAAAATTTTATTCCTTTCTATCAATAAGGTATGGAATTAAATAACGAACTCTATCAGATTGGCAACTTATCTCTCGTGAACTAAGGAATCTAAAACGTTTTAACGAGACGTTCATTATATCATATGAAGTCTTCCAAATAATATTTTTTCATTTACATAATACATATATAATATTTTAAACAGCCTAATTTCTGTTGAGAAAAAAATATTTTTTAGAAACACAGTCAGGCAGAGGTCGTTTTCTGCTGTTGAATATATAATCCTTATATGCATATATATATGAACTCCGTTACAGAAATTTTGAATTTGAAATACTCATACATAAATTTTTAAGAGCCAAGAAGTCTGAAAAAGCTTTTTATTGGAAACAGTGTTTAATTGACTTCTATACTTTTTCCCAGAATGACAATGAGAGGCTCTTTAATTTTCTAATATTTTGAATGCATTCATTATAAAACTCACAACAGTGTATGAATACATATACATACATACATACATACATATATATATATATATATATATATATATATATATATATATATGGATGTGTGTAATAATATCTCTTAATATAATTTAAATCCTAATTTATTTCCTATCTTAAATTAGTTCACATTATTTTATTCCAAAATTTTCTCTTATTTCCTGATCCAAATTCCACTTTTTTATTTGATTATTTCTGACACGTTTTCTAAAAAAATTGCTGATTCTTTGTTTCACACGATATGAACGAAGAATAAAAATTCTTAACATTTACGCCTTCCTTTCAAAGATTCCTTCGATTCCCTTTTCCAAATCGACACGTGACAAAGAAAACCCTAAAAGAATCTCTTAGTAAACTCATTGAAAGAAAAATTTTCTTTTACTTTGCTTTTTTTTTTTTGTGAGAAGGAATGCGTTCTAACTTTGTCCCAATGTGAAAATAAGACTCCCATGGTAATCTATACTTATAATAAAGCTCAATGTGTGTGTGTGTGTGTGTGTGTGTTGGCGCTCTACAGGCCAGACCATTCAACCAACAGCTACCAAATTTGGCACGTGTATACCTTGGGGGCCGGGAATGTGCACCTGGAGGTTATTCTTTCCAATTTTTAATTAGAATTTTATTTATTTAAAAATTAAGCGAAATTTTGGCGTGTTTTTGCTATAACTTCCGAAAATATTACCGCAAAAAAAAAAGATTTTTACATGAAGTTAAAGATCAAAAATTTATCTTTTAAATGATACCAATGTTTTAACCTTAAAATTAAATTTCCATTTTTTAAGAATTTTTAAATAAATATTTTAACTATATTTTCAACAATTTTTTTCGTACAAAATAAAAATAAAATTTAAGATACACGAGCACGTTTCGTATTCATGGGAAAAAATTAGCTTTTTTTCAAAGTCTTTCCATCACATTGATTAAAGCTCCAATTAAAAATAAATTAAATCTTTTTGGAAATAAAATCTGCAAAAATATAATTTTCGGCACGTGTCTAGAAAATGAAACAAATAAGAAATTATATTTTTTCTAAAAAATAAATTCAAGAAAAATTACTTTATGATCTTTTACACTCTCTATATTATTAATCCAATAAATCAGTTTTATTTTAAGGCAGGTTTTTTTAATATGAACAGGATATCCATTCAAATCAGGGCCACACAGCTAATTTGCAAACCTTTAGTAAGACACAGATCTGCTAAAATGGTCTAAATGGAAAATGATTACATTTTATGTAACTTGATTCAATAAATGCTCTAATAAATAACGAATTTTTGATTTTACATAAAGCTTCTGCTGTGGAAATCACAATTAACAAAATGTTCTTAAAACACTAATATTTTAAATAAAAAGAGTTAATTTCCAATCAACAAAATCAATCATTTAAACTGACTGATTTATGAAAATTTGAATATTACTATTCAATAAAAGAAGGATAATTTTAGATTTTCCATCGATCGTTTCAAAGAAAATACGCCAATCAGCTCGCAAGTTTCTCAAGATTAATTCGCCTAAGATTATGAAAATGTTGAGTTTTTCTAAATTTTTAACATTCAAAACTTCATAAATAAGTCTTAGTTGATCGTGGAAAATAGAAACATTCATTCATTTATTTAAAATTTGGTGTGTCCAGAATATTTCTCACAATATGTTACCTTACTGCATTAAATTTAGACTTCATAATTTTTGAAATATATTTATAGGCCGGAACAAAATATTATTATTGATTTCATTTCAATCCTTTTGAAAGCAAAACTAAAAACTGAATTTTATGCTGAATCTGAGAAATTTTTGTTGAATTATTCTTTGAGATATTACATAAATTATGAAAAATATTTTGCAGTTCACATAAGACTTAAATGCCGAGCGATTCTGTTTGCAATACTCACATTTAATAATAATAATAATAAATAAATAACAATAAAGATGATAAATAAAATAAAACGCTTGGTTTTATTAAAAAATATCTTTATATTAATTGCAATTTCATCATTTCCACTTTAAATTAAAGGTGAAGTTTTGCCGGAAATGACAACAAATTAGCAAAATATATATAGTAAATTGAACGTAACGATCTAAACAACAGTATAAGTTTGGTATGACTATCAAAATTTGAAGATTAAAAATGTTTTGTTTGAGAATCTATTAAGAGACCAGTTACTTAAAATATTTAATTGAAAATTGTAGCGAGCGGTAATACTGGCGAACCGGCTGGCCGTCAAAGGCGGCTAGTAGAAAATAAACCAAAATAAAGAGAAATTTAAATTCCAAAAGGGTCATCTTCTACGACACATGTGTACCAATATTATGCTATACGCACTCTTTGCATGTGTGTCAATGTGTGAGAAAAAGAGACCGAGAAAGTGAAGTTTTAAAAGAGCTATATTTGTTCTTAGCATGAAATATTTTCATAAACACTATATACTGCATTAAACAGAGAATAAATAATAAAAATTTAACAGATTTGCATTGTGATGTCGAAATCTCTGGAACTAAACACAGCATTTTGAAACGTTATTTTCAGCACAAAATCACTTACATAATAATTCAAACTTGTTTAGTGCTCTAGGTAAAATTTTATATCATAACATCAATATAACATACATAATAACATCAATAATTTTACATCAATTTATTAATCGTGAGAAATCCAATAATCATGAGAAATCACAGAAACTCAAAAGAGTTTTTTCAGATTTTACTTTCATTGGATTGGAAAGGATCCATGAATGTTTTGTGACAATTAGTCGAATAATTAATGTTTAACCCTAAAATTACTTATAATCCTGATTGTCGTTGGTGCAACGAATAACCATATTTTTTTAACTAAAAAAACTGAAGTAGTCATTTACAAACATAATTCTATTCATAAATTACATAAAAATATTGTGTCCCAGAGGCTCTTAACTGAATCAATCGACAATAATGCTCCAAAATGTACTAAATTAAATTAAGAAGATAATGATAAAAATGTGTCAATGTAAATAATAAAAAAACTATGATTCGGCGCATAACAATGAATATTTCATTTTTACCATTATAATTTCTTTTTTATACGAAATTTTCAATGTTGTAATTAGTCTATTTGTCAACATCTAAATTTCCATTATCAATGAATAATTAAATATGAATAATTTTTTTAAGAATTATTGATAATTTATAGAAAAAAAATAAGGTTCGAAAAGCTTTCGGTAATGTGTAAAAAATGTTTGTCATAGTCTGTTATTTTCTAATACTTAAAAACATATTAAGGAGATATATTATTGGTGCATTTTCATTTTAATTTTAAAAAATGTTGTAAACCATAGGAGAATCTTGTGTATTATAAGGATTATACTCAATTATTTTCCTTTTCCTTTTTCCCCTTAACTGAAAAAAAATAAATTTCTTAACCATTTCAGTATAAAATTCGTGAGAAGAAGATATTCTGTGCTTACTGTTTATTATTTAAACTTTGATTTATTTATCTTGTTGTATATCGCTTATTCTTTTAAAGATAGTTGCATTTCAGATTTAAACAAAATATTTTGAAATTCTTTATCAGTACTTTTGTTAGATCATTACTTTATCTTTCATAAATAAAGCATATTCATCTATTTCTGCTTATTTAATACAGTTATAATGCAAAAATTTAATATCGGATTAACTGATAATTCAATTAACTGACTATATAAAATATGTAACACAAGAATCTTGAAGCTATAAGTACGATTAAAGTAATATTTTTAAAAGCACATTTTTACTTTTTTTAAAGTCAAAATTTTTATCTAATTTTTTTTTAACTTATGAAATTGCAACTGAAAATTCTTTATATACAAATATTATGCATCCTTGAAATGAATTCTTTTGTCAAATTCCGTGTAAGTTTTCGCTATTTATATGGAATAAACATTTCATTAAATTAGTCGATAAATTTATAATTAGATTGTTTAAAGCATTAATAAATGCACAAATACACTCAAATAACTGTACTTCTGTAATCAACAATCGGTGAAGGAAAATAGAACAAAATAGAAACAGAAAATAATTTACCTAAACTAATTCAGATTTTCATTTGTATTTTAGATATACGATTGCTTTTCAAAATCTGAATTACCAAATATTTGGAATGTTTACTCTGACAAGAGAAGCCGAAGCAAAAACTTGAAATCTATCAAACTTTTGAGACAAGTTTTTTTAAGCTACGTTGATCTTGATGCGTAATTTTTCTGCTAATGTAATATACAGGATTATTATCTTTCTCGAATTTTATTTTTAAACAATTATATCGTTCAGAGACAAATATATAATATTAAATTTTAAAAATAACATATTATAGAACACCATTCAGCATTTGGAACCAAAACGCTGTAGTGCTATTGAAAAATTATTATCATTTCTCTCTCTCTCTCCGTGTGTGTGAGTGAGTGAGTGTTATCATTACAGACCGTTCAATCCAAAGGTATCGAATTCGGGTATATGCATTGGATGGTGGAGTGGCCTAAATATTCTTAGACGTAATTTAACCTCCCGGGGAGTGGGATAATTAATTAAGCTCCCGGGGGCACCTCCAAATGAGGATGAGATGCTTCCGGCATGGTGGTTGGATCTCGCCACCCTGGAGAGTGCACAAATAGGTGGGGGATCTGACTCATCCCATCGATGACGGGACGTACTTCCTTCGGGGAGGGTTGTACCGTAGCCGGTGATGGCCCTTTGGACTCAACCACAGTTCCCACCAGTGTTGCTGTTGCGGCTTTTCCAGTCATCCAGCCTTATGGCTTAAATCCGTGTGCCCTCATGGGGGGTCGGAGAGTCAATTGGTTGACTAGACGTAATTTTTTTAAAAAAATTGGATTGATTAAAAGTAATGCGAAATTTTGACATTTTTCAGCGATAGCTTCAAAAATATTTTTGTATCATTTTAAATATATATATATATATATATATATATAAATCAATAATTGTTCAGTTTTGTTTTGTTTTTTTCCTCTGGACAATGACAATTTTTTAAAAGTTTACTTTCAACTAAATCTCTTATTCGTCATTATTATAATTATCAATTAATCATCATTATTAACTGATAATTAAAGGATTTAAAGCATTAATAAAAGTTCAAATAGAAGCGAAATACTATACTTCTAAATTCAGAGCAAACACTCATAGAATAAAAATAGAACAGTTAAAAGAAAATAATTTATTTAATATAATTCATTTTTTTCATTTACAACATTGAATGGCTTATCAAAATCTGAATCATCGAAGATTTAGAACGGTCCACTTTTACAAAAGGGGGAGCATGAAATCCACCAAACTTTTGTGGCAAAACCATCCAGAAAATTCCAATCAAATCTGGAGTAAATACGTCATATCTGCTACTTTGAAATGTAGACACATAATTTTTCTCAAATTTTATTTTTGAACAAATATATCTTTCAGAGAGAAATATACAATTCCAACTAGAATAATAACATATTGTAGAAAAACTTTCAGCAATGGAAGTCGAGATGATGTTATTGAAGATTTACTTATCATTTTGATCTTACATTTTTGAATAAATATATTATTCGCTTTGTTTCCCCCCAATAAAAACGTATTTATAAAAGCTTTTTTTTTTTTCATTTTTCTTAATTTCTACGAGTCACCTTTAGCGACCAACTGATTCGCCTAGAGCAGTGATTAAGTTTACTTTCAATTAAATCTCTTATGCATAGCTTAATCCTCATGATTTCCCTAGGAAATATTCTTAATCCATAGCAATTTGAGGATATCAAATCCAAGTCATTATAACAGCCTTACACTTATTCTGTAAATTGTGTATATGAACCATCCTAATAGAGTCGAATCCCATGACACCATAATGCTTGTAAAAGCGTAACTGTCTGTATAATCTTTTTTTTTTTTTTCGTAACTTCGCTTTTTCTGGTTCCTTAAGCAAACTGTGCAAATAATAAGCTAAATCTTTTGTCCTCAGATTGTAACAAATGAAGAAAATCATGCAATCAAATATGCGATGAAACAACGAAATGATTTAGATTTCATAGCGACATTTATTAATTAAAAACCCTATAAAAATTTTTTAGTTCCAAAATTCAGAAAAGTTTTGCTCTATAATTAAAAAGATGTTCTTAAAAAAGGCAATTTTTTAATTTAAAATATTTAAAAATTTGTTTTGAGCAATAATATTTTTCCGAATTATTAAAAAACCGACAAAATTTCGATTAATTTTTAACTAATTTAAATTTTAAAAAGAAATTCTGAAGCTCCCATTTTCTATTCTGCAAAGTTTATCTATGCAATATTTTGGTGTTCTAAATCAAATAATCTGTAACGTTGAGTGCCAAAACACGAACTCAAATACATTCTTCTTTATTATTATTAGAGATGTTTTGATGTTCGATACTTTACAGTTTATTATTGTAAATATTTCAAAATCTTGTCACCAATTTACATTCCAACATCTCCGCCAAATAGCATTATTTGCAGGGAATAAAAATTTAATTAAAATTAATAGATTAAATGATAATAATTCATTTCTGATTATATCAAGAAAATCTACTTTTATCAAGAATACACAAGTCTGCAAAATTTAAAAATTCTTAAAGCTTACGAACAAAGTGCGATGTAGTGTTCAAAATTCCATCTTCAAAAATATAAAGTAAGTCAAATGTAAAATTAAATAAAACAATATGAAAATATTCCTAAAATTTTTAGATAATAAAATACCTCTCACCATTATTTATACAAAGATTGCTTAGAATGTTTATTAAAAAGAAAACACAAATTTATAAATAAAAGATTTTAAATAACTTCCCTACGAAGTGTTTAGTAGAAACGTGGCAGAATTTTAATTACCTCTATATAGAGACAGGAAGCTTAAATGCCATGACGTCGAACGGTTTGTTTAATAATTCCCAATCTTGCATTTTGATCTTATCAACGCAACGGTTCGACTATTCGTCAAAATATTTTGATGAGAAGTAGTAATATTTTATCGATTATTTTGCTTTCTTTCCTTGGTGTTAGCTTTAATCCTTTGTATTAGTCGTCGCTATAAAATTATATTCTTATTTGATGGAACTATTGTTGTTTTTGATTGATTATATATTTGTTCACTATATTATTGATCGATCGTTGCTATACAATTATTTGATTTCCTTGCTTTATAAAGAGGTGTTTTTTTTTTCAAAAATGCTGCTTTCAAGTGAATACAATAATAAAACATGAATATAAATATTATTTTATAAATTTCGGCACCACTATTTCAAACCTTAACAAAATGTGTACGGTTTTTCTATCCAAAAAGAATTCATTTTATTTTATTTTATTTTTATTTTTATTCTTAATTTATTTTATTTTTATTTTTATTCTTAATTTATTTTATTCCTTATTATTCTTTCTTTATTTTTATATCTTTTGTTTTATTTTATTGTTTTATTTATTTCCATTAATTAGTTATTTTTACCACTAGTCCGTTAAATTAATCTAAAATGCTTTCAAATGCGACGAATTTTACTTTCTCGCCTCAAAATATAGAAATTATATCAATATTTAAAAATATTATACTGAGATTTTTAATGAATTTGGATGCTTGAAATACTATTTGAGGGTAAAAAAAATCGAATTTCTACTCCGAAATATCTTAACAATAAAACATTGTTTGCTTAGCTCGCCTTTTTTTTTTTTTTCGAATTTTATTCTAAATTATAAAACAGTAATAACCTGTACTGAAAAAACATATTTACTTTAATCATAAATCTAGTACTCTATAAAAATAAAAAGCATTGCTTCAAAATATTGTTAAAAATTTCTATATATGCATATAAAATGCACAGTGCTAAAGGAATCGTTCTTATTACTTATTGCCAAATGGCAAGAGTTAAATGTAAATAGATCGCTGTGTGAACGTTTGCAACTGCTACATTGAATGTTTTTATAACTACACTTAATTCACGGTTCAATTACCTAACTAATTGAAAGGCAAAATGTTATTAAAAGTACTTGGAGGAGCTGCTGAAACTTCCATTCAGTGAAAGAAAGAAAAAGGTATAAAATAAATTAGGACGATAGAAATAGGTAAGGAACAGAAGCCTTTTCGAGCCAGTAATTGGCTCAATCATCGCAAAATCGGTAACTTGCTTATTAAAAATTGATCTTCTTGAACTATTATCTCACAAAAAGCATATTTGCATTGCCTTAAAACACAAAACATATTTCTTTTTAATGATATCAATTTCATTGCCTTAATTTTATATAATTTGAATCATTTTTAAAAAATATATAATTTAATGCACAATCTGTATCAATGTTTTTAATGTCATGATGAATTTAAACTCGTCTTTCAAAGCATTTAATCGCTTGTTTCTGCCATTGTTAAAATGAAGATTCTAAATAGAGTGTTCTCCTGCATATTAACTTCGAAATATAATTTTTCACTTTCGCTTTTATTTCGTAATATATATGCGTTTTAATTTGCATACACGGTAGCTTGCTGTAGACTAATTCAATTAAATCCTTGTTTTTTCAGTCTTCTCAATAACAAGGTGAAATTCAAAAATATTCCATATTAATAATTTAACAATCTAAAAACTTAATACTTTGAACGAGGGCGCTGGTCGTCAAAGGCGGCTAGTAATTTTTAAAAATTTCTTAAATTAAGCGAAAAATTGGGGAAGAATAAAATTAATGTTGTTGAAATGTTTTTTCTTTACTATTGCAAAAACTATTAATTGAACTATTATTACCACAATTAATTGAGCTACTAAAAACTATTATTACTACAAATTCTTATTGCAAAAACTATTATTGCAAATAGTTTTTGCAATAATACTCCTGTGCTTCAATTTTCTATTTTGTGAGCGTTAACGATTTTCTCATAATTTATGTTTCAATTTAGGAATTCTCAAACCCAATAAGCTTTTTGGTTTATAAATATGATTCGACTCATTTTTAATAGATTGCGTTAGTGGTACTGTTAACCTTCAAATAAATCGAGAAAGTTTATTTGAAAGGTTTGGTCGTTACAGTTTTAAAAAATCAATGTGGACCTGTTATTAATATATATATATATATATATATATATATACATATAAGCTTAAAAAACATATAGCATTTGCTTGAAATTATGTTACATTATTTCATTGCAAAGAGAACTGCAGCAGAAACACATCAGCTGTTGCTGGATATTTATGATGACAATGCCCCACCAAATATAATTTTATAAAAGTGGTTTCGTCGAATTAAAAATGATGCATGATAATACACAGCATGATAATCAACAAAAATATAAAATACAGATTTAGAAATATTACTTGATGAAATCATAAATAGTGAATGATCCAAGCAATAGCTGGGCAATTTAAATGAAGTAATGAAGGAGTAGCGTCCAGAATATAGCGAAAGACGTGACAAAGTGTTTCTTCACAAGAACAATACTAGCCTCAATGCAAAACTTTAAAATCACTTCGCTAAGTTGGGTCGCCCCACCTTCTGTATTCACCAGTTGTTGCTCCTTCAGACTACTGTTTTTTCACTCCAAGCAGAAAATTCTCCATACAGATCAACTCCTACACCGTCATCAAAATTCCATTTGATAAATGGGTTACATCTAAACAAACAAAAAAAGAATTTTTCCCGAAATGCGTTTACCGTCTGATAATATACAAATGTTATATAAATATATAAAATATGCAATATAAACTATATAAAATGTCCAATAAATAAATTAATCTTTCTATGAAAGTTTCTCAAAAAATTTTGCATATCAAATTTTGGACCAATTTGGTCTAAATATTGGATCAAATGGAAGCGGTACTCTTCCTATGCATACTGGACTCCCCTCATTATAAACGTCCTCCTGCTGATGTGGTGTGGTGTGGAGAGGGGGGTGCCAGCTCAGGTGTCATCCTCGTCATCTGACCGTGGTTCAAAATTACGAGGTCCGTCCCAAAATAGCCCAAGTGTTGCTTTAAAACGGGACGTTAATATAACCAAACCAAACCAAACCAAACCCCTCATTATATAGCGACACTAAACGCAAAATTTGTTTCTTTTATAAGTGTACTAGAAAATCGATAGAAAAACTCTTTCGGTGGTTTCTTCATTGTTTGTTTATAAATGTAAGCCTAAAGGAATTCAAATGCCGGAATTAAGCAGCTGGATTGAATTACAAAAACTTTCTTACATATTCTGTAACAAACGTGTTTCCCCTTAGCCACCACTTAAAATAATGGACCTTGGTCAAGACCGTGATCGTTACCAGTCATCAGATTTATACTGTCAGAGTCCCATACATGGAAATTATGTGCTTCCTAGTTTAATAAAGGAAACTGGCTCTTGTGTATAAATTGCATGGCATGACTTTGGTACCTTTGGCGCATTTTTACACAGTCTAGCGTGCTATCTTTGGCAATTTTTTGGCGATTAATCGCTTTCAAGTGGTCAGTCATTTCAAGTGTGGTTAGTAATCAGAAAATCGAATTTATATTTTCGAAATCTTTTTCCTGACCAATAGAAACCAGAATTTGGCATAAAACTACAATTTTATTTATTATACATTTGTTACTGTACTTTTAGTAACAAAGTATATTATCTGAAAATACAGACCGAATTGATAATCATGCTTTCAGCGGATTTGGTTTTAAATTTGATATACCTATTGTAAACCTGTTTACCAATTTGCATCCTTGTAGTTCTTTAAGTTTTTTAGTTATCTTGCACTTTTGTACTTGAACAGCCGGACAGCCAGGCTTCTTGTAAATGCATTTCCTTCAGAATATGATCGAGGTCCGAGAAATTGGCGCAAAGATCGCAAAATGTATTTCATTTATTGTGTTCACAGAAAAACAGACATAATTCCAAAAATATGTTTTTGGATTCAGAGAAGAAATGCGAGAAAATTAGAAAAAAAATCAGGAAATATTTAATAATAAATTTCTGAAACAATCATATAAATACTTTAGATATTTAAACTCTAATGCCTATTTAATTCACTTTTTACTTAAACCAATATTTTTAATATTTCTTAAATTCTTCGAGATTGCATAATGTTTAAGAAGCAATAACTAGCAACAGAAATCATTAGCAAAGAAGTTATGAGTTCCAAGAAGTAGAACATTACCTCATTATGTAACTGAAGTTTTCAAATTCGTGGAAATTGCCTTTGTCGAAATAAAATATTTATTACACTCTGCAATTACATTTTGAAACAAATTTTAATCAAAAATGTTTGCAAATACTTCCGATTATCAAATATTTCGAAACCAGAAGTGAAAAGTTAAATGGAAATGTCTTTAGTCATTTTGCACTTTAGATAGAATTCGGTAATTGATTTTGTTGTGCACTTTTTAATATTCTATACTTTTGATATTTTTTTCAATTGTGTGTTCTTGATAACAATACACTATTTTAATATTTTCGGTATCTTTGATAGAAAATCTGAGTCTGAATAGAGAATTTGAGTGAAATTGATTTCAAGATTCTTATAGCACATTAGATTCGCTCTAATCAGACGCTCGTTACTCCGACTTATCCGACACCTGTTAAAATATATTTTTTAATGATGAGTCATTCTTTCGTATTAAAGAGTGTAATTTTCCCCTTTCCTTCATTTGTCTATTTAATATGCTATTGCTCATCATCTTAACATGGTATTTTTCTCCTTTATACATTTTTGGGTCATTTCCCACATGTAAGAAAATGGGTCATTGTATAATTCAGTGATGTCTACACAATATTCTGTTGTCCAGTCACTCTATAATCCAAAAAGTCCGGTCCTGTTTGTGCCGGATTATGGAAAGTTTATTGTATTTATAATAAGGAATAAAATCTATAAAAAGTAGAAGAATAATTTAAATAAAATTCTGTTATAGCGCCCTAATAAGTGTATGCTTTTATAAACAAGTTTATAAAGAAAAAAAATCTTCTGCAGTTTGACCTACAGTTAACAATACACAAGTGCATTCATTAACCCTTTAGCCGTCCTCACCTGTCCGTGAAAATTTTTGTTTTTCCTCTGTTTTTTGCAGCATTAGAACAAACAAAAATATAAAAAAAAACTGACACAAATAAACATTTACAAATCCTTTTATGCGTATAAAAGTTTTAAAATGTAGAAGAACGATTGAAGCGCGTTATGGACGACGAAAATGTTAAAGAATATGCGAGAAAGTTTCGGGGAGCTAACTTCAGCGGGTTTTGCATGTATTATTCAAAAATCTGCTCATTAGATATTTATATGGATGTTCTGTGCTTTTCTTATCTCCCTTTTATTTAATACTTAACCGGCGTCCTGGCATAGGGGTAGCGCATCTCCCCCATGATCTGAGCGTCCCGGGTTCGAGTCCCGTATTGGGCATGGTTGTTCTATCTGTGAGATGCGTGAATGTGCCCTCCTGTGAAAAGGGGATGTGCAGGCGAATGAGTGATGCGTGAGTAGTCAAGTCGTACTCTTGACCCAAGTTGGCTCAACGATAAAAACAAGAGGCGCTCCCCCTTAGGCGTAAATCGGCTATTTTTGAATAGCGGGCTTGTCCGTGGCAAGCGCCATAAGAAACAACAACAATTTAATTGTTAGCTTAAGTTGAACCAATTGTTATTAAATAAAATAATTAAACTATTATTAAACACGAAAAAAATCTAAATTCCCTTTATTTTCGATGCCATTTTCCCTCCACTATAGATACCAATCAAATTAATTTTTCTTGTTTACTTATCTGACGGAAGCCCGCATATTACACATCCATCATCCTAAATGCATATTTCTGAGATAATCAGAACATATCAGAAATAGATGGGTGCAATTATCTCTTCTATGGAGATATTATTTCGTTTTGATGTCACGAATTTTAAGGAAAGGGGTTAACTGCAACGAATTTAACAAACAATTAACGCTTTATTATACACATTTTCAAATAAAAGTTATTAAAATTTATGATTTGCAGGGATAATTAATTAAAACGATTATTGGAATATTGTTTCATAAATATAAAATATTATATATACAATATAAATTATTATACATATATAGAAATTAAATATAAATTATAAATATAAAATAAAATATTATCTATAAATTTTGCTCTGAATAGTGAACTTGTTTAGGATTTTATATTTTTTTATTCCTTTAGACGAATATTTCAATATATTTGTAAAATTTGTTTAATAATAATTCTCATTATTTCTTGATTAAAAGTTTCTTTGGTCATTTAATTTTACTGAATTACTTAAATATCTTCTTCATTCATTTGTTAACAGTTATAGTTAAAATTCTTAAATAGGCAAATACAAAATGGCAGAATAAATGAATTCAGAATAAAATTGGACAAAGCAGATTTCGAAAATAAAAGCATTATTTTCTATATGTATTAGTATTTTATAACTAATTATCGAAAATATTTTTAATTAATTTTAAAAGTTATCTTCAAAACTCGTTCATAAAATATTAATTCATACCGACAATTAATGCCTCTCTCTTGGAAATCTGCTTTAACCAGTTTTGTTTTATGTTATCGTTGTTCGCTTTGTTTAGAGTGGTTGGTAGTTCGCTTTCGAAAAAATAAATAAGTAATAGTATCTATCCAAAGGACAAAATTTATGAAAACAATTACTATAAAAATCTCGCATTTCTTTAGAATTATTCATAACAATGATAAGTACACACAAAAGACAAATTTGTGTATTTACCGGTCATTATATTAAAATTAAAAAATCCAATCAAATGTTATTTTAAATATTTCTAGTATCGCTTGATAAATTTTAAATTCGAAATATAAAAATAAGCAAATAAATGCTCTTCATATATTGATTTGTAGAGGGACGAGACTCTTTATTATGTGTTATGCCATGGATGAAAGAATGAGTTCAGTTTCAGGAACTACTTTTTATTAGCGGGTTAAGTTCCACGGCACAAACATTTTACACAAGCATATTGAAGAACAAGGCATAGAACAAATACACACGGCAAGCAAGGACAACACAAGAGACAAGAATGAGGAATCATGGGCAAACATGGCTCTTGATAGGTGGCTCTAGTAGCGCCACCTATGAAGAAAGGAGAAGGCAGTAATTGTAACCGCTACAGATTGATTTTTATTTAAAAAAAGTTGCTTTTTGATGTTTTGGAAATTATATATCCAGATGAAATCAAAAAATTCCTTGTTTGCATGAATTTTATTATTGAATTTATTTCCCTATCAAATTAGTGATATTTTTTTTTTACTTTTTCGTATACATAATACAGAGGAAGTATTGCAATCGTCAAAAAACTTCAACTCCAGATTTTGATAAAGTTTTGCATTTTAGACCTACCTGAGTGTGAAAAACACATTTTTTGGAAATGTTCGTCGGTCTGTCTGTGACAAAGATAACTGAAAAATTCTTTGAGCTAGACGACTGAAATTTGGTATCCTTTCTTTATATCAGATTTGTATATTTCTGTCAAATTTTGGTAAAATTCATTCAGAGGCAATCGGGCTGTCCAGATATTCAAATATAATTTAACACCATAACTACAAAACTGTCACACTTATAAAATTTAGTTTCACACCATCGTAAAATTAAAAAATATATATTATTTTTATACTAAGATATCTATGACTACTATACCAGTTTTTCTATAATTTTTATAATCATTATTTAAAGTTAATTTAGACATAATTTTGTTAATTGCATATTTTTATTTCTCAAAAATTTGATTCGTCAAAATATTCGAGCTCGAGATTTTGACGAACCTCTACGTTTACTAGAATTCGAAAAAATACAATTTTAGGAAATGATCGTTTGTCTGCCTGTGGCAAAGATAACTCAAAACATTTTGAACTAGGTGGATTAAATTTGGTATATAGTCTTTACATCAAATATGTAAGTTTCTATTAAATTTTGAACAAACTCCTGTCTGTCCGTCTGTTCGAATATAAAATAACACGATAACTACAAAACGAAGAGAATTCTTACGAATAAAATTCGGTATAGAAATTTAACATCTATAGTAAAGACATCTATTGTATAGAAAGTACTAAATTCACGCCAGAAGTTAATATTTCGTAACTATTTTAAGTCAATACCATGAAAGGCATTCTCTGGGATATCACCTTCATTAAAGAGTATGCGAGAGCCACTCAAGTATGCGAGAGCCACTCTGGAACGAGTGTATTATTTTAATTTGAACATATTTGAGTGTTTTACTACAAAATTGTTTTTTCTTCCTCACATTTTCTACCAAAAGTGAGAATTATGTCATTTTTTATCTATATAATAAATATTAAACAAAACCCTTAAACGGCTCTTTTATCAGCGTATAAAAAAAGAATGATAATTTTAATCAAAAATCTAGCATTTAAAGCAAAATCCGTAAAAACCTTAAGATAAGACAGAAAAACTCTTGTAATAAATCAGAGTCGTAATGGCTTTTATAATATATTTTAATTTTTTGTTTCTCATGCCATTCATTCTAGCTTTATATTCTATTATTCTCTGTACTTCACACTTTTAAGATAAGCTTCCAAAGTTTTTTTTTTTAGTTTTTTTTATTTATATTGATTATTTTTTGGTTTTTATTTATTAGAAGTTTCTTCATTGTAACTTAGAAAAGATATTAAGTGCTTAAACTTATTCGGAAAGCAAACGCAGTCATGCTTGATGCTGCAACTGGCTTTATTAAAAATTTATATTCTAAATAGTGATTTCAGTTCCATCATGTAGAAAATCACATTGCATTAACATTTTAGGTTTCAAAGAATGACAATTTCTAACTTATATACAATTAATATATTTAACACTCTTCTAGAATATTTAATATTCTATTCTAAGAACATTTTTTAAATTCTTTTTTATATTTCATTCTTATTTAAAATACTTTTTTTTATTGAAAATATGAATTTTGAAACTAAACCGTGAAAGCGTTAGATTCTGATAGAAATATTCTAAGTGAACTGGAATTTTAATCACATTTATAGTACGTTTTAATATCAAATGAATATAGGGTAAATTCTTCTTATAATTGTATTTTAATTTCATTATAATAAATATAAAAAATTATTAACTATATTAACTACATTAATAAAGGGATATTTAAAACCATTTTAGAACATTTTTTTAATAAATCATGATTACAAATATTATGGAATCTAAAAATTAATATTTCTCAAATTAATTGCTAGCTCATACCACTTCTATGGAATTAATTTTTAGGTCAATTAAGATATTAATTGATAGTTAAGATCTCTAAAATTATTAAAATATCGCACTTCCATCGGGAACTAATAGCTATACAAAATTCCAGAATTCTAGTACATGAGTAAAAGTGTGAAAAATGATTGCAAGATTCCATTCTTATAAACAAAATTCCATTCTTATTATTTTTGGAACATACGAAGTTAAACAAAGCAGTTACAAGTTATTTTTCTTGAATCATTTTATGTAATTGGAGTTTTTCCTTTTTCTAAACATTATTCCTTTGTTGAAAAAGCAAATATAAATGGAAGTACGTAAAAGGATGCAAAAGAATTTGGATTATATGTTACCATAAATTTAAATCTGGAATGAGTGCCTAAAATCATTATTTTTTTTATCCATGGAACTCGTATAAGAAATCTAAATTATCAGTTTTAACAATTAACTTTGGTAAATAGCATTCTTTTAAATGTCATAACAAAAAAGGAACAAAACTGATGATGGATTCCAAAGCATAAAAGAAGAGAAAGTGAACACATTAAAAATGGAATTTTTAAAACCATTTGGCAGGTAGGCAAATATTAGGCTACAGCAGGATGAATAAAATGTGAGAATTAAGCTTTTGATATTCTTGTATTTTTCTACACGAGGAGAGTCTCAAATAAACTGAAATAAAAAATAATTAATGTCTCGTCTATTTTTTAAAAAAAGACTGAAAATCAAAATTCATCCATATAGCTCATAATGTTTTAAACTATTGTAAACATGTCTGCACTATAAAAAAAGCAGAAGATTAGCGCAATGTTGGAGAAAAAAACGAGACAAATCACACGCAAACAAAATAAATCATTAAATTGTTTGTTAGACTTAAAAAGAAGGATTATATGTCTCTTGCTTCGAATGGATTTATACGGAATATTTGTTTAAAGAAATAGTATATAATTTACTTTACGCATCCGATTATTAGGAACTGAAGATTTGTTTGAAAAAGAAGAAAGAAAAATAGAAATTTTCTAAAAGAATCCATTAAATTTAATCAATCTATGTCTTTATTAGTTTTAGTATGATGTCACCTTTCCAATTTAAGAATACATCAAAAGAGAAATCTATAATTTATTCAGTATTCATTTTCTATGAACTAGTTAAATTTTTGTTATTTTAGCACTATGCTTAAACCTTTCCTCTTTATTGCCTTTTTCTACATTGATTCATTCTCAAAAGGAAAATGAATTGCTTCCTTTCTGACTCAGTTCACAAGTAATCCTTTATCTTAAATAATTAAAAAATTCAAAACGGTTTTTCTTCTTTCTTCCTTTTATAAATTTTTGGAAAATGTCATAACAATTTATGTCGACGGTGTATTTATAAATCACAAAAATGCAATTTGTTTATGAGTATAATTTTTACAACACCCAAAAACTTAGAAAGTTCATTACTTATAATAGTTTTTTTTCTGTTAAAAAAATTCAAAAAATTATTTTTTTAAATAACATGAAAGTATTGCGTATCTGTATTATAATTTGAACCTGTAATCTATATCTGTATCTGTAATCTGAATGTATCTGCGTATCTATAACTTGAATCATTCTTTTTAACAAGGTATTTCTTATTTTGCCGAAATTGAAATTCTCAGAAAATTGCATATGGATGCTGATATATAATTTTAACTTATTTTACCAGTGTTGCTTCTAGTCATAATTAATTCATAAGTCCTTCCAAATCTTTTTTATAAATGTGTCACTAACTTTTCATTCACGACATTAAGCTGTTTCTCATCCTTACCTACCGAATTTCATAATCCACATCTAGTTTGTGTTTAGCTTACAATAAAATGGTTTATATAAAAGAAGATGATTTTTTAGAATAATAATTTTACTATCAAACAATAAATCGCATTGTAAGTAGAATATAATAATAATAAAAATTCAAATTAAATCTACGATAGCAAATTTCAAGTTATCATGTGAGAACATTATTAAGTCATTATTTGTCTTAATTAATTTAAGTCATTAACCAGTTTAAACCGGTTTGAAGCAATCATGAAAATCATCACTGTCAAAGAAGCATACGTAATAATAAAGCAATACTGGTAAAAGCAGGTCAACCTTTTAAGAACGCATCTGCTTTCAAAGAAGCGTACATAATAATAATGCAATACTGGTAAAAGCAGGTAAAAAAATATATGCGATTAAAAGATGATGATGAAGATTGCCATTTATGCTTTATCCATTGCCTACGCGATTCCGAGTTTAAAAACCCCTTAACCAAAACAATATCATGTTCTCACATGATAAAAAGTATAATTTTGTGTTTTTTTAAATCAAAAAATATATACAAATACATAATTTTTTAGGTAGCTATATGAAAATATACACATTTGAGCATAATTTGCGTTTTATTTCACTTTACTTTTTGGCATTTAATTAACTAATAAATTAACTCTGTCTATAAGATGGAAAATATAAGAAAGGCAATTAAAAACTATTTTCTGTGTTGCAGAATAATATATATGCTCTAGAGTGTAGCAGAAAGTTTTAGGAATTTCAAAAACATCAAAATATTCAAATCATGCCAAAATATTCTAAAAATTTTCTAGAATGTTTTAGAATGATCAAGATTGTTCTGCAATGTTAGAATAATTTTCAGCTTTTAAAAGTTTGCGTAATGTTATATAGCGTTTTACATTTTCCCTAAATATTAACTCTTCAAATAAGATTTCAATTTTGTATTTTTCCAAAAATACACTCTTCAAATTGTTCTATATTGTTCCAGAATAATCTATAATGTTCCAAACTTTTAGGAAAAATAAATATTTACAAACATTTGTTGTATTTGAAAATATTCTAGAATATTTCCAAATATTCTAAGACCATCAAAAATGTTTAAAATTATCTATAAGTTTTAAAACTTGTTATAATTTTTTAGGTGTTTCCAAATGTTATTTTAATGAAAAATACTGGAGAATGATCTATATTATTCTAAAATCTTCTGGGATTTCTATTATAAAATTCCAATGCGAATAATAGTGGAAATATTAGAAATCTTTTCTTGTTTTATTTTAAAGAAAACTGCATCTACTGTCAAAACACTATTTGCTATTTAACTAATGATAACTGGCTTTAATGGTTTTCAAGTTGAAATCTGAGTATTTCCGAATCGAGAACCTTTCATGTAAACTATTCCATAAAAAAAATTTTTAATTTTTGGAAATTCTATCGTAATATTTTTTGTTATGGTCTTGCACATATTTGTAACTTATCCATATTCAATGATTATTTTATGCACTTCCTGGATTTAATAATAAAAGTGAAAAAGATTTTTCCAGTATTTAAACTACTAAATATTGAAATTCTTTTAGAAACTAAGAGCGCTCCAGCAAAGTATAAAAAACTATTTTGAATCATCTACAAAGATTAAAAAGCATAGGATAATTGTAGTATTTCATTATACCGCGCACAGAGAAAGAGAATCAAGATATTATGAAATCAACGTTTGGTTTTGTATAATTTTAATAAATCGACATTTGTATTTATTATCATGTGAGAACATGATGTTGTTTTGGTTTGAGGTTTTTTGAAGCCTTAAAATGCGTAGGCAACAAATTAGCGATTTATCGCTTTTGAGGCATCAATATTTCGCTTTTTGGGTTATTAGAAAATAATGCAGAAGGTTGTTACATTTGGCGATTTATCGCCAACTAAAGTTACAACTTGGCGCGAGTATCCGCCATGTACCCGATTCTCCTGGTTTGAAGCTCGACCAATTTTGAGATGGGGGGGAAAAAAAAAAAAAAAAAACATCGTTTGTCTAAATATTGACGCATGCGTAATCTGATAGTCTCGTGATTGCTTCAAACCGGATTAAGCTGATTAATGACTTAAATTAATTAAGACAAATAATGACTTAAAAAATAATAATGCTCTCACATGATAACTTGAAATTTGCAATCGTAGATTTCATTTTAATTTTTTAATTTTTTTAAAGTTTGTTTTATTCAAACTTTTAATCTTTATTACACATGCATTTAAACAATTTCAAACTATGGAAGTAAATGAAAAGTAGAAATTTTATTTCATGTTCCTTATTCTTTTTTAAGAACTGGTTTAAATTTTTTACAATTTTAAAGAATTATTTTTTTTTTCGAAATGTCAATAATTAAAAAAACTTTTTTATAATTACCATTTTTTTAGATTTTTTTATTTCTCTGTCTCTCAGTTTTTTTTTTTTTTTTTTTTTTTTTTTTTTGCTTATTGGCAAAGCTTTCCATTTCCAATTCCGGCTTTTTTAAATAAACAAAATTTAGAATTTGCTTACTTTTACGAATGCACATGTAAATATTTCCAGTAATTTGTATTAAATTATTAGAATATATAATCAAATATGAATCAAAATTATTGAGCCATTTCAAACAAATTTTTTTTATTTACTAGTAAAATTTATTCTTAATTACTGCTCAATAATAGTACACAAATATAAGGCATAAGAATGTACCCGTTTGTGTTTAGTTAAGTTTTTCTGTTTTTGAATTATCAGATTTGTATGCTTTTAAAATTACAGACCAACTGATGGCCAATCCTTTGAAAGATTTGGTTCCAATTTCATGTATATTTACGCTTTAGATGTTTATATGTGTTCCATATTTTATCCATCTAATTGTCTTGATTTTGTAATTAATATGTTAACTTTAATTCGGACAAACAGAAAACTTCCTCCAAAGGGATTTTATTTAAAATGCGACAGAAATCTTCCAATTTAGTGTCCAAATACCGAATTTCAACTTTCTAGTTCAAAATGCTTTTGAATTACATTTTGATTGATCGATAGACATAATTCCACAAAGTTTTTATGGTCATGTGATACATGGTGATTCATCATAATTTCGACTCTGAATTTTTCGACGATTTCGACGACTTCCTCTTTGTATACTTAATATTTGAGAAAATAAAATTGCTTTTAACGAAATGTTATTCCGGCACTTATATGTGTCTTTATTTAAGATAAATACTTTTCATAAAAGCTCGCTTTTAGTTTTTTTAGAGGGATTATTGTGTTAATTCTTTTAGAAATTTAGTTTCATTTTCGATTTCATTATTTTTAAACACCATTACGACAGTGCGCATGTAATACATATGTTGGCATAGATATGTGGCAATTATTCTTTCTTTTTGCCAATTTCGGTCAAAAATAGATGACTGATTCAATATCATTTATATTAAAAATATTTTTATTCAGAAAAAAATGCATATCAATTAATAAATGTTCTTTGATTTTCATTCGATTGTTACTTTTTAATCTATAAAGTAATTAACGAGACATTTGAGCTATCCATATAAATAAACAAATTGCGCCATATAAATAAATTACGTTATCCATATAAATAAATAAATTGATATGAAAGTTAATACTTGCGTCTAGCAAATTGGTTGACAAAGGAGGCTAGGTTTCAATGCAAGTTGTGCAATGAATCTGAAAACTAATAAAATAAATCTTGTATAAAGAAGTTATTTCGAAACAATTGCAACATGATCATTAAGCATCATTATATTGTATTTTTATTATATCTTCATTAATATTATATTTTTGGTCTCTGTTCATATCTGAATCAAGCATTATAACTAATTGATTGCCTTTACACGCTTATACGATACCAGAAAATCTGGTTTATTGAGAAATTTTGACATTTAATGATATTATAATTTAAACTGAGATTTATATTTTTCCTTTGTCATCCAGCTGGTAATAGTTTTCATTTTTATTCGTTCTTCGCTGTTGAATATTTTCGTAGATATTTTTGCAAATAAAATTACAAAAATAACTGAGAGAGATACACGAAACTGAATGAGAGATGACATACGATGTTGCTTTTTGCATATGATAGTGAAGTCTTTAGTAATATGTCATATTAGTATGAAGCCATAATATAATATGTAATACCTATTAAATATAGAAAAATTGTGCATGACAATTTGATATATAAAGTGCAAGACGTAAAATTTGTAATGCGATACGATTTTAAATCTTCCAATTATTTGACAATTTTTCTTACTCTAATGCAACCTCCGGGGGCACCTCGAAATGAGGATGAGATGCTTCCGGTATGGTGGTTGGATCTCCCCACCCTGGAGAGTACACGAAAAAGGCGGGGGATCTGGCTCCCCCCATCGATGATGGAGCGTACTTCCTTCGGGAAGGGTTGTACCGTGGCCGGTGATGGGCCTTAGGACTCAACCACAGTTCCTGCCAGTTTTGCAGTCGAGGCGGTCCGGTCATTCAATTTTCTTTATCCTTGTACCTTCGGGCGGATCGGAGAGTCAGTGATATGACTTACTCTAATGCAGATGAATGTTAAAAGCAATAAAACAGAAGAAATGAGAAAAAAAACTATAAAATAATTTAATAATCTATTCAAATGTCTATGCTAATAGTAATCGGGATTAAGATTTTGCTTGAAAAAAACTTTTTTTAAAGAAATGTGATCAATCGTCAATTCGGAAATCAGTAATGCTGCAAAAATATTTTTCAAGAGATTGCAATTTTTTTTAAATTATATTTTGCCCATAATTAAGCCCATAGTAAAAATTTCAATTTCATATCGACTTGTGAAGTTTTTTGCATTTCAAACAGTCTATAACATAAATTTCTTGTAATTTTTAATAAAAAGTTTATATGAAAATTGACATGATAATTCTATAGATAAAAGTTTCAAAATCTTCCTACCCAAGCATATTTTCATCTTCACCTGATCTGCTCAATAATGTTCGTTCATAAATGTAAAAGAAATATAGCATGTAATAAATGATCTGAAAAGTTTATCGTTTATTACATTCAATAATAAATGATGATTAATCCCTCATATAAATTTTCAACTGAATAACTCTATAGAAAAGTATCTACGTACAGTTTCTTCCGAAGAATGGCTTCTAATAAAGGACAATGAATATTCAATAAAAGGTATATGTTTCTGTCGTGGTAACAAGAATCGAAACAAAAACTCATAAACATTCGAAGACAGAGAAAACGAAGTCGAATTTTGAATTGGAATGTAAGACAAAAATAATCACCACCTCAAATCAAATTTACACTGATTGCAGCTTAAGCGCCTCTAAATTCAAAGAGAAAAGTAGATTACCTTTCCTTCAATCCAACCAATCAGATATCCATCTGATGGGCTTTCACGGGCTTCAAAAGGAATCGTTCTAACCTGGCTGATTGTTGGTTGTTGGTTCATTTCCAGCTTTGTTTTTATATTTTTATTATTTTTCCTATTTTTATTGATTATCGATAAAAGAACAAAGGGATCATTAAAAAAGTAAATAAAGAACATCGGAATCTCAAAATTAAAAACAACTCAATTAAATAACATTCAACATTCAATTACATAAATTAAAAATTTTAACATTCAATTAAAATTTTAAAATTTTAAAAATAAATTCAAAACTGAGTTCTCAGTTCTACAACCCTAATGGATGAGTAGTCACTAAATAAAACTAAATGAATATTTAGGATTCAAATAAGCGTTATTATATCAAATGTATATATTATATTTTATTATATTAACTATATACAATATATTTTTCAATAAAAGATTATATTAGAAATGGATCTACTGAAGATCCATTTCTAATATAATATTAATTTCAAAAATAATGCATACAAATTGCCTATCTGCATGCTGTACTGAAATTTTATACTGTGAATTTATTTTATCATGGATATGCAAAACGCTAAGCATATGGGGGGAAATCTTGAAAAATTAATCATACTTGTTAGAAAAAATATCAACATGATATTTACGATTCATAATATTTCATACTAGAAACATTTTTGATGTCTGTTGCAAAACGTATTTCCTGGATAAATAATAATTTAAAAATATTGGAAAAATATTCGAAAAATACGAACAACCAATAGAAATTGTCACCCTAACATACTTTCTAAAAATGTATTTGTATGTTATTAATCGTATATTATTAGCGATCAATAGATACGAAAGAACCTATTATAATGCGATCGTTGGTGATTAATCGCTGGGATGATGTTAATACACAAGTACAAGAAAACTGAATGTGTATTTTGGATTCCCTTTTCTCCGACCAATTAAAACCACAATTTGAGCAAAGTTACAACTACAGTCACAAAGTTACACCCTAAATTTCAAATATTTAAATTGTGTTTTGAGCTATCGTGTTTACGTGTTTTCCAAAGTATAGACCAACAGACAGTCAACCCTTTGAAGAATTTGCTTTAAACTTTGAAACATATCTAAATTTCAAATGTTAAATTTGTACACCAAATTTTATTTATCTAGCTCTTTTCGTTTCGTGGCTACTGTGTTAAACTATATTCGAACAGATAGAGAAACATATTTCCTTTTAATGAATTTTGTTGTAGAAATTAGAATCTGTAAGGAATCTACAAATTATGAGTGGCAATCATAAACCAGATTTCATCCACCTAACTTAAAGCATTTCTTTAGCTATCATGTTCATAGGCAGATGTATTCAGAAATATATTTTTGGACTAGGGGAAGCTGTGAAACATGGCGACTGTAAACATCAAACTCTCGAATTCGTATTTTTTGGTTATTACAATACCTAATTTTTGTATATATCGTATGCAAAAAAAAAATAGAAAACTACATGCAGATATAATTTCTTCTTGAGTATTATTTTGTGAAAATATGAGAATAAGATCTCCCCACCTCAATTTTCTCTTTTCTTCAATGCAGTTTTTTTTGCCCATAGGTTTACTTTCTTCAATATATTATTTCGAATTTATTTCCCCAATCTCGAATTTCTCAATAAAAACCTTAGCTCAGCAACAGACTTGGAAAAAGATTCAGGAACTCTTCTCCTATGACTTTACCCCTTTTGAGATATAAAATTACTTAAAGATCACAGACATGAGACCAATTATCTTGAAATAAGTCTCATGTGTCAAGAAACAAGTATGCAGTTCGATTCTTGTTTGTGGCAACAGTCTATATAAACATATCAGGGATAAGAAGTCATTATACTCCGACCGAAGCCTCATATGTGCGCGATCTACTAAAGCCTCCTGTATGCAGTACGTAAACAAAGGTATATCTTTCTCTGAAGTAAAAGTATTAATTTTTTTTTATAAATATCATGATTTTATTCTATTTAAAGGAAATCCGAGTTTGTTATCAACTCGGATTTCAGAGACAAAGTTTGATGTTTTTTCGAATGGTAGTGAAATTCAAACTTAATCATCGGAACACTTTATAAGTGTTGCCATTTTGTGTCGACGAGTAAGTAAAATTTCATTAACTTCCATACATCAAAATTGATCCACTGAAGACTTTGTATTTTGAAAGAGATTTCTATAAGAACTCTGCTTTTTGAAATTCTTATCTCTCTGCATTAATTTCTGAAATTCGCAACACAATGAAGACTTTTCGAACAAAGTTCGCTCTACCTTCTTCTTTCGGTAAGTAGATTTTTTTTATTTACTTATCCTACTTGTCATTTCATATATTTAAAATAACTAAAAAGTAGTGGGTACATATACAAGAAAAATAATAGAAATGCATCTTTAAAAAAACGCCAACTTCTTTACATTAATTGAATGTATTTTCAAATTAAAAGCATGCTGATAATTTCGATTTCTGTAATAAAATAATATGCAGATAATTTAAATGCAGGTACTTTAGAAATAAAATATCAATATTTTATTTCTAAACTGATTTTCTTTAATTTTATTGCAACTATAACTTTTTGATTTGCAATGTAATTCTATATATATATATATACTTACATACAATTCTTACTGTATATTTTTCTGTATATTTTTAATTACTTATCGGGAAGATAATTAATTTTTACTATAGGAAAGTTTTAAACCCAACTTTTATTTCTATGACTGTTTTTGCGCAGAAATATATTTTTTCTTGTATGATATTTTTAATGTAATAGCTACTTCTGTATGAAAATTATAATATGCAAAATCCTTTTATCGACTAAACCAATTGCTTTAAATTAGAATTTCAATATCAGTTTAATCAGACGATTTATAAAAACCATAGATATCTAATTTTTTTACTTTAATATTTGTTGCACTAGTCTAAAAACGTCGTTCACAAATGCTGAACTATTAAGAAAGGTTGTCGTCCTTTGAGTGATTGACTTAAATTAGCTTTAGTAAAAGTTAAATCATTATTTTAAGATCATTTAAAGTATCCTCAAAAGATTTTTTAGTATAAAAAATTATCAAGATTATAAAAAAATTAGAATAAAAAAGGAAATTAAAAAATAATGGTATAGTAGTTCAAAGCGTAAAAAAAATACAGCATTTTTGTTATTTTTCTGATTAAAGGTATAATTAATGCATGTACTTTGAAAAATTGGCGATATTCTTTTTCTTGTCTTGTGTAATAAGAGTTAAATATATATATACTACATGCATTGATTTTTAAGAGTACATATGAATGGGATTGTTACGTTTAAAAACCATTTTAAGATCAATTTTTAATGTCTGTAATCAAAATATTTATTCCTTATAAATTGATATAGAAATCGATAATCATTTACGCCATTTTTTATTTTTGTATAAGTAGGTTCAAATAAAGTTGAAATGCCAATTTTTCTGTTCCCTATAGAAACTCAGGAACAGATTTTTCAACAAATGTTTCTTATATATACTGTGAAGCAAAAATAAAATTTTAGATAAAATTTCTTAACCATTAATTAAACAACCAATTTTTCTTCTTTAAAAAGTTTTTTTTTGCACATGCGCAGTGATACGTTAGTAAATAGTGTAGCTGCGATCATACCTCGTTCAATAAACGGGATTTTAAAGAAGTAACAAAAGAAAGAAAAATACTAAAATAATATTTATTAATTTTTAAAAACTTGGAAACTGTTTCTTTAACTTAAAAATTGTTTTGTAGTTTCTTATTCCTTAAAAATTCCGTATTTAAAACTTATCAACTTGCTTATTTGCTTTTAACGTTCAATGGAGATTGAACGGAATCAATAATAGCTATTTTCACATTTCATTTTTTACACGCATATTAAAATTTCCGTCCACAAGATTTAAGAAGCTGTCGTGTTTTAATTAAAAATAGAGTTTCAAACAATAGAAAGCTTTAATATTGTAAAATTTTAT
Organism: Argiope aurantia; assembly: GCA_026543865.1. NCBI lineage: Eukaryota > Metazoa > Arthropoda > Arachnida > Araneae > Araneidae > Argiope > Argiope aurantia. The sequence goes on along the minus strand of JAPMOR010107654.1, from coordinate 169,534 downwards.
TTAAAATAATCTTTTGCAATGGATTATGTAAAAACTTTTTGTTTACAAACGCTTTGGGAATGCATAAAAGTTTTCGCATATGAATAATTTAAATTATCCTTATAAATTCTGAAAACTGTGATTTTAATGAATTTTTGGAATATTTATTAAAACTGTTATTTTGTATTAGTAAAAAACATTAAAATATAGTCTCCCTAGCAACCCTGAGTATTTAATTTAATATTAGAGAACAAAAAGAAAAAAACAATTTTAATGCATTTAAAATATGTAGGGTAATTTTTAAAAGCTATTTTGCAAAATATATCTAATAACCTTCTGTTGTTATAGCGAAATTTTAAAAAAAATCATACTTGCAAAAAATTTCTATTTCCAGTAAATTCTAGTGGATAATATACATTTAATAAATTTTGGCATAGATATTGTAAATAAAATATATTTGTTTGCAAAATTTCATTTTCCATTTCATAGCACAATAGTTAAAAGTATTTTATTGCATTTTGTGTAAGATTTGAAAGTATTACATTTTTATTTCTATTACTGCTATGCAGGTATTCGATAGGAAGTAAACATACTTGAGACTTCAGATTATAGAAATGCAACAGATGCATAAACACGTTCAAATATAATTCATGTGATGAACACAATTTACACAGCTTAAAATTTTTTTTTATTATTAAAAATTTATTATTAGATTTTTCATTTTCTTTCTTTTATAGAATGTATATTAAGTATGAATTCCTAAGTAACAATAAGTCTAAAAGCCTAACATTTTTTTTAATTTTACCTTAAAATTATAAAATTAAAAATTTACCCTGATTAATATCCTTGGTACGAGCAGATATCTGTAGATGGCTTCTCTTTCATAAAATTATAATTACTAAAATGTAAACCTTGCAAGAGAAACAGTGTTACGAGCATAAGTTGCACAAAAATCAATTTGTACTGACTTTTGACTGTTAGCGTTAGGCGGCGTCTGTTTGATAAAGGCCATCATCAACGGAAAGGTTAAGTAGAGATGAGGTAACTATCGATTAATCTCAAGAAATCGATTTTTTCCCGGAGAATACTGTTAACTATAGTGATTTGTGACTATCAATTATATAGAAGACTTGAACTTCTACTTTTCAATTGAATGTTACTTTGCGGGTTTAAAAGCAATTTAAAACTTCACAAAATAAATTATAGCGATGCATTGTAAGTAATAGATAAGCATAAAAAATATTCTATTTAAACTATTTTATTAAATAAATTTATAAATTAAGTCAGTTTTCTTCAAAATACTTACAACTTACACAACTTCCCTATTTTTCTCACCATATGAAAATTCAGTATAAAAACAAAACAACATAGATTAGTTAATTTAAAAAAATATTCATAATAATCATTAAAAATAAGTATAAAATGGTTTTCCCTAAAATATATGAAACTGGTCAAAGAAAGAAAGTCAACAATGGAATATAACTAGCCTCCTTTGGCGACCACCTTGTTCGCCCCGATTATGAACTTCTTAAGAGTGCCATATACAGAGAAAGAAACCCAATGTCGACGAAAACGCCTCCTAATGATGGGGGGAGTAAGGCGTTGACCAAATTATCGAAGGAAGATTTGATTGACAAGCCAAATAAGAATTTCTCGTCCCCTGTAGATATTGCTGTAAGGTGACATTCAGAAGGACAACCGACCCGTCGAATTACCGATAATAAAACTTTCCCTTACTCTTTGAAGAGGTCTTTCGTAAAACCGACACTGACTTTATTTCGAACATCACGAAAGGCGGGGCGGGGGGGGGGGGGATTGAGTCATCCAAATTTGTTTATAAAAGATATTCTTTCAGTAGATAATTTAGATTTTCCCTGCTTAAACGCAGAAAATCATACTGAGCGCCGCGTGAATGTTGGTAGGACTCTTAGAACATAGAAATGATTAATTATTGAAGCACTTCGATTTTTGGATAATTAATTGCTCTTCATAATTCTGTTAATTAATATTAGAGAATCCTGTAATTTAGAAGGAGTAAGCGAATAATTCAATATTTATAGTATTTCGTTTAACACAACTTTAATTTTTAACAATAATTGCGTTTATTAATTTTTCAATCCAGGAGGATCGCACAAGGTTTATGTGCCTATGAAATTGTAAGACCTCGGATTCATTCCCAAAGAATGGGCTCAATCCTTTCTCTCAATAGTTTTAGTACTAACAGCGAATTTGAATAAAATGTCCCTGATTTTTTTGGAATTTTATAAGTAAATTATTTATTTAAAAAATATTCAAAAGGTTTAATTGAGAAAGAAAACGAACAAAATTAAGTTGAATTTTTCAACTCTTGCTACGTATTTCATATGTGTAAAATGACCTGGTGTTTCTGTGTCGCTGGAATGCTCCTTATTTCTATGTTGTTTTCCCCCCATCCCACCCCCAAAAAAAGAATATCCTAAATTTTAATTAAATGACTTATTTGTACCATATTGAAAAATAAAGATAAATATAGTTAATTTCAAAATAATGTTAGGACGAATTCTTTTCCTCTGCTTTTCTAAACGTGGAATATAGCCAACTTAATATGATAATATGCATAAATTGGAAGAAAAAAGATAATGTATTAAATTGAAAAATGCATATATTCGATTAACTGTCTACCGGTTTTTGAAGTTTTTAAACCATTAATTGAGTAACTATTTCCAAATTTATTTTGTTTTAATTATTTATTGGATTTTCAAGTACCACCATTTCATTTGCTTAGCCAGGATTCTGTATTTTGCATCAAAGCTCTGGAATATTTCAGATTGAAAATTCATATAAAATTTGTAATAATTTTTACTTATAATATGAAAATAATAAAAAGGAGTTAGAAATTTAAAAAAAGAATCTAATTTCTAAAGAATTCTTTTTTAATATTTCACAAAATATATAATATGGTCACCTATATTTAACAAAGAAAGAAGTAAACTGACTGCAAACTTTTCTCTCTCTGACATTCAGCATAAGTCAAAACTGTTCCGCATTTCTGAAAGCTTATCAGCAATTTTTGTTGAATGTATGTAACTACTATTTTTTTAAAAAGTTTAGCGAGATTCATTTAAATAACTTGGTAGGAATGTTGCTTTGTTCAAAATAGAAATTATTATTAGTCCTATATAACCATGAATTGGAAAAAAAAATAGTTGTAAAATATATTGTTACACAAATGCTAATACACATTAAAAAGCATTATTTCTTTGTCATATAATAAAAACTTTTATGAAAGCAGTGACCAATTTAGTTTTAGTTAATTTTTATAATCCAAATTTGTGGTTGCTAAAATTTACCTAACAGCCACTACAAGTGTATATGTAACTTCAAATTCTATTAGACATGTAACATTTACTACTGTCCTAAAAACTTGATAACATTCCACATTTTGTGCAATGCATCTCTTTTAATTTTCAGTAATATCAATAAAATGGGAACTTCCAAAACGAAAGTATTTAAACTTCAACTAATACGAAAACTTTCTCATTCGGCATTATTTAGGCGCATTACAGATAATGTTCTTATCTAATATTAATTAATTTCACTAACATTGGTCCTTATACATCCAAAAATTTATTACATAAAGGTGTAAAAGGATTTAAAAATGGATACACTTTATAATAATTACAAGGCTAAACTTCCGAAAATATTACAGCACAAAATTGATTTTTGCTTAAAGATAAAGCTTTAAAAAAATATCTTTTTAATGATACCAATGCTTTAACCTACAAATTAAGTTTAGATTTTTAGCGAGTTTTTAAAGAAATATTTTAACCATATTTTTCCAAGAATATAATTCGCACAAAATAAAATTCAATCTGCACGAGCACGTCAATGGGAAAAAATTAGTTTTTATTATCGTGTTGCTATCGCATTGATAGAAGTTCAAATTAAAAAATAAATCAACTATTCTTGCAAATTAAATATATAAAAGGGTAAATTTCTGTATGAAGTATAAGTGTGAAAAAAAATTTAGTGAATGAAGTGAAAAAAAAAATTAAAAAATATTTTCTAAAAAGTAAATAGAGGAAAAGTTTTCTAGGACCTTTTACATTGTAAAATTTACAGTATGCATGGAACAGCTAAGCCAATGCGTTATTCATTCGTTGACGGTTAAGCCTATTTTGTAGTTTGATAAACTTTCCATCGGCGACTGTTTTTTGGATTTCTTTTACAACATGTTTCCTCTGCAGCTATTAAAATATTCACAAAAACTAAACTATGGAAAGTTCAAAAAGCGATGTATTAAAATTTGGCTGATGCCATTGAACAGTACGTAATAAGAACGATTTCTGTATCACATACTTTAGAATTTAGATTTCATGCATAAAAATTGAATAATGCATATCCGGTTTACAATTAAAATTATAAAGAAAGTGATGTTGATTTTATTTGTTGAAAATTACATTTATTCTTTCATAAAAATCATTCAAATAATAAAAGCAGATTTTCGACGCCAGAGAAGACCAATATTCATTGTTGCTAAAGTAAGATAGTCATATTTTATGAATTTCAAAATTGAATCATTTGACTTCCCCTATACTATCTAAATAGTATAGGGGAACAATGCGCTATATATTCAAAGAAAATATTTCCGTTACAATATGGTACCTAATCCAGTTTAAAGAAAATTACCTGTTTAATCATTCTTTTCTCAACTTCTCATTATGAATTATATTTTGCTCCTTATATCGTTTGCGTATAGAATTGCTTTTTTTGTAATTATAAAAAAAACCATGATCGAGAATTTACTGAATTTTTGAACTTTTAAACTGTTTTGCCTAAACTATTTATTGAATAATATCTGTTATTTATTCTTATGCGCTAAAACCCTTCTACGCATATTCCAAGCAAAGTGGATTTCATAAAAAAAGGAGTCAGATAAAAAATAGAGGAGATGTTTACTTTCATTTAGGTGCGCAGTGAACCACTATTATCACCGAAATTAGGCCGCATTGCAGCTACAGATAATCTACAAAATTGAACTTGCGCTACAAGTAATAAATACACACGTTTTATTATAATTATTATTCATATATGTTTTGAATATTTTTTTATTTTAAATTAAAATAAGATAAATTGATTCAAAATGACAACCGAGCAAACCAGGGAGGGTGTTCGCCTCGAAATTTTCTCGTATAATCTCTAATTAGGGTCTTATCTTACTTCCTCCGCATAAAATTATGAACTTTGGCTTAGGCCGGGAGTAACTTGCATGGCATTAGTGAATAATAGTTACGAAATATTTATTTTTTGGCATAACTGTGTGTGTATGCATGTATATATATATACGCGCGCGCGCACACACACACACACACACACACACACACATATATATATATATATATATATATATATATATATATAT
>JAPMOR010107654.1:119312-159154 GCA_026543865.1 Argiope aurantia | reverse complement strand
TGTGTGTGTGTGTGTGTGTGTGTGTGTGTGTGAGTGTGTGTGTGTGCGTATGTGTGTGTGTGTGCGTATGTGTGCGTGAGCTCGCGCGCGCATGTATGTGTGTAAATATTTTGAGGCTATGTATTTTGAACGCCTTTTTGCCAAACGAATGATGCCAAAAATTTAATAAAAACCTTCAGCCACAAGATAGCACAGCAAATTTCACTTATTTAACTCATTACATTTAAAGAAATGAGGGAGTACAGACCGACAAAGTGTTAATCTCTTGGCACACTAGTCTAGAAATTTGACACATAATTGCACTTTAGATGCTAAACCTATGTACCAAATTTTATCTATCTTGCTCTTTTCATTTAGTAATTATCGTATTAATTTATATTCGGACAGACAGACTTCCTCTGCATGGATATCACTCAAAATTCAATAAAAATATCCGAATTTTTTCATAATCTTACATACCAAATTTCAGCCTTCCAGCTCAAAGCATTTTTGAGTTAAGTACTTTTGAATACAATGTTCATAGATAGTTAAACAGACGTACTTGATTAGCAGAGAGAAATATTTCAAAAAAATTATCTTATGGATTCTGGAAGGTCTGAAACGTGGCGATTTATAAAAATCTTGAGTACCCCCCCCCCCTTTTTTTTGTCGATTACAATATTTTCTCTAAATTTCTTATACGAGAAATTAAAAATACTGAAGGTAAACACATCTAACATAACTAAACCTAACAAAGAACTCTGGAAATGCGCTTGTTTCAATCTCTCCGCACCACCCCTCAGCGATATAAAATCGTCCAGAAATTGGTAGTGAATAGAACAATATCTTTAACGAAGCAATCTGCTGGATCCATTTCAAATAATTCCTAACACAATATAATTTATATCCCGATAGACTCCTCCATTAATTGAAATTAAAGGCGTTCGGGTACCTTTTTATTAGTCAAATAATATAATGTTATTATCTTAATGCCACTATAAATAATATGAATAATGTCTTAAAATCTATGCATTTAAAATAATAAAGAAAATCAAGGAATCAGCCACTCAACCTCAACCCTGGTCCGATCTCGGTATTTTCTGTTTCATATGAAAGTTCATGACACCTAGGTTATCAATGGTTTACTTATAGGTTATCAATGATCACCTACACACCTCCTATCTCCATTTTTGAGCGAAATTAAAAAAGTTATCCTTTCCTGTACATTTACTAGGCGAAAAAAAAAGCAACAACTGAATTCGGCAGCCAAAATTACTGTACCGATTTCGAAAAGTTTATTTCATATAAAAATTCATAACCCTTCAATAAGTCTTCAAGAATCACTTATACTCCTTTCAGTGCATTTCCAAGAGAACTTTATTAACGCTGTTTTTTATTTTATGAACATGTAAATATTCTCTTAGATGGTCATGTTTCTATAAAATTCATCAAGAGAAAGAATTTATGATAGTTTTGAAGTATACTTATACGTATGTTAGTAGTTTAACAAGAAAGTGAAAGAAAAAAAAAATTAACAAAATTGTTCCAGTTTATGAGGTGCATCATTATATAAATATCTTTACATACGTATTATAGTTATACTTCCAATGAATTGATCTTAAAACACTTTAATAAATGAATGTTTTTATAACAAAATTCATAAAATTGAATAAAAAGGCCGTTAATTAATGTGAAATCTTTAAGAACAACTTAAAAACGGTACTAAATAGAATTTCATATCTATTTTTAATCCCTTGTTATTTTTGGACTATATCACTTGCAGACTTTTTCTCAGTATGAAAAACAGACAGTGCGTTATAAATATCCATTCAAAGTAATAAATAGAAAAATATGAGACGGTAGGGAATTGATAGTATTAGTGAAATGATCCTTTTATTCACGTGTAAATGTATGCCTATAGTTGCTTAGTTGTCTAATATTCGAAGGTCCAAATAAAGCTGATGTGCCTAAAACAAACCAAGTCTGCTATTTAAATAATAAATGGGGAAAAGGAGCTCAAAGTTTATTGGATTAGACGTACCGCCGTTTTAGATTTCTCACTTGGATTATGTTTCATAGTTCTTGTGTCTCAATTCTCTTCTTCGTATTTTACAACTTCTTTAAAGGAAATTTATTTACAAGGTTTTACTAATGCTTCACGAATTCTAAAAATCTTTATATTAATTATGCTAGCCTAAACATAATAACGAACATTCGCTTCGCTTTCGGTAATAAGATCTTTATATATTTATTATGAATGATTATATCAATAGAATTAAATATTTATGATGTTATATATTTTCGTTAAATTAGCGATTAATTAACGAAAAGAGCTAACAACTAATAAAAAGCTAATATTTAAATAATATGTGAAATAAAAAAAATTGTTTGTAAAATTACAAATTGCAATTTTTTTAGATGCTAATTCTTTTATGACATCTGGTTGTATATTTATCTCAATATACTGGATTTTAAAAATCAATCTAATGTTATATTCACACTTGTTATCTTTATTATAAGAAATCTAGTTTCAAATTTTAAAATAATACAAAACTTCATATGAATCACATATTCTTATTTAAATATATTTAGAATTTTTTTTCAATTTGGGATTATAACAATTAAAGGCATATTAATATCGATAGTGAAATATCGATAATCATCGATTTAAATTGTATTATATGTCACAGACAATCCTGAAATCATCTAATTCTGATTATAACTTTACATTTCATATTTCTTTTTTCTGATTTTTTTTTCTGTAAAGTAGCTAACCATTAACTACAACGAGACATGAGAAATTTATTTAAAGATTTAAAGATTAAAGTTGATAATTAAAGTTTTAAAGTCGGCCATTTAAAAGATTTAAATGGTAGACCTAAAAATCAATTGATTTCTAATTTCCACTGTTTACTAATAATAAAGATGAATATGTGTTTGTGTGCGCGTACAGGTCTGGCCCTCTGTCTTAGATTTTTTTAAAATTTTAATTAGAATTTTAACCAAACATTAAACAAAACTGTGGGGATTTTCCGCGATGGCTGCCGAAAATACTACAGTACAAAAATGATTTTTACATCATCTTATAATTCAAAAATTATCTTTTCATAGATATCAATTTTTTGAAGTATAAAATTTAAAAAAAATATTTTAAGCATAACAAGACTCGTAAGAATTCTGGATGAATATTAAATGCATCAGGAACGATAATGCGAAAAAACTTAAGAATTCTGGAAGAATACCGAAGTTGTTTTGAAATTTTACTATTAAAGATGCAGAGATATTTTTTCGTTTTTGTCGTACATTCCGAATTATCATCCTCTTTTTAATATCAATCTTTATTGGCAAAGCGGGTTTCTGAAAAGTAAGCGATATATTTATTTAAATATTGGAAGTATCTATAAAAGATTTGAATTTATATTTAAATTACTATAAATATGATGAAAAAATGTAAAACTTTACAGTATTTTAGGTTAAAAGTTAGTTTGCATTGTTAAAGCGAATCCACTTTTTTACAAACTTTAGAGTAGCTGACCAAAAAAAAATAAGGGAACTGCAGTGTAAAATGAACAAAATTGTATAACGTTTCAAAATATGAATTTTATATCTATCGAAATTTGAAGCTAAAAATACATAACTGAAGAAATCATTAAGAATTACAAAAAATAGTAAATTAAAAGTTTTAGCTATTATTAATCAGCTATTCGCCAAAGGCGTATAGTAATATAATAAATTTCAAGCTGGGTTTTAAAAAAATATCTAGAAAGTAGTGGATATGCATATTGCTTAGTTTGTGAAAAAGTTGGCTTAAGGGATTTATGTTATTACTTTACAAAGAAATATATGCAGATATTGCATAAAATGTAACCGGAAGTTACCTCATAAAAAGGTAAACTAAACTTCAGTGATTAGGAAAGTTTTACTAGTAACTCGTGAATTTTTATATTTCTTTTATCAGTATTACTAGCTGCCTTTCTATTATTTCTTTCTTTTATTTTCTATTAACATCAGTGTTAGGACTTTCTAGATTCGAAAGCATCATATTTTTTATTCATTACTAGCCGCCTTTGGCGACTAGCTGGTTTGCCAATCTTAATGCTCGTTAAAATTTTAATAATTATATATTTTATGTAATTCCTACTTTAATAGCTTCTACATCAAAATATTTTAAAACTTCAAATTTTGATAATCATATAATTCACTCATAATATTATAAAGCCCTTCAGTCATAACTTAATATGTATCTTTCTAATTTTCTGTTAACTCCCGTAGAATTTATGCTTTAAATTAATGTAGAAATTACTAATCTGCACTTAATATAATAATATTTTTTACTGAACTGAAGCAAAGACTTTTTTAAAAAATATGAGTACTGAAAACAGAGTCACTGAGCATTTACACCTTATGGACAGTAAAGAATATCTTTCTTAATTTATGTAATATCTCAAGAATTTGTCAAAATTTTTTTCTCAGATTCATTATGAGCATATCGATCAATTAACAATGTTTAATTTTAAATACATCAAACACTAAGAAAATAAGCAGAATTGTTTAAAATAAGCGATCGAAAACGGGTTCAAAAAAACTACTTAAAAAACGATGTACTTAAAACTATAAGCATATACAAAAAATATATAATTAACATAAATACAATTTAATTACAAAAGCATACAACTAACCTAAAAATAATTTAAATCGAGTCCACATCCGTTGCAGATAGATGTCAACAATCAGAACACAATGCGCATGAGTGAATTTTCAACGCCAGTTATGGTAACGCAAATGCGTGAATTTTTCTAACGCTATGCAGATAAGAAATTTTTTATTTCCTTTATTCTGTTTTATTTTAATTCAAAAGTACTAGAATGAATCTGAAAGATCGATTAATTAACAATGTTTAATTTTAAATGCATCAAACATTATGAAAATAAATAGAATCGTTTGAAATAATCGGTTGAAAAATATGCCTAACCTCATTAGCGTGGGGAAAAAAGACGGAAGCCTTACTCATTTGGCTGTGGGGGAATGAAGATTTTTTTTGGTAGGAAAGTTGGTTTTTAATTAATAATTAAAATTCTAATTAAAAATTAAAAAAAGGGACTCTAAGTGCATATTCCCGACCTCCAAGGTATATATATATATATACATGTACCAAATTTGGTAGCTGTAGGTCAAACGGTCTGGCCAGTAGATCGCCAAAAACTCAAATATGTTGCCTTAGCTGGTTTATACTTCGTTTCAAAGCAGTAGTCATTCCAAAGCAAAGCATTTCCATTCTTAGTGAAAGTAAATTAGCCTTTACAGTAACTTTCACGCAAATTGGAATTATCTACAGAAATCTAAGTTCTGAGGTGTGCTCAAATGAAAGGGTATGAAACGACATTGGGAATATAATCGAAGTTTTTATTCACAAGCAATCACCAGAAACCTGAGCGCATCTATCCCATTGTTGTATTAAGCGAAGGGTTCTCTCTTCTCATAATTTCTGTGGATATGACAGGAGCCAGTCCTCGACTGTTAGATTCATTTCGTCGTCAGAGTTGAAACGTTTATCTCTGAAATGTTTTTTTTAGTGGACAAAAAAAAATTGAAGTCGCAAGGTGACATGCCCGGGCTGTAGGACGGATACTCAAGCTGCTTTCCCTTGAATTTGCTCAGCGCACTTTATGTGATCTTGGAGACGTGTGAACAAGCGTTATCGTGGAGTTTAATTACTCCCTCCATGAACAACCCTGGCTATTTACTCTTGATAACTGGGAAGAGTCTCATGGAACAAGTCACTACTTTGCTTGAGTAATTCGATGAGTATCAGACCTCGGCATTAGTTGGAAGGAACATACTGATGAAAGTTTCTTTTATGCGCCGCTTGCAAGCGCCCATACTTGCGCACAACCAAGCGGACTTTACATTGACTTCCCTACATGTTGCAATACATTATCTCAAAGCTGTGTATTCAAATTTCAACAGGTTTTTATTTTATGGCGTTTCGTATCTTTTCATTTGAACGTCCCTCATATAAAAACTGGACGTTTGTTTTTTAAGGAATTTTTTTAAACTTACATAAGATATTTATTTATTTTGTTATAGGTGATTTGATGTTTACGGTAATAATTTATAGCAGTGCATTATATCTGTGCTAGCGAAAGTACATCCTACATGGGCTGCGTCTTAATTTTCTCAAAGTATTATATTAGGAGTGTAGCGATTGGATTTTGAAGCGTTAGGAAATAAACGTTCATAGATGGCGCTAAACAACTAGCGCGAGTGTAATTAAAAGAGTGAGGTCATTCGAGTGTTTGCTCTTGTAGAAGAAGGAGTTACTGAGCAGAGTAACTCGAACGAATCTGCCATAAATTTGTTAAGTTTTCTATTTGCCTATTAATTCAAAGCACTCACGAACCAGCCACGACATTTGGCGCATCGGACAGGATTGAGAATCGAGTCCTATTTTTGACGAACTTGAAATCGAACTTTATTCGATAAAGGTGTGCTTTCGGTATCGATATGGCCTTCCTAGGCAGTGCGAAAAAGGAAGATTTGAAGTTGTTGGCGGAAGAGCTGGGTGAAACTGTTTCATTAGAGATGAAAATTGTAGACTTAAAAAAAATAATTACTGGAAGTAAAAATTACGAGGAAGAATTTGTGAAGAAACAAATGAGTTATCATAGAAGATAGAAAAGAGAGAGAAGATCAAAAACGAAAGCAAGAAGAACGAGAATTTGAAGAAAGAAAAATTAAAGAAGAACGAGAATTTGAAGAAAGAAAAATTAAAGAAGAGTGGGAATTGCAGGAGAAAAAGACACAAGAAGAACGAGAATTCGAACTTGAGAAACTGAAGCTGCAATATTCCAGTGTACCCGTGGATGTCGAATTACCAACTCCCAAGATAGAACGCAGGCACATGATGCTGAAATTCGATGAAAAGAACAGTGATATCAGTTTATATTTGCTGTTGTTCGAGAGGCAAGCCGAGTGGGCTCAAATAAAACGAGAAGATTACGTGTCGCATCTATTAGGATTATTGCCAACGGATATAACCCAACTCATCGCTCGAGAGCCAATCGAGAAAGTTAAGGACTATGACCACATCAAGAGTTTATTAGTGAAACGATTTAAACTCAGCCCGGAAATATTCAGACAAAAGTTTATAACTCATTTTAAAAGACCGGAGACTACCTGGTGCTATTTTACTTACGAACTTAAAAAATATTTTGAGCAATGGATTCAAGGATTGGAAATAACTTCTTTTGAAATTTTGTCGGGTTTAATCATAACAGAACAGATAAAGCGGAGAGTACCTACGGACATTAAAGAACATTTTATTGATGTTTGGTCACAATTCACGAATCCAAACGAAACTGCAAGCAAATTAGATGATTATGAAAATGTGCGATCAAACATTGTGAGGAAAAAGAAAGAACTATATCAAGAGAATAACTATTCTAAACATCAAACCTACGATGAAAGAGAAGAGAGACATTTTTCGGAAATGAAATATGTACCCCTGCATCAACGAGAATTCAGAAACAAAAACTTTCATAAAAACGAAACTACAAATTCAAGAAAAGTAACAAGAGACTGTTACGTTTGTGGATTGTCGCATTTTGCTAGAGACTGCCCAAATAGACATAAAAAATCGCAGTTGAGAGAATCGGCGGCAGAAAAAAAACGAAGACATTTTAACCGCGGAAATTCAGTCGGAATTAATTAATGGTGAAAAAAGCTTAAATATCAACCCTTTACAATACGTTGACATTTGTGTGGACAATAGAGAACTGAAAGCCCTAGTTGACTCAGGTGATATGATACCAGTTTTAAATTCTAAATATTTGTCAAGTGAACAAAAAGAAAAAGGAAAAAATCATTTAAAAAGTGCATTTGGAGAAAGGATGAACGCTACTCTTTCGAGTTTTCAAATATCATTAAAAGATAAAAACAACGGAGGATTTTCCAGGCCTATTGAGATAGTTGCAGCTATCACGGATAGAATTCAAGAGCAATTTATCCTACCCCCCTCTGTATTAAACTTATTGGGAGAAAGCATAAACCACAGCCGCACCCAAAACTCGTCTGAATTAGAGGCGCCGATGGAAGAGAGCTTTGATGAATTTATGATTTGTTGTGGAGTTACTCAGAGCGAAGAACAACCGAGCGGAAACGAAAGCGATTCTTTGGATAAGAAAAACAAAATTAATGCGTTGAAAGAAGAACAAAGAAAATGTGATACTTTGCAGTCATTAAGAAAAAACGTATAGCTTGGAAAAGGAAACTTTTTTATGAATGATGAATTAATATTCCACCGGGATAAAATATTAGGCGAAAAAGTGAGTCAGCTGGTTTTGCCCAAAAATAAGAGACAGCAAGTTCTTAAATTAGCACATGAATCCATTTTCGGATGCCATATGGGATTAAAAAAAACTACTGAAAGAATTAAATACAGTTTTTATTGGCCGAATATGACAGATGATATTAAAGACTTTTGTAAATCCTGTAAAGAATGCCAGTTGAGGAATCCGGAAAAAATTATTGATAAAATTTCTATTACTCCTGTTCTCCGTCCGGAATTGCCATTTGAGATAGTAAATATAGATCTAATAATAGTAAATATAGATCTAATAGGACCCATTGAACCCCCTTCTGCTCGTCGGCATAAGTATGTATTATGTTTAATGGACCAGCATTCTCGATGGCCGGAGGCTATCCCTCTTCGTTCGTTAACGGCTAAAGCTACGTGTGATGCTTTATTGGAGATATTCATGCGGACTGGAATACCCAATGTTATTGCAAGTGATAATGGAACGAACTTTATTTCTAAGTTAACCCAGGAATTCATGAAAAGATTAGGTTGTGCTCCCAGATTTACGACGCCTAACCATCCAGCTGGGAATGGCCTTATAGAAAGGTATAATAGGGTGTTCAAAAATTCACTCCATCACATTATCAGAACTGATCCGAGTAATTGGGATAAATACATTCCGTATATGCTTTTTACGTACAGGGAAGTTCCTAACTATACGACGGGTGTTTCGCCATTCAAGTTGATGTATGGACGTGAAGTACGAGGACCTCTCAGTGTTCTAAAATCGAGCTGGTGTGGCGATATTGCCATTCCGTTAAACATGGAGAAATCAGTTGTGGATTATTTACAGGAGCAAAAAATAAACTTAGAAAGAGCTGCAGAGGAAGCGTCTCTCATCGCTTCTGGTAAACAGCAGGCATATGCAGAATAATTTAACCGCCGAACCGCTTCTAAGGAATTTAAGCCAGGTGACCAAGTTTATTTATTAATACCCAATTCATCGAACAAATTGTATGCCCGTTGGACTGGTCCTGGAGAAGTTATCGAGCATTGCCCTCCACATTCATATAAAGTAAAACTTAGCGATGGAAAACTTCGGTATTGTCATGCAAATAAAATTCGGAAATACTATCCAAGAATTAATGCTGTAGGCATGATCTTTGAAGATGATCCAGGCTCTGGAGAAGTGTATTCATCCCCCAGTTATAAAAATGTATGTTACTGGAAAGAGATATTAGATCAAGTGGATTTGCGACATCTTTCTGAGGAAGTGAAATGTCAAATCCTGAACTTATTGCGGAATCATCGTTCAATATTTACCGGACAAGTTAGAGTTACAAAGGTTGGTCATCACAAGATAAAATTAGAGGACGAGAGAGAAAGGAAAAAACCTTACGTGTACAGGATTCCTGAAGCGCTGAAACCTCAAATAGACTCTCAGATCGAAGAACTCCTAAAACTAGATCTAATCGAAGAGAGCTCGGCTGACATTGCTTATCCTATAGTCTGTGTAAACAAGAAAGATGGATCTATCAGGATGTGCGTGGATTATCGAGCTTTGAATGCAGCGACTAAAACCGACGATTTCCCCATGGAAGACGCAACGGCATTAATATATTCCATAGGACAGGCAAATGCGATTAGTGTGTTAGATCTTTTGAAGGGGTACTATTCGCTTCCCATGGAAGAAGATTCGCGGGATTATACATCTTTTAAGACCCATAGAGCACAATATCGTTTTAAGGTAATGCCTTTTGGGCTGAAAAATGCAGCTGCAACTTTTCAAAGGGAAATGAACAAAGCATTGTCGCCATACAGAGAATTTTGCCGTGCTTATATTGATGACATTGCTATATTCTCCAATGATATTCCCTCTCACTTGAAACACCTTCATTTGATGCTGTATAGATTGGAAGAGCTGCAATTCACTGTTAATCTTTAAAAGTGTGCTTTCGCGAAATCTGAAATTTCATACCTGGGACATATAATTGGCTCAGGAAAGCATCAAGCTGATCCAGCTAAGTTAGAAACGATCTCTCGTTTGCCCGTTCCTGAAACCAAGAAACAACTGCGTAGTGCTCTTGGCCTGTTCAACTATTATCGTGATTATATTGCGAATTTCGCCGAGATTGCCTTTCCATTAACGGAACTAACAAAGAAAAGAAGCCCTGATGTGTTGCCGTGGTGTGAAATTCCTATCGTTGCTTTTGAAAAATTAATATCAGCATTGTTACACGCTCCTACTCTACACACCCCGAATATGAGCAAGCCCTTTGTGATTCATTGTGATGCTTCGTCAATCGGGATTGGCTCGTGTTTATCACAGACTGTCGATGGAAAAATGCGCCCTATCGTTTATGCAAGTCAAAAATTAAACAAAAGCCAACAATCTTGGTCGACAATCGAACGGGAAGAATTTGCTATAGTTTGGAGCTTGAAAAAGTTTGAAACCCTTGTGTTTGGATCCGAGATCCACATTTTTACCGATCATAACCCCCTTCCTTATCTGACCAAGTGCGCTCCTCAGTCATCTCGATTACAAAGGTGGGTATTTGCCCTGCAGAGATTCAACATAACATTAAAACATTGCCCTGGTTCTAAAATGCCGCATGCTGTTGCTCTGTCACGTTTATTACCAAAATAGACTGAAAAACATTTTTTTAGTACTAATATCATTGTTCTGTTTTATATATCAATAAGGGATTAGTGACTATAAAATAATAATAATTTGTACTTGCTATTTATGTATATTTGTTTTAATGTTTTTTTATTGATTATCATTTTCTTAATATGTTGAATAATTGGTATTCGCAAGTTTGGTTAAGAGTATAATGTGCAAAACTATTCGAAATAGGATTAGTTACAGGAATAGAACTTTTTCTAGTGTTTGTTATAAATTTTCATTCAGCAGTTTTGGTTATATTTGAAATATCATTTGAGTAATGTTTATCAAGTGAAATCCTTTCTTAATTATGTATTAATGTTTACTAGGTGATTATATTCATTATAAATTTGTGTTTATTAGTTGATAAGTGAATATATACATTATTAAGTATATATTAATGTATATTAACTAATAAGTGAGTTTCTTATTATCAAGATGGTATTTATATTCAATTGTGCATTTCTTATTTTACCTCATTGCGCTCTTAAATGTTTATTAGTAATTAGTTATTCATTCGAG
Organism: Argiope aurantia; assembly: GCA_026543865.1. Classification (NCBI taxonomy): domain Eukaryota; kingdom Metazoa; phylum Arthropoda; class Arachnida; order Araneae; family Araneidae; genus Argiope; species Argiope aurantia. Next base: position 147,692 of record JAPMOR010107654.1, on the reverse strand, counting down.
TTAACTTTGCATTTGTGTTTATTTATTTATATATTTTGGATAATTTGATGTTATTAGATACGTTTTAAAATCCAATTCATAATTTTAATTCAGAGGTATGTTTATGTTTTCATATAAACACTACTCTTACTTTGGGGGTGTAGTGATTGAATTTTGAAGCGTTAGGAAATAAACGTTCATAGATGGCGCTAGACAACTAGCGCGAGTTTAATTAAAAGAGTGAGGTCATTCGAGTGTTTGCTCTTGGAGACGGAGTTACTGAGCAAAGTAACTCGAACGAATCTGCAATAAATTTGTTAAGTTTTCTCTTTGCATTTTTATTCAAAGCACTCACGAACCAGCCACGAGAAGGAGATCTTTTTTTCTTTTTCTCTTTTAGAGCATTGATAAGATCTTTGTTAATTATTTAGGAATGAAGACAAAATGATTCCAAGTTTGAATTCAGAGTTAAAAACTTTTCCACTAGCAGGTTTTGCAATCTTTCTCAGATGTTAAAAATAATACCTGTATCAAAATATTTAACATAGAAAATATAACATTTCAATTAGAGGAGGAACAGGAAATGCTTGGTTAATTTCTCTTCCAACAAAATTTTATATCAAAGTTTTGTTCCTCAAAATGTTTATCCACTTAAAAAGGGTACATGAGAAAAATGAAACTGTTCGAAATACTGAAAAACACTCATACTTTAAGAGTTGTTACATATGAAATCTGTAAGTTGTATTTTAAACATGAGCAGAAATTAGCTATATCTTTTGCTGTTTAAGAAAATCATCCGATAATAATATTTGTAATTACATCGAAGAATAGAAAGCCCGATATATGTTTTAGTTTCTATATAACCATCAATAAAATCAGTATTCAGTAGAAGAATATTTCAAACCATTTTCTTCAAATTATTATTCATATGAGTAAAGTTTAAATGTTAAATTGAAATTCTGCATAAGAAATGGCGGACTTCCATATTAAAAATAAGTGTGTAACCATACTCTCTTGCAAATTCTATGTACTTCTTTTTCCTGAATTTGAATAATGAAAACCTTAATTTTGAAACGTTTTCTTCCAACTCTTTATATCAGATGTATAAAGTTGAGAATCGATACAATGAAAGCTACTGTTCCTCATTTTGATAAATTGATTTTCAAATATAATTTAAATAGTTACTAAGCTTTCTGTTTAAAATGATCGCATAATGATACAAGCCTGCCGCTTCTCTTTTTTTGTTGAAATATTTCCGTTTTCTAATAACGATGTGAAATGATTTGTCGAGCCGTTTATTTTATAATTGAATAATAATAATTTTTTATAATTAAAAAAACGACAATTTGGAGTGTAATAACCAAAACATTATGCGGAAATATCAGGTATATTGCCATATTTCGATAAAAACAAACTAATAATTCAGCTTTTGATACTCTTGAAATTCAAATTATTGAGCCGTCTCTAAAATTCTTTTTGAATCATTATTTCATTGTTCTTTCTCTCAATTCTTAAATTTATACTGTGCTCTGCAAAAGAAAAAAAAAATGAGATAGTCGAATTATGGATATACAGTTTTAGAGTTCATGTTCACTGTCTCATAAAATGACTTTTTTCAATAAAATATTTTAAGCAAGCATTATTTACTAATGTTTTGCATTATCATACAGTAATTTCGTTGATTTTTTTTTCAATTAAGCTTCACGTTGTTTTAAAAACAACCTGTTATTGAGGGAATAAACTAAGATTTTCATCTTCATTATTGGACTCCTGGTATTAGCGTTTATTTGAAGTTATTCGTTATTATTCTTTTTGTGATTTCAGGTCATTCGTTTTCATCATTTTTGAAATCAGACATCAATTTCCTTTATTATTCAATATTATTTCCAAATAAACTTTGTTGTATACATTACAATAGTTAATTAATACTAGATAAAATTATTTAAAGTGTAATTCAGTTTTAAAAATTAATTTTAAATAAGTTAAATGTTCTATGCAATAGTTAATTAATTATGCTGCACATTAGATAAGATTGAAAAATTAGACATAAAAGTATTACTCTGTTTAACAGTAAGTAACAGTAGATTTTCGTGTCAAGCGTAATCAATAAATATTCAAATATTGCTTTTTTTTTTCAAGCTGCTTTTAGTGACCAGTTGATTTGCCGAGATTAATGATTCTAAAGAATTTTATTCAATACTTCTTGCAATTATATCTTGATGGCTACATTAAAAAAAATCCTCAAATCCCAATAGACATATAACTTATATTATTTTAACAGGTATGGCGCTATTATTTTTATCAATCTTTGCATTTCTTTAATTTCCTGTCTATATTTTATGCATACAATTATATCGCAGGAATAGCAGTGTTTAAAGATGGGCGCATTTAACTAATTTTTCACTGATTAATTTTGAAATTGAACCTCAACTATAAGCGAAGAACATTTTAAACGTTATTAATAACCCGCATTATATTGAAATCAATTTATCATGGAAAATGTTTTTTCCGTGATAAAATGCCGAATTTTCATGTCTTTATCATCGTTAATGAAAAAACGCGATGAATTATTTGATGCAACAATTAAAACGATTTGAGCTTCACTTCAATGAAATATATTGTAAAGTAAGTTTAAAAAGATTTTTAAAGGTTAAATAAAAATGGACAAAAGTTTGTACAGTAAATGCCGCATCAATGAAAATATAATTTTTTAGTTTTAAGACCATGTAAAAATCCTTTCTCTGTTGTATTGTTTTCGAAAGTTATTAAATAATTGAATCGTTTAATAGATATTTCGAAAAAATTGCTCGGAAGCGCACGCTTTTTAAAATGTATGCCAAATTTGGTAGTTCTAAGTCAGTTGACCCAAATAGCGCCAAAACGCCCCCATTCACTTCTAATATTGATTGTAATATCACTCAATAAAATGATTCGCTTAAATCAAAAAAGTAATGATAAAATTTATGTAACGTTATTATCAAGATTATGATTTTTCTGCAATGCAAAAAAAATAATAAAAATACACATTCTAGTTTATTTTTAAACTATCAGTTTATAAAAGTCAAATCTACATATCACTTTTATGATGGTATTTATACTCTAAAGTGTGCCTAAATGGTTAATCAACGACACCACATTTATTTATTGATTCTTTGAAATTAAAAAACTATTATGTATTCAATTCGGTTAAATTTTGTAACAGTTTCGTCATTGTGTGTTTTCTTAAGTAGAACTTTTAACATGATATATTTATTTCTTGTTTATTTTTGTAAAGATTTACACAGCTATATCCGTTTGTTTTAGTTGAGAAATTCAGTCCCACGGGGGGGGGGGGGACTTAAGGATGAGAAGCTTCCGGCATGGTGGTTGGTTCTCTCTACCCTTGTGGGTGCACGAAAAAGTGGGGGTTTGGCTCCTTCCATTGATGATGGGATGTACTTCCTTAGGGAAGGGTTGTACCGTGGACGATGATGGCTCTTAGGACTCAACCACAGTTCCCACTAATGTTGCTGTTGCAGCGGTCTGGTCATTCAAGTTTTTTCATTGTGGCTTCCGACGGGTCGGAGTAGTCAGTATGTGATTGTGATTAATTGAGGAATTTACAACTTAAAAAATTATAATTCTATTTTCAACGTCAAATATCTCAGATTAATTTTAAGGCCGCGGTGGCCTGGTGGTAAGTTCTCGACTTCGAAACCGGTGGACTTCAGGTTTGAGAGTCGATTCCACCGAAGAACAGTGGTGTAAGTGGGTTTGGTCCACGTTAAATCCGTCGGGGCTAAACGTCCTCCCGCTGGTGTGGTGTGGAAGTTTAGAGAGGGGGTGCCAACTAAGGTGTCCTCCTCATCATCTGCCCGCTCTTGAAAATTACGAGATCCGTCCCAAAATATCCTTATTGTTGCTTTAAAAACGGAACGTTAATATAGCTAAATATAAAGGCTCAGATTAATTTCTTTTGAAATTATTTTTAAATCCTTACTTCATGATTAAATTTTTGTATTCGTATTTTTATTCATGTCCTAATTACTTTGTTGCGAAAGTGTCGGAATTAAATTTTATTGAAATGGGTTCTGAAATGCTTCCGCTAAGTGGATTATAAAAATAAAGATGCTTAAGTTTTATTAATCAAGACTTCTTGCTTGCTTCTGTCGAAAATAACAAAAAGTTTATCCCCTGGTCTCATTTAAAGCGATTAAAAAAGATAGCTGCCAACATTTAAAATTACTTTAAAGCCAGAAAATATGTTTGTTTTGGAGTCCAGAAAGACTTATTGAAGCAGTTCTCTTCTCAAGGCCGCCCTTAAATGCCTCTTTTAATGTGAACGATACAGCTTTATAATGTCTTTAATTACTCATATAGATACCGATATTTGACCTTGATTTCTCTTTCAGTTTTTTCGACCCAAAAAAGCGATTAAAATAAAAGGTAATTAGAAAACAAAAAGAAATAACCCGTTCTGGGACAGAATTTTTTTAACTTTCACGGAATGATTTGCAGGGTTGTCGGGCTTATCCCTAAGTGTTTCCATTCCATTGAAGATACCAAGTATCAAGAACTTATCGGAACTGAAAAACTGATATTGATGGCAATATGGTGATTAACAGCACCCAGACATATCGTAGCGGTCACACGAGTTTACACATTCTGTCGCGTTTACCTGTATGTATTTTTATTTCTTCAAAATGGTTTTTTGATGGACACGTGTTGACCAGCGTGCTGGTGTCTTCATTTGGGATGGGTTTCAAAATTTCTCAACCCATTCTGTCGTTGTAGCCGGCCGGAGTCTCACACATGCTTTGTGGTCTCTGACTGAGTCCTTGCCGTCGCACCAACCGTAAGTGGTTTCGTTTACTACTGCTTTCGCTTTATCTAGAAAAAAAATAAGAATTCATGTAATGAATGCTTCTCGAATTTTTTTCCCCTTAATCATTTCCCAATTACGTTTGAATACTGGTACATTTTTTTTTCTTTTGTATTAGGAAATTGTTAATTATATTTCGTTATGAATTTCATTCTACGAAACAGCGCAATTTAATTCAGAATTTCTTTGTTTTAGAAACAATTTTTTTGCTATAAAGCTAATTAAAGCAGAATATGATATAAATTTTTTTTCTGAATCCTTTTTATTTTATATTAAAAAAATCGATCAAGCTTATAAATTATTTCATAGAATGAATTTTTAAATGAGAAACTGAAATAAATTAAAATGCTTCCATTCATTATGTTTTTCAAAAAAAATTAGTTTTAAAAGTACATCATTATAAATGCCATTTATAAATTTTTGTTTTATATAAAAAAGTTGATCAAACTTGAAAATTATTCCATCGAGCGAATATTTAAACGAGGAATTTATAAAAATTAAAACATTTTCATTCTTTTTGTTTTTCAAAAAATTAGCCTTAAAAGTTTATCCATTATAAATGTCATTTAATAAATTTTTGTATTTATGAACATACCTTTATTTTGCAATTTGTTTTACGTTACTTTAAATCAGCATTAATTTAATGAAATGAATTGTTTATTAAATTCATATTATCATGGCTTATTTTTAATTATTTCATTTAGAATACTGAGAGAAATGCAAAAGAATAAATTGTAGATAGAAAATTCTAGAATAAAGTATATTCGTATTCGTATAGAAAAATTTTCAAGTTTAAAATGAATGTTATAGCTACTAGATATGCATTAATTACGAATGCATATCTAGTAGCTAAGACATGCATTCTATGCGAATTTAAAATTAGCAATCTTTTGAGACTAATAATTTTATCAAAAAGAATCAATCAATTTCTTAAACTGTATTTATTTTAACGTTCTTTTTCCTTCTTATGGGCCTATATATGTTTTTGTTTGTGAAAGTTCCATTGAACTCTTTCCAGAATCGTTGCATTCGGAAATTGCACAAGAATTTCGGACAGAATTTATGCAGCACTTTATTTGCTTACTTTATTTATTCCTAGTTTGAAATTCTTATAAACGAAATTTAATCAAATAAAAACACTGAATCAATCAAAATTTTATTTTGACGGATTTCAAAAATATTTAACTTTAAACTTAATTTTCAGACAGTTTTTCTTGTTTCCATTAATTATTATCAAAAATTTCTCATTAATTATTATTCATTAAACTCAAATAATTATTATTTATAATATTTTCAATTATTATTCTTTTAATTTGATGAGCTAATCCTTTTTAAGCGGCATGTAAAATCAAGGATATTTTCGTATATCAGCTTATACAAAACTTTTCCTGTATGATTTTTTTTTGAAATAATTATTCGCAAAGGGTTTTAAATTTCGTAAATTACAGTGGATGGCTCTAAAAAAAGTGAATTTTTTAATGATGTATTCAGAAATTCTCTTACAGGCAATCAATATAGCTAAAAGCTACTCAATTACCCTGCGACTCGCGATATCTTCTTATATAATGCACTCCCATATAATTTCACATAATTTAGGCGAAAAACTGGTGACTTTTTCTCGTGCAGTGCGATTAACAGTCGCGAAAGACCCGTAACAAGAACTGAGTATTATCACAGTTTTTCATGTTTTTGCTTAGGAAAGCAATTGTATATATTTACTTGTTGTTTATATATGTTTATAAATGAACAGTGAAGCTGAGTGTTTTAAAAAAAAAAGCAATATTTCGTTATCACTAAGCGAAGTTGCAAAACAGAGACATGCTTACTTTCATAAATTCGTCCCATAATGCATGCCTTGTTCAGCAGAATTTTCTATTAAGCGAAACGTTTTCCCTCCATTGTAAGAAAATCCATTATACATTCCTTTGTTTAAAAAATATATATATTTATCTTATAGTTCAATCTCTATAAAAACTTATCTTATAAAAAGATTTATTTCATCAAGATTTCTTCAACAATATGATATCAATAAAAAAGAGCGCAGGGTTGTTGGGCATTTAAGAAACTTCGTTGTGTTATAATAGTGTATTATAGTTGCGCTAATTTTCTTTTCTGCGGTAAGTCAATATTAAAAACTTTTTTGTTGTTTGTTTTTTCTAATTCTCTATTGACGTTTCACAATCATATATCAGCATTTTATAAATTATACCAGACCAATTTAGCTATCAAAGTATAAAGTATATTTGTAGTTTTCTTTTATTTTATCTGTTTTGTACCAGACGAATTTTGTTATTTCATGTAACTTTATTAATTAATTTTTGTTATGTAAACAATTATTAACAGCATTTACTATTATATAACATCATCAAAATTTTCAGTATTTTTATCTAACTACATTTCTTTACCAGCTAGTGTGCTTGTAATAATAGTTGAGTTTGATTTCAATTTGCAATGTTGGTTGTGTTTGCTTTGAATCATTTATGCTTATATTCATGATTTTTTTTAATTCAAATTCTTAAAGAAGTAATTTTAATTATCTTGCATGTTCCACTCTTTGTATGCGTGAGCTTCCATAATAATGTCGATTCAAATGTCAAAATTCAAATAAAAAATCGTAAATCTAATAAATTTTTAATATAAATATGCAATACAGCGTATTAAGTTAAATTTCAAATTGCAATTCAGTATAATTCAAATAAAATAACTCTAAATGAAATAAAAATATTATGATAATGTCTTTGAATAACATTTACCTCTATCATTTATACGCTGTCAATTTTAATTATTGCTGCCGTTTCTATTATAATTTTTATAAAGCATTTATTATTATGTTCATTAAAAAAACGATTTCTTTAAATATATTTTCAAGTTTAATAGAAAATTTTGACAGATAAATATAGCCGATTTCTGACTTTGATTGAAGCCTCCCAAAACCCTATTTATTCATTTAAATCCTGAATGAAATATTGAAAGGAAAACAGTAATTAAAAAAAAAGATTCCCACATTTTTTATTGTAATTTTATATATAATGATATGTTATCGTTTGTTCAAGATTATTTTTTTTTCCTGACCAGCGCTAATTTATGTATGCGAAATTTTCTGGAATTTATGTATACAAAATTTATAATGGAATTTTTAAAGACGAATAAAAACATTTTTTGACTCTCCTAAAATAAATATGTCTCTCAGTTGTAAAAATTGCTGATTTTGTTCAGATTACGTAAATTTTATTTCCTAATATATGAAAAAAATTTCTAAAGTTAAGAAAATCATAAATTATTTACTGACATTATATTAAAAAAACATATTTTGTTATTCACTATGAAGTTGTAATAAAAATATATCTGTTACGTATATTCTTATCAATTTTTCCATCAAATACAGAAATTTTTGCAGTAATTTATTAATTTCTAAATAAGAGAAGTTCTTTCTAATTTTAATAATTTCTCTTTAATATTCATTTTGATTATACTTCTTTACTGTGCTTCAAGCAAGAAAGTATCACAAATTTTTCTCTTTGTTTTTTTCTATAATTTTTTTTAATCTAGCGTTCAATTTTCAAATTTTAGCATTTGGATTTGTAGCATTTTCTTTTATTTAGGGAAAATCGGCATCTTAATGCCATGCCTTTGATATCTGAATAAATATTTAAAAAGAATCTTCTCAATTATATACAATTTGAACAGCTGTTGTGATTCACATTTCCCTTTGTTAATGGTTATGTAAAATTACCTGCCATTTTTGACTGAAATATTTATAAACCATGTGATTCTATTATTCAATGATCAGCTGAATATGGTTGGTTTTCACCTGTGTTTGAACTATTTTTTAGCTCTGTGTAAATCCAAATTTTCCTTTATCATCTTTTTTCACCTATTATATTTTATTTGCAATCCTAGTTTTATATATATAAAAAAGAACCTAGAAACAAATATGGTTTTGGAAATATCTTTTTCAATTATGATGACAGACAATTCTGATTTGTTTAGTATTTTAATTTCTTATTGATCTCAAATTAAACAATTCAATCTTTGTAAGTTTACAAACGAGTCAGAATGAACCAACTTATTGTTAAAATATTTTAAATAAAGCAAATTAATTTCAAATTTTCCCATGAAATGTTTTTTATTAAATATATGCAATAAACATTAAACATGACATTTTTATTCCCATATTATACTAGCAAAGGGTATATTATCGTTCAAAAACAATTTAATTTGTTTGATTTTCACTCTTTTCCTGGTTCTAACAAAAATTTATGAATTGAAATATTTATTTAGCGTAAGAAATTGCAATAAAATCCTCGGTAAATGAGCAAATCTAGATTAAGGATGTTTATTGAGAAATTATGGTTGACATCTTTATGGAATCGTGAAAATGTATGACAGAAATATATCAGTGTTGTAGCATAAAAATCTTCTGAATTAGACTGGTTGTTTGAGTTGGCAAATTTTAGAGCGCGAAAAAAACACTTCGATGATTACTTTGCAGAACTTTAAATAAAAATGGCTTGTTAGTTTTACGTTTCAGGGGCTATTTATTTTAACTTTGTTACTACTTATTTTACTACTTCTCCTTTTAATCCATTAATTTTTTATTTTTCGTATTTATGATGAAATGTTGCAAAAATATTCATGTTTAAATTAAAATAAAATACGAGATTTTAAATAGAAAAAATTTTTGGCAACATGAACAATAATTTTTGCTATCGATTGAAAAAAATCAGTTTTATTCTTTAATCTTTCACGCGCAAATGCAATTTTAAATGCTATTTTCAAAAGCTTCTTAAATAAAAAAAGCTTATTGTGTTCACGGAAAGGTTTCTGTAGAATATGTTTGTTCCTATACAATAAAAGACAAAAAGATCCTAAAGAAATATTTAAAAAATTTAAAATTCTGAAATGGAAGCAATTGTGCAGTTGGGAAATCTTATCCTAAAAGCACATATTGAATCATAGCTATTTTGAATTCTAATAAATCTGAAACATTTCAGAAAACTTTTAATACTGCATTTTACTAAAATTAATTGTTATATTATTTAAAATCTGTTTTGTACAACAAATTTAAATTCAGTTCATTTTTCTTTCCAGAAAACACACATTTAAATATAACTAGCTGTGAATAAAAAATTTATGAAATAACAATTAATTCTCAAATGCATAACTGCATCCAATTATGCAAATAAAATCAAAAATTCTATTATTTAAATTGAGTTTAATTTTGATTTAATTGATAAAGAATTGTAAAAAAAAACCTTGATACTTTAGAAAAATTCCAACGGTTAAAATTTCTAGATAATATTAAAAAATTTTAAAGTTTTTAAATTTAGTTTAAAATTTGAAAATTACAAATACTTAGCAATAAAATTCATTTTTCGTAACAAGTTGAAGCAATAAACATAAAAAAATGATAAAAATATTAAAAATTTTAATTTTAATTATTGCAAAGCTTAAAACACAATTATAAAAATTATGTTGCTAATATAAAATCAAAAATTGCATTCTAAAGTAAGATAATTTTAAAGAAAATTCAGAAATAAAAAAAGAAGGTTGGGGAATGATACAAGAATAATAAAGTATGTCAAACATATTTTATTATTATATTGTAAAATTAATATTTATAAGTGCTTTTTACAATTAATGTATATTAAAAGACTACTAAATAATACCTGTATTAGAAATTAATTAATGTTAAGTTTTTAAAAATTATTTTAATACTATTGTTTTTATTGTTGTTGTTTCCCTTTTTTATATACTATCTAGCCAATCCATTCTTTCTTCAACCGAGTTCTGTAAGTTTTAGATAAAATTCTAAGCAATAAATTCAAAAAAAGAGGAAAAAATAGATTTTTTTCATGTGTTTCATTTGAAAAGAAAATAAATCAGTGTTTGCTTGTTAAGCTCCATTGTGTATTTGTAGATCATATCAAATAAAAAAAATTAGCCTAGATTTAAAAAATTCGACATGTAAATAAATCTTTCCAAACAAATTGGAACGTCTTTATAAAACTAGACCAAAAAAAGATAAGCTGATCAATAAGAAAGCGATAGGAAAAGTTTCTTTTTTTTTTTTTTAATATGATGAGAATATAGACTTCTTGTTATTGGTTTAAACAAGCATGTAAAAATTAAATAGAAATTTGTGTTAATAAATTCATTATTATTTATTAATATTCTTTTCTTATTTTAAGCTACATGTCATTTTTATCTATGTGTTTAATATTTGAGATTCAATTGCAATAAATATTTCATAGTATGAAGGTTTCAATTGAAAATTATATCCCGTGAAATTTATTTTGAACTGACGAATTGAAAATTCATTGAAAAATTAAATAAAAACTGTAATGTGAAATAAATTTTCCTTTATTCTATTGCAAATTAATTTTAAATCTGATACGAAACATTTTTATGCGTTTCATACGGAATACTGTTGTCGAAATTATTTATGTTCATTTCTGAACTACATTGAATTATTTTACATCGAATTCGTATTTATCATTCTTATATAAGAATGGCGGCAAGGGCTTAAAAGAAATCTCAATTTATCATGAAAATATAGATTTTACAATAACCAATTGAAAAATACTTTAATTAAAAAGTTTGAGATTATTTTATTTTTTAATGTAATTTCATAATTACTTTGCTCCTAAATAATTGCCATATATATTACAGAATTATGCATTTTATCTATTTTGAAATTATCATGATTTTCTTTAACCTCGTCATTTTTTAAATTGATCTTCTTTATCAAAATTATCTATTCCATCGGAGAGTACCTCAGATATGGAGGTGAAAATCTTCTCTTGTGGTGGTTGTTTCTCTCCATCTTGGTGGATATAGATATAGTGCACGGTTTGCTACTTCTTACCGATGGCGAGACAGGCTTGTTACGGTAGAAATTGTACCGTGGCAGGTGGCGACCTTTAAATCTCAACCATAATTCCTGTCTATTACGTTATGATCATTCAGATTTTCCAGTATACCTTCGGATGATTCGGAGTAGCCACTTTTGATTATCAATAGTATCTTCGTTTCAAATAAAGGAATAAAATAGTTTTTATGGGAAAATATTTTTTTCACTGTTTTGGGTCTCTGTATTTTATTTCACTTATTGATTTTACATCAAATAAATTTTAAACAAGAATCATTAACCCTCGAACAACGGTAGTCATTAACAAAGGGCTAGTCCATCTCTATACATAGTATTTATTATAAATAATCTTAATCTTGAAGTGCAATCATTTCATCCACGGTAATGTTACATCATGTTATTTTAAATTATATTAATGCGTGAGTTATCTTTCTAATATTAATTTTTTTTACTGTGTTGGGACTCTATATTTTATTTCAGTCATTGATTTTCCATCAATTTAAATTTTAAAATATAATCATTAACCCTCTGACAGCGGTAAGCCATCAGCAAAGAGCTAGTCTATCTTCATACATGGTAATAAAGAACCTTTCTAAATAATCTTAGTCTCGAAGCGTAATTATTTGATTCATGGTAATGTTATATTACTTTAAACTATATTAGTGCGTAAGTAATCTATCTAATATTAAGAGTAACATAAATTTTATATAATTTTGATTTGGTTAAAAAAACTAAACATGTTTTCAAAATTATAAAATTTAAAAAGTAAGTTCAATTTTTACTGTTGCAAGTTTTAGATTATTAAGTACTTTAAAAATGCCGATTTTGGAATTTATTTACATAAACTTCAATCATCTATTTAACATGGTGATGAAAACATAAACTCATTATTCACTTCAAAAAAATTTATACTTTAAAACATATTTCATTATCTTTTTCTTCAGAAAGAAATAAATAGAGTGACATTTGTTGTTTGGATTCAGAGGATATCGTGATAATAATGTTTTTGAAAAGTACAGACACTGTAGCTTTATATATCTTATCAACTTCTTAATATCGACAATCTTATTCTTCAACGAACGACTTTCTTATGTAACAGTAAACATGTTTTCTGAGAATGCAAATTTAAAGCTCATATTTTGAGCTATCTGAGCTCTAATCATTCTTTCTGAAAATAATATTTATCTAAATAAACACTTGAAACGTTACATTTTAAAGGTAATTTTTCCATGGATCGATAATTTTTAATGCCTTCTAAAAGAAATTATTTTTTTTGTTTTAATTTTTCTCTCAGAAAGTAGTTATAACAATCTTAATTCAACACAAACTTGTTTTAATACACATTTAGCTGTGTGTTTATACCTTCTAAATTGGATTTTTTTAAAAATCTAATTCAATCACCTAATTACACCATTTTTTTAAAAATAATTTTATTATTTTTGGTTGCCAGAAATGATTATAATACTGCTCAGTATTGCCACTGCGGTCGAAGGAATAAATAGAAAAAAATTATATTATGATTGTGTACATAATTACCGGAATTGTCGATAAAAACTTTGTAGAAGTACTGATAAAATCTGAGGCCAAAATTCTCGATTTATAGATTAGCTATGTTATTGGTTGTGCATTATCTAGTTGATCGAATGGGCTGGATTTTGTAACCGTCATATTAAATTTAAAAGAAAGATTTTGATTTTTTAAATATATTTTGTACTCTCCAGCGGAGATCAATCATGATGCTCTTATTTCTTACTTTGGAGACTTTTAAAATTTTTCGATATCACTTTAAATTGATGTCTCCAAACCATTATCAAGGATTTCAGAATAGGCTTGGATGTTCTTTAATGTTAAATCATGATTTGAAGTTCTAATCAACAAGGTCATCCCTTCATTAATTACACTCCAATATGTGTTTAATTTTCAAGCATTTTATATCAGTAGAAAAAATTAATACTCTTAGAATAAGAATAAATACACTTTTTTTTTTTTTTTTTTTTGCTGTGGTATGATTTTGTGATAATTTGCGCTCAGTATATGCTTTATTTATTCCTTGAGAAATGTGGAATTTAGCAGGCTATTTTTAATTTATTATTAGTTTTCCACTTTAGTTTGCCATTTCTGAAACTGATTTAGGTATTTCGTAGAATTTTCGTGAATTCGCTAATTTTTTATTATATTCTACAGTACTGAGGAATGCCTTGAAATTAGCAAAATTCTGATCCATCAGCATTAATAAGTAATTACATTTCATTGCTCGTAAAAAATACTTGAAATTTACTTTTGCAAAAACAAATTTTGATGTGTGTTGCTAATTCAACAAATCCCGGGACCATATTATTAAATAAGCAAGATAGGCAATTGCCTATAGGCCCCGCAACTTTAAGGTGTTTCGAACTCTTGAGGGGTTTTTTACAGTATTTTGAATAAATTTGTGCTTCATTTAATTATAAAACGCAATCAAATATATTAAATTTAAAATCAAGAGTAGTTTAAATTAATTTTGGAATATTAGCAAAGTAACATTCCTAATTAATTATAATTTGCAAATTTTATGTTGTGTTATTTTATGATTCTAACAAAAATGTGAATGATTATAATTTTAAGGAATGTCCATTTATATCATTAAATATTATTTAGATTGTGATACGAAAAGTTTTACCATTTGTTTGCTCCTTTCTTTAAAATATGCGCTTCAATTTCATTTGTACATATGTAATATACTGAAAGCAACTTTTTAAAAAGTAATCTTCAAATTAAGTATTTTGCTGTTCCGTTTTATCAAAATTTACTTCATAAAACCTATTTTTTAAAAGATGAAATTAAATTCGATAAGAAGTAGTTGGTTTTGTAAGTTTAGAAGGGAAAGTGTACACGAGATTTTCATTGTTTAAGAATCATTAGATATTAGATAACTCGCTTGCGCTTCGATTTTTTTACATTTATATATAAAATGCAGTGGGAGTTTTCATTATGATAATTTTGGGACAATGAATAATGAACAGTATTTAATGAACAAGGCAGTTAAAATACATGAATAGAAAATTCTAGAAACATTTACTTTTTAAATATTCGGGATACTTAAAAGTAACGATTAGATAACTGCAATCGCTTGATAAGATAGAAATGAGTGGGCAGTCCGTTTTTCCTTTTTGTTTCCTGTAGCGAATTGGTGCGTTCAAGTAAGTTCAGTTTTTATTATTTGTTATTTTTTATTAATCTTAAGCATATTACAGGTTAATAGATAAGCTATTCTATTTTCAAAAGATCTGGAAGAGGCAGAAGCGTTCTGAAATTGAATTGTTTAATGCTAATCATTAATTGGGTATTTAAAAATAACGCTTTTCTTAGACTACTGATAAAAATTGAATTGTTTTTGTTGAATATAAGACGGAATCACTTTTCTGATGAATAAGCTATTTCAAAGGCAGTTATTGAATAATTAGAGTAAATTTATTCTGATTCGCTTGTTTTTAAATTTAGTCTAATGCACTCAACTTGTAACTCCAACCTTCTTTGTTATCTATACTTATATTAAGCTCAATGTGTGTGTGAGTGTTGGCGCTCTACAGGTCAGGCCATTTGATCTACAGCTACCAAATTTAGTACATGTATACCTTAGAGGTCGGAAATGTGCACCTGGGTCCCTTTTTTTGAATTTTTAATTAGAATTTTAATTATTAATTAAAAACTAACTTTCCCGCAAAAAAATCTTTCATTTTCCCCACCGCCAAATGAGTAAGGCTTCAGTATTTTTTTTTTTTTTTCTCAACAGTAATGAGACTAGGGTTAACATTTTTCGGCGGATTATTTCAAACTATTCTGTTTATTTTCTTAATGTTTTATGTATTTAAAATTAAACATTGTTAATTAATCGATCTTTCAGATTCATTCTGAAGTGCTTTTGAATTAAAATAACACAGAATAAAGGAAATTAAAAATGTTTAATCTGCATAGCGTTACCTCAACTGGCGTAGAAAATTTCAAGCATTTGCGTTACCGTAACTAGTGTTGAAAATTCACGCATGCGCATTGCGTTCTGATTGTTGACAATATTATCAACGGATGATTCTTGATTTAAATTATTTTTAGGTTAGTTATATGCTTTTGTAATTAAATTGTATTTATGTTAGTTATATATTTTTTGTATATGCTTATAGTTTTAAGTACATCGTTTTTTTTTTTCCGACCGATTATTTTAAACGATTCATTTTATTTTCTTAGTGTTTGATGCATTTAAAATTAAACATTGTAAATTAATCGATCTGTTCATGGTGAATCTGAGAAAATTTTGTTGACAAATTCTAGAGATATTACATAAATTAAGAAGGATATTCTTTAGTGCCCATAAAGTTTAAACGCTCAGTGACTCTGTTATCAGTAATCATATTATAAAAAAAATGCTTTGTTTCAGTAAAAAATATTATTATATTAATTGCAGATTAATTCTTTCCACTTTAATTTAAAGCATAAATTCTACGGGAGCTAACAGAAAATTAGAGAGATACATATTACGTTATGACTGAAGGCCTTTATAATATTATGAGTGAATTATATGACTATCAAAATTTGAAGTTTTAAAATATTTTGATGAAGAATCTATTAACGTAGGAATTGCGTAAAATATTTAATTATTAAAATTTAAACGAACATTAAGATTGGCAAACCAGCTAGTCGCCAAAGGCGGCTAGTAATGAATAAAAAATATGATGCTTTCGAATCTAGAAAGTCCTAACACTGATGTTAATAGAAAATAAAAGAATAATATTTGTAATAAAACTGAAAAAGCTAATGGGAAAAACATCCTTACATATTGAATGCAGCTTGATATATTGATTCAGCTGAAAGAAAGCACTTTCTTTCTGCAGTATCAATTTACCAATCATTTTCTGTCAATTTTTTTGTCTTTCTAAAGCAAGTGTATTTTTTCAGATATTTCCTTCTAATTGTATGTTTATTTCCTTCTAATTAGTGTTAACTAGTCGCATGTAAAATTCATATTTGCTTACCATAGTCATTATTGCTGCACTTTATATTAATTATTCGAAATTAAAACTATCCGATGAAGTAATTTTTATTTTAAATTTCTAAACATAATTAGGTACTATTTTTGAACAATGTTATGCTAGAATTGAAGATTCACATCAATGACTATGAAAATGTATGACTAAATAAAATGTATTTAAAAAAATTAAATTTTGAGATG
The DNA here is from genome assembly GCA_026543865.1 of Argiope aurantia. Taxonomy (NCBI): domain Eukaryota; kingdom Metazoa; phylum Arthropoda; class Arachnida; order Araneae; family Araneidae; genus Argiope; species Argiope aurantia. The sequence goes on along the minus strand of JAPMOR010107654.1, from coordinate 130,778 downwards.
AAAAAATTAATTTCAAAATAGAAAAATGAATTCATTTATTTTCATACATTAAGAATCAAAAATTGATAATATTCAAGGAACATCAATTTTCGCTCCAATGTTAGAACAATGGATAAATTAAATCTGTTGTTCTCAGGACTGTAAATGAATGCTGTTATCTACTGTCGCTTTTCAAATATTTATTTAAATTTCTTTTTGAATTTTTGAAACAATTTACAATGCATTTTAATTTGAAATAAAAAAGGTATTTTTTGGAACAAAAAAAAAAAAAATACGGCGGTTCTTAAAATTCGTACTAATATTAGAAAATATTTAAAGAATAATCCGGTGCAATCACAAAATGTTTATATATTTGTAAAATATGTTTAGTTCATATTCTATTTGTATTTTTGTGGACAAACTAATTAAATACTTTTATTTAATGTTTTTCATTATCTGATCATCATCTATTTACCTAACTGAATCTGTTGAAAGGTTAATTCAAATAATTAATAAACAAAGCAAAATATGACAAAAAATCTCACAAATAGTCGCCTGTTAATATCAGATAACAGGCGACTATTATGTATCTAAGAAGTTTAATATCAGTAGACAGATTCATAAAAGCACGTAGATAGGGATACGTAACTTTCAGATACGTATCCCCATCTACGTGCTTTCCCCATTCCTGTATAATCTTATGGTTCATTTTTCTCCTTTTCGTCTCGCGTGGGAAGCGTGTAAAACTTTCTCCTTAAACGACCTTGGTCGCGGATCACAGTAATTAAAAATATTACAAAATTGAGACTAAGCATTGTATAATACATAAACCAGATCATTCGAAAGATAAATATTTGTACTTTAAAATGGTGTATAAATAATTTTTGCTGGATAAATCTTTCGTAAGTTATTGGCTAAAAATTTCTAAATTTGATTTAATTTTTAAGTTTTAAAATTAATTAATAAATTATTAAAATTTGAATAAAATCTTTTAAATAATGGCTTTGAGTTGAACATTTACCACCTTTCAAATTATATCTATGAAAATTTTGATAGCTATAGGCTTAATGGGTTGTTTTGTAGATTGCCAAAAATAACATAGATATTCATTTTTATTTATGTTAGATATTTTTAATTCATTTTATTCATGCTTTATGCTGGAAAAATTTATGCACAATTTTTTCCATATTTTATTTTTATACAAACTATGAGCTTTGATTTTTTTTTTAATTCATTCATACTTGTATGTATTTTGCATTAAAAAATTCAAATTATTGCTATGAATATTTTCAGTATTATAAGAAAATGCACTTTTTAATATTTAAAAACTATATAAATATCTAATAGAGTAAAATTATTTGCTTTATTTTAACATCTTATCGTTGTTTTTGCCTTAATCCGATTTTTGAAAAATTGAACTCTTAATTCAAGGAAAATTTTCAGAAGGAAAATTCCATCATTTTTTTTAAATACGAAATGAAACCAATGCATTGCACCTGGCTCTCTGTTGCTTATTTAACGTCAACTGAATCATTTCATTGACAAATATCTTTTTGAATAAAACAGTAATATAAACAATACTCTAACTCAGATTTTCCCCCTTTATTTATTCATCTCGTGACTTGTCTGCAGGCGAGAATAAATGATAACAAACTCGCTTGACTTCCTGACATTTTTCAACTGATTACTTATGTAATTTCTGATTCAGTGACGTATGTTTTGAGCTTGCTATACAAACGTTTCTAGCTTTATATGAAAACTTCATTGAATATTTAAAAAGAATTGAACTAGTCTTAGATATCTGTCTCCTGCGTTTAAAATATTTACTTCAGATCAGAAATTACATTAGTTTCGAATCTATGCCTTATATATGGACACATTCCTGACACGACAGCTATCTAAAGAGATCTAGTTTTGTTGATAAGTAACGTATGTATTCAAGTGCAAACATAAAGTCACATAAGTTTGGAAAGTTCAAATTTTTATAATGTGATTATTTTTGTTTATAGACACAATACACATGATGGAAAATGATTTTTTTTTTCATTTCACACTTAATTTAGATAGTCAAAGTATTTCACTTCCCCATCAATGAAGAAAACTATTTTTATTCGCTCTAAAATATTTCTATTAACAGATAAACAAAATTAAAAATTAACCTTTTAATGGATAATAATCATTAATGTATTTATTTTAAAATGACCTTCTGAATTAATCAGCCCATTTTTTTTTCCAGATTACTCTTTCAAAATTTTCTGCATCTAGTGTTTCCGTACCTCGAAATCTCCGTACACGACTCTGTAGGGCAGGAAACCCTTAGTTTATAAAACCTCCACCTGAAAGTCAATAGGAAATAATGATCTCCGATCTCCCATGAACTTTTAATGAAAGTTCCTCCCCCCTTCTAGCGTAAAATTGCTAAACTTCGGTTGTTTTTTTTTTTTTTTTTTTTTTTTTTTTTTTTACTGAATCTATCGAGCGATATGCATTTTGAATAGAAATTGACACTGAACTGCATTTGTTGTCACGTTGCTTACCAAATTTTATTGATTTAATTCATTGTATTTCTGCGTTATAGCATGCGAAAGTTATAGCATTATGGCAAGCACGTGAAAGTGCAAACTAACTGACATTTAATTCTTTGACGGATTTGTTACGGATGGACGGATGGTTTAAAATCTGATAAAAGTCTTCATTATAAATATTTTTTGTTTAATATACCTCTTTATATATTTAGTTATCGAGTTCACTTGTATTCGTACAGTTAGACAGACAGACCTCATCTGAACAGATTTCATTCAAAATTTGATAGAAATCTATAAATTTGGCTTCACTTCCATATATAAAATTTCATACATCTAGCTTAAATCATTTTTGAGTTATGTTCGCTGACAGGCAAACATGCTATTAAAAATGTGGGGTGATAAATATGTGGGGCTATTAAAAAGTGAGGTCTGATATGTTGAGATTTAACAAAACCTCAAGTTCATCTTTTTTTTTTTTTTTTTTCTGCGAGAAAGTACTTGGGAAAAAAAATTATTGTTTGCCTTCTGATTTTTAAGAATTCGAATAAAAGAATAAGCTTTGTTACTGTAATTTCTTAAATTATTAAAAAATTATTATTATTTTCTCTTTTTTACAGCAAATATAACTCCGAAACTTCTAAAAGTTATTAAATAATAGAGTAATAATTTGCGTTTTAAAAACATTTTGAACTGTATTAAGTATACAAATATAATTTTTTGCGAATAATTCATATCTCTTATCGCCTTTCGTTCTCTGTATTACAAAAATATAACTAAAATTTTCCATTCTTATTCTCATAAATTAATTAAGAATAAATGTAATCTCTTAAGATCTTGGTTTATAGTTTGTCAAATATGTATACAGAAGCTAAACAGCAAATCAGTTTTGTTTTATTACTATATGTCGATTTCTCAATAGATATTCTTATAAATTATCGATTTTTACAGATTCATTCGATAAGACCACTGAATAACATGAAACGGGTTCTTTTTTTTTGCGTTGATTATTGATAAAGTTTCTTTTAAAAAATAATATTATCAAAAAACTAAAGAACGTTTACATCTATTTTCAGAACAGGAAGTGTTTATTCTATCAAAAGAAGTTATATTTTACCTTATATAAGTAGATAAATTTTTAAAACATCAGATAATTAGATATGCAATTTTATCAAATTTTTAGGAAATCCAAATTTTTTAATAAGTACAATAGATGGGGTTTTTTTTCTGCGAGAAAGAAACTCCTCAATAATAATAATAATAACTTTTTTTTTCCTTAACAACTGAAAAAACGAGGGAATGTTAAATATATAAAAATATTGTGATAGTTAATTGCTATTATCTATTTAACATTATAAGGAAATCGAGTCTGATTTTCACAAACAGAAATATACGAAAAAATTCCAGATAACATTTGAGTGAGAAAATAACAATATTACAATAAAACACTTCTCGCTAGATGTTATCCAGCTAAATGTTAGCATTTTCACTACGATAGCGAAACTCTACACCCGGAAGAATCCATCAGTTTCCGCCTCATGCTTTCTAGATGATCTCCTTGACGAATTAATCAAGGGAAATTAAAGGTGAAATATATGATGCTCTCGGTAATTCTTCCAAAATGCATACTAATAAATAAAAAGCAAACGGAAAGGAAATAAAATAAGTAGACTAAAATACGTGTCGATAACGAGAGAAAAAGATACTGTTTTCCTACACTTTATAAAAATTTTCTTAGCATTAAGATAGAATTTTTTACTATTTTTAATGAAATAAATACTCCATTTAACATTTCTTGTTTATAGATCAATTTAGTTTCTTTAAAATCGTTATGTTTCTTCATAAACATTGGATCATTGGTTTTGCAATTTTTTTATCGTATCTATAAAATCGTCTGATCATAAATTAGTTTTCCATTTTTTAGAATTTTTAACATGATTATATTATCCCATTTACAAACAGATTCATGCCACATGTATGATATAAAAATCATTTTAGAGCAAACTGATATAACTTTTTTTTCCCATAATAGTGTTCGATTTTTTTTATTTATTTAATTTGTCTCTGATTAAACTATTTCGCTAAATTTTTCCACTGCAATTTTTATAGGCAGGAAAATCCCAGACCTATTTCCTACAAGAAACAATATAAAAATGCTAATTTAATCTTTTAAAGCAAGCTAAAAGTAAAACACTAATAATAATATTTTCCTAGAAAAATAATTTATAAATAATTAATAAATAATTAGAGGAATTTTTAATGTTATAGCAAGCTAATAGAAACAAAAATGGTAAAATATTGCCCATTCTTTTAAAAAGCATCAAATTACTTAAAAAACATGTACATAACATTATACTTGTGATTTCCATTGTAATATCCACGCGTAAATTATGAGCAGGGCAACATGATACCATACAAAAAAAAGTATTTTATTATTTTGCTTTTCTAGACACACTCTAAATAAGATATGCATTTGTTCTCATGTTCATCTCACGTAATCTACAATATTCTGCTACAGTTGACGTGTGGTTCTTTTTTTAGTTACAGAAAATATCCTTCTGTTCATTTCATTGTCACTACCATTTTATTCTTCTTTTCTTCATTTAATGCAAATCTTGAAAGAAAGACATAAGAATAAAAACAGATATATATTTAAGAAATTCCATTTCCGAGTTTCGTTGCATTAGTCTGCAATTTAAAATATCTTTAGTAAGCGTAGATCTGAAATTTACGAGTTTCTTACTTTGCCGCTTCTATCGAACAGAGACAGCATCGAGACATTTCGGAGGCTCAAAAAGCATTACATCATTGTATTCTAATTGTGTACATATGTATTTATCGATTTTTATTTTTTGCTTATTCATTGTACAATGTCTTATCTTTACCATTGTATTGAAAAAAAAACTTTGTTAGAGCATGACTACAAACATTTCATTCCTTTCTAATTCAAATGAAATGAAATCAAAGATAAAACAAATCGAAACTATCTAGATTGAACCTTTTTTTTTTCCTTTTTACAATTTCCAGAAACGAAATTTTGTAGATATGCTTTATTCTTCATTACTGTGCAAATTTTCAGAGCATATAAATTTCCAGAATTGCGAAATTCTGTTGCCTTGAAATCCTTTCTTATGTCAATACCTCTCATACTTACCTTTCATAATTTTTTTTTTTTTTTTTTTTTTTGCTTTTGCCAAGTAAAGCATGTGCGATGACATTTGAAATTTTCAATTTTCAATCGAAACTTATATCATTTTAAACAATCAAACTAATCTTCTAGTTTTATTTATTCTTATTTCTTTTTTTTTTAAACTTCATGTACTAACATCCACTAAAAGAATATGCTTTATAATTAGTTAACACATTTAAAAGACTCCAATATTCAAAGCCATTAATTACAATATAAACAATTTGTTCACTCGTGCTACAATATTGAACAAAAAAATCAATCTTCAAGAAATTAAAATAGGTATCAAATAACGAATAAATTGTACTTGATACATTCACAATATTAAGAATATAAAAGCAATCACAAAAATATCAGATCAAAGGAATATATATTTTAGAACCAAGAAAAATGAATGACAAAAGAAAAGTTCCAAAATGAACAATAGAGGAAGAGAGATAAACAGTCCCTAATATGCAGTTATTGTCATATAACACTTTTCTGTAAATATGGTATAAGATAGTATCGAAATATGCAACTATAAGAGTGTAGTACATACAAACAATTACTAAGAACAACCAAATGCTATTTAATTAATTATTGTAAAGGATCAATCATAAATAAATGCTTATTTTTGTCGGATTTTTTTTGAAGTGAGGGGGGGGGGGATTTGTGTGTCATAACCTATTATGAATAAGTTCAAAATTATTCATTTTTAAGAAAACTGCTTCATTTTTCTCAGTGTTCCTAATTATAATCTTAGCATTTGCAAAGTTCGAACATAATGTTCATATTAGAAAAGCACTTTGTGTAAAAGAAAGAAAAACATAAAATGATTTTGAAAAGAAGGCATAAATATGAAGCTTAGGTTTATAACGTAAGATGATCTTGATTTCTCAATAATAGTTCTTCAAAGTTGAATAAATTCTGTAAAAAATGATATTATATTCGCATATGTAGAATTTAAAAACTAACCAGATATAAAACATTTTATAACAGCCTTCCAAATTTTGGCTTATCTTTTTATGTAGAAAAAGTAGATGTTTAATTTAATTCTGTATTTTTCTTTTCATATATCTACACAATTCATCAAATAGTTCAAAGAAAATGGAAAGAAGCGAATCCTCACAAGTGTCCATTGTAAGTTTTAAATATCATTATTCTACTCTTTTTCTATCATTATTAAAATTTATTAAAGGCAATCTTTTCCAAGTAAAAAAGTTTGCTTTAAGTTTTTGAAAAAACTATCCTTTGGGACTACAATCACCCGGATATAGAACCTCTGATTCATCAATTGCGACAATCGTGGCTTGAGTCAATGATCAATCGAAGATCTAACGTATACGAGAGTCTAGAAGGCATTACATCTGGAAAAAGGCTGGAACGTCCTTTTATTCATCAACTAGAAATTCGGGAGAGTGAGTATTCTCTTCATCTGACCACGACTAAAAATTACGCGAACCGTTCCAAAAGAAGTTTAATAAATCTCAATATCAAACGTAAATTGAATTAAACCAAAACTCTTAATAAATCTTCACCACAGGACTTATAATGTAGCAAAGTCAACATGTTATTTAAACTGTTAAAAAAATATCATAAGATAGGATAATTTTCCTTTTATTTCCAGAGCGACATCTATTCATCCGTATTTGATATCATCTATGACGTAGACACATCTTCAATCTATAAATTAATGGGCAATCCTCCTGATACTTCACATAATTATTCAACAAAAGGTAGTGATACTATTTCGTTACTTCACATTTTATATTTATTATTTTTAGGTAGATACACAGATGAAATTTGTCTGATGATGGAGTCTGGGCATCTTGATGGGAGGTCATTGGTTCGAGTCTCAATTCCAAGTCTTCTTTTATTTTGCCATTATTTGGAGATCAGAGAGCATTCTTTTTTCTCTACGATATGGGGAAAAAAGAATTCAATATTCCTTTCCTTTTTAATTCCAAGAAAATGCTGGAAATATAGTTTCTACACTTGATTTGCACAGGAAAGAGTTTCGAGATTTCTTTATGGACATTACAGCAGAACCTCGATAACTAGATGTGTATGGACTGAAAGAACATCGAATTATCAAAAATGTGGCGTTTCGCGGATCTTTTGGATTTTGTATCTGCATTCCTATGAACCAGATTTCCACAAAGCCTTCAAGGAAAATATGTTTTCATTTAAAAAAAAAATTTAAAGTATCATTTAAATCTAAAGGAAACTCTGAAGTATATATACGTAGCTTGGAGTAACGTATTTATATAATTATATTTTTTAGCTTTAAATAAAGTTAAAAAATAATCAGTATTGCGTTGCCTTTAATTTAACAGGGTATCTTTTTAAAAGCATACAGTTCCAAAGTTTCTACTCATTCACAAGAAATGAAATATTTATTTCTATAATCTTCTCATTATTTCTTATTCTAACAGAGTAAGAATAATGTTTTTGCCTCCCAAGGAATTTTAACATTATAATACATCAAAGACTTGGAAACATAAGTGACGAAATTTATTTGGTTTGTTCTAATAATTAGACAGGTTAAAACTAGATTTAAGATAAAGATTTTTTACCAACCTTCTAATTATTTTCACTTATTATGGTTTACGTTATAACTTGTGGTGTACTGCCTCCATCAGTGTTTTTCTTCGTACGAAATCAAAATCAGTACAGATCTATGCTTACATAGTAGAATTAGGTTTTTAAACTGATAATTATCCTGAAATGGAATGTTCTCCATTTTCAGATTGCTGCTCATTTTTAAAAAGTCTTTTTCATTTACTTGTTTCGTGTAACTATTAAATATATATTCATTTTACTTTGTTTTAGGAAACACAAAATTTCAGAAAATATTCAGGAAATCAAGTACTAAGATTCTCAAAGAGTGATATCTGTATTGATATCCATCTATTAATTATCAATAGAAGGAAAATTTTTAAATCGGCTGTAGAATACTCTCTACCCATTCATTAAAGATTCTTTAATGCATCCAAATGTTTTTAAATTCTAAAATTTTATAGAGCATTAAAAGCATTAACATAATTGAATAGAAACGAGTTTTTAAGTACAACATTAAAAAAAGTCTTTAGCGCTGAAATGATATTCTAAGAATTTCAGTATTCTAGAAAAATCTTAATTTCGTATTTATATTATTTGAACATTAAAAATTTCATAAATTAAGAGCTATCGGAATGCGGATTCAGAAAACGATTACTAGATTATTCAGAATTATTGGAGTTTTATAACGAATATATATTTTACAGTGCGAAAACGAAACACATCTATAACTTTGGTATTTGTTATTAAACTGATTAACCAATTACTGCTATTTCGGTATTTTTCTATTATGGAAATCAATCATTCGATTTAGCAGGCCTTTTCCCGCAGATCTATCAAACCTCATTCTAAAAGTTGAAATAGTTCTTGAAATCAAATAAATTTTACTTACGTCAAAACTCCATATCCGAATCGGGCCAACCTTCTAAAGATCATACATTAACAAAATAACTTATTAAATTCATTTTATTGTTAACAATTATATTTAAATATAATTGCTAATAGTATTAAAAAAGTCTTTTCTTTCATTATTTTTATTGAAATTTCAAGGGAAAAAATCAAACTAGATTCCAATTTCTCAGACATGGGCATAATTTTTCAACTTATAAATATTTTATCTTTTTTTAATTAGATATTTCCGTTACTTTTCAAATTAGTTTATAATTTAGCCTATTTCATGATTAAAGCCGTCAGAAATTAGCAGCTATTGTTTATTATTGTGAATGAAATACATTATTTAATCATTTTACAGCAATTTACCAGTCAGCGAAAACATCATAATATCATTTTAAAGCGATTAATTAATCAGATTTTACCATAATGAGATTTTTTTTATTTTCAAACTAAAAATATTATTAATAATTAATTCATCAGGCTGAATGGATCCTTTGGTGGGATTAAGACAAACAAGATGATGGAAATTTTTACCGAAAAATGCTTGAAATAAAGATCATTCTGCGCTAAAATGCAACAGTTGAGCCAAAGAAAGGCAATTAAGCCAAAGAGAGCTAATCGAGCTAAAGATAGGCAAGACAAACATATCGTGTTTCCATGCACGACATTCCTAACTAAAAGTTTGAAGCTAAGTTTTTATGTAAATGATATTACAAGTAACGAATAATCTTTATGAATCTGAAGGAATCATTACAAAGTTATTCCAAAAATTAATTTTTATCTAATTAACAAATTTATGAGATATTAAACTTCGAGAAAATATAAAGAATAAATGATGTTCATTACTCTTTATGAATGTTAAGGAAAGATACGGGTTTCCATTGAATTCTATTTCATTTAATTATAAAAAAGTCAGCGTTTTACAATTTAACAAAAAAAAAATAGAATGCAAAATTAATATAAATTAAAAACAGTTTTTTTAATTACTCTATTTACTTAAAAACTTTATTTCAACTCAATAAAAAAATTACCTTGAATGTCACTATACTGCGCTGTATATGTAAATATATTTATTTTCTTCCGAAATCTCTGTTTGGTTGACTCATGATGGGCCATTTCCTTTTTCTTCTTTTACCCGTATTAGCAAGTTATTTCAAAATTCAAAATATAATATTGAGACATTTTGAATGTTTTTCTAAGCAAAACCCAATAGATTAAATTAGTCAGCGAGAGATAAGAACTTAATATCTGCTTTTTAAAAATATTTGAAGAAAATTATCGTTTGCAATTATTCTTCTTTCAACTAGATATAGGAAATAGCAATATATAATAAAAATAAAGAATTTGTAGTTTGATTTTTACAATTATTTTTTGAGGGAAAACTTATCGTCTGCTTTTTTTAATTATAACTTAATTAAGAATAATCCCTTTTAATGTTTTAATTAATAAAGTAAGCAGAATATAATTTGTTGCAAATTACAAATGTTTCTTCAATTTTTTTAACTTTATATATTTAAGTAATAACGTTTGCCTTTTTTTAATGCAGTACTCTCTCTCTCTCTCTCTCTCAGCAATCCGAGAGATGTTTTGACTAGACAACCAAACTGACAAAAGAACCGATCAATAAAGGTTTGCTTTAAAAAAAACATTTAAATTCGGAAATTATTGTTTAAAGTACAAAATTAAGTACAGAATTATGCGTAATAAATATCAAAAAATATAACTTGCAATCTAAACAGCCTGTTGTATACGCTGAGCTAAAGCCATTTCTCTATCGTCCTGCTTAAAATGTATTGGACTATAGGCGGGGCTAGATTATAGAAAGTCGATTGCATTATTTCAGTTTTCTTTGTGCAACAATATTATGCGGTGAAATTCGAATTTATGATTTAGTTTTGAACTAGAACGATAAGTATCAGCTATTATATGATAGTTTTATAAGACTTTTATTTTATTATTCGAAATATTAAAATAAAATACGAATCTTTATTTCAGTTCTAAAATATTCATTAAAAATCTTTGAAAAGCGTAAATAGAAACTGAAAATTATTGTGACAAAATTACATATTGTTCTCAGATCATTCAGTTTTCATTTGGATAAAATTATTTTGTTAATGTTTAAAATAATACCTTAAATGGAGAAAAACACAACAATCTTTAAATCCTAACAATATTTAAAACCTTGAAATATTTTTTTCTTATTCAAAAATTTTCTTCAACAGTATAAGACACAGATTTATGAAATATGATTTATATTTATAAATATTGCAGTGTTCGACACTTTTATTTGATCTGTCAAATAATTCTTGAATATTTAAAAGATATTACTGATACTTCATTTTTTTA
>JAPMOR010107654.1:104062-118912 GCA_026543865.1 Argiope aurantia | reverse complement strand
TTTATCTTATTAATATATTATAATTATTGTTTGCTAGATTATGCATTTGAAAAAAAAACATAAAATTTATTGTTTTTTTGAAAAAAGAAAAAATGCACTCAAAATTTTTTAATTAATTTATCGTCTTTATTCTTTTATATTTGGCAATGTCTGAAATTATTATTTTTATGTATTTTCACAAATCGTTTGATTTTGTTTTCTTCCAATGTAAGGTTTGTGTTAATTTAGAATAATGATTATTTGTAACGGAGGTCAAAGAAGCAAATATTAATTAGGTAAAAAAGAATTTGTTATTATTCTTTTCTTTATTTATGTGGGGTCCATCATTTCATATTTTATCATAAAATCTAACAAAAATTAACGCTCTAATTCTAACAAAAATTAAAAATTAGTAATCATTTGATTTTACTTTAATATTGTTCATCTATTAAGTGATTATCCGATTTTACTTTAATTTTATTCTTCCATTTAAATACTCTGTTTTATTTTCATACATTTACTAAAAAACTTCAAATATGCATTGTTCAAGAAGTTTTTAAAAAAAGAAGAACTGTAACTATTTCAGTTGAAGACTTAAAAATTTGTTAGAACTTCCGAAATGCTTTCACATTCGAGCTAAATGAGTAATTGTGCCAAAATTTCAGTTGAATTATTGACAAAGAGCCAACCAACTCCTTCCAACGTTATGAAAATATTTCATTTGAGAGTCCCTGTTTTTTCCAGCCTAATTCTTTAATATCTATGCCTATCAGTCGTTTCCCTATTGCTACTGAATGGGAAATGGTTCAAGGCATGGAATGATAATAGAAAAGGTAAGATGTAATATTTAAAGTTTTGAAATATTCAAGATAGAGTATATTGTTCTGATTAATAGTCGACTAAGGCTTCATAGCTATTAATTTATTGAATTTTTTTTATTGTTGTGTTTTTCTTATATAATCTTTTTGTTTTAATTTTTCCGGATTTTACTGGCTTTTTTTATATTAAAAGGCTTAAATATTTTATTAATATTACACTTTACATAAATGCAATTTAATGCTGATTCTAATAATTATGATTCTGACTAATTCTGATAATTTTATCATGAATAAGAACGTTGAGGTTAATTAAAATGTACTGCATAATTGAAAGGCTATTTTACATGTATCTCAACTGGGCTCAAAATTACTTTTTGCACAATCTAATAAAAGAAAACGTATAATTTGCTCTCCAAATCTTTCGTGAATGTTGTGTTGCTTCATTTCCCTAAAAGGCTTAACTTTTCACTGGCGGAAAAGACTTCAGTTAATATTTTTGAGCATCTATAAATAAAATTTACATGAAATTAAAAAAGCTAAGGCTAATTACCAAAGAGTTTCCTAACTAATTACCAAAGAAAACTCTGTGTTGGCTAGTAATTTATCACTATTTAATAGCTAATAGCAATTGATCACAAATTGGTAGCTCCAATTTGTCTCCACAAATATCATTTAAAATAAGCATTGTTTTTAATGGGAAATGAGCTTTATATATGCACTTATTTCTTAAAAGATGCAACAAAAAAATACACATTTTCTGGCAATTCATCCACGTGACTACTTGGAATCTTACACCTGTGATTTTGCACATTTTTCCATATCTTGTTTTTTTAAATTGTTAAATGAAATATTAATTAAATAAATTTTTGGACTTTAATTAGTTTGAATTATTCACAGTAATTAAGCTATGAATCCTTTATGGATCAGAGATAACAGAGATCAGAAAGAGGAAGTAAAGAACAATAAATAACCAGATCACTATTTATTGTTCTTTACTTTCAGTAGTGGAATTAATAGAATCCCACAAAATCCTAAAGTTTAAACCTACATAAAATATCTCCATGGTTTTTTTATATTTAATAATTAAGGCTAAAATATCCCCATAGAACTTTAGAAATGATTTTTATTCTACTCAATCGTTTTCGATATCTAATATAATTAGAATAATAAATGAAATTTTATGAAAGTGATCTCAATTAGTACCCAAGTATCCTAAATTATGTATTATTACCACTTAATATATTTTTCCCTATTTGCCCTTTTAAAGATACATAATTGAATATCTGTGGGATTATATTTTGAGAAACAATGCTACAATTTCATAGAATCCAACAATAGCATCAATAGTATTGGTAAAATACAAATCATTAACTGATTTCCGAAATTTTTTCTTTTGTTTCTATTTTAAGTACATTCTTTAATTGCTAAATAATTATTTAAGATATATAATCAAATTTCTGTTGAAGACTGTATTTTAAGAATCAATACTAGAATTTTACGAAATCTGACAATGGTAGTGAAATAATCGGTAACGTTCCGTCTACGAACAATTAACTGATTTCTATTATTTTTTTTTAATTTACATTAAAATTATTTTTTAGCGCAGTAAGGCCTTGCTGCAAAACTTTATTTCAAGAAAGCGTAATACAAACAGAAGATTTTTATTTATTTTTATTTTTCTAAATATTTAAAATTATTATTTTGTATAGTTCTTACTCTTTTCAGTCCTACAGAAGTTTTATGTGCATCATTTTTTAAGAATTTTAATAATTAAGGTTCAAATGCTTAGAACTTTTCATAGACAAATATTTGTGGGAGGAAATCCGAATTACTAGCATGTCTTTTGAAATTTTTTTTTATCGTGAATATATCTAAGTCTGATAAAAATTTATTTTGTAATTATTATAATAACTGAGTTTTAAAATCGCATCCTTGAGATTTTTAACTGGCTTCCTTTTTTTCCCTTTTTCTAATTTTCCATTTTTTTTTTTTTTTTTTTTTACTGGTTTTATTTTCATTGTTTTTTTTTGTATTGTTTACTAATCAGAAGTAATAAATAATTTAATGAAATAAATTTTGAAAAAACGCTGAATCATTTTTTTCCTCAAGGGCTGTGGATTATGGTACAAAATACCCAAAAGAGCTTCAGATATTCAGCTAATTTTGTTGATAGAGAATCGCTTTAAAAAAAGATAGCAAATTTAGGGTAAATGGAAATTCAAGCACAAAATAAAATCCAACGACCACTTTAATTTTCTGATTTTCAAAAATTCAAAGCTTGATATTCAAAAAAAATAATAATAATAATCAAGAAATCCATGATTTATTTATTTCGAAATCTTCGGAAATACATAACCAAAACTCATTGACCTTATAACGCATATTAAGCATTTTAATGAAATATACCAGTGATACATGCTGTGTAAACACCAACCGAAAATCCGAAGCATTTATTGAATGGGGGTTGATGATTTCTTTCCTAATTATCTTTCGTAACGTAGTTTAAATGTTAATGAATAGTTCCATCAATTTTCAAAAATTTATTTTTATGTATACAATTTTTATTGTTAATACATGTCACAATGCAAAAACTTTTCGTCGTATTTTATTTGAGAAGCGATTGAAAGAAAACCAAACACGCCAATCTAATTAGCTCCATTTTATCAAGAGCTAATCTCTAATCTTTAATTATTACTTTATCAAGCAACAACAGAACGGATAAAATAATTTCCACTAAGAAAATTTCTAATATGCTCAAGTAGAAAAGAAATTTTGAAGAATTGTCATTATTCATATTTCTAAAAATAATTAATTGAAATCAAAACCAAACAGGTTTTTTGTTGTTATTGTATGTCTAAATGCTTATATTTTGCCTAAGTAGTGTAATGCAAAAATAAATCAAGAATTCAGTAGGAAAATCTAGAAAACATCAACAAAAATGGATGCATCAAAATCGATTCCGAATATAATTGAGAACAAATGTGTTCTTTTTTTGGTGGTGGAATGAGAATTAAAAAAAAATGATTTTGCTGAGAAAATTTAACAATTTCATACATGTATACATTATTTTTTATTTGTTTCACTTCAGATTAATCGTAAACATACATGATTCTGTTCCTTTATGCATTATTAAAGAATATTCTCGAATGTATTCGAAATTTGGGCGTACGAAAATATCAGATTTTAACAACGTAAAAAACTATATCTTTCGGATTCATATGTTCAATAGCTACCAATGGTGCATGACGCGTATAGAAAGGTAATATTAAACAACCTGTATGCACTGATAGCTCAAAATTATTTATTATGCAATAACTTCGAATATTCTAGAACTTTCAATTTGCGGAGAAATTCGACATCAAGCTTAAATCTTTTGTACCCAATTCTATCTGTGTTTTTTTATAATATATAGCAGTTGCGAATTTAAATTTTCAACATTTATACAAATCTCAAAATTTATATTTTATTAGCAAGAATTCTCGAATATCCTAGAAATTCCACTCTATACGAAGTTTACTTAACTGAATGTTTCTTATTATGATTCTTCATAATTATACATTTAGATCCTACCAGCTTTGATCTATAACCATTTAAGAAAGTTCTAGAACTTTCATCATACACAAGAAGGTTAAAACTTACATTTGTTGAAAAACGTACTTAAAGCTCAAGAAAATTCGAAAATTATTGCAGCAAGAAGCTTTTATTACGATCGTAAATAGTTATAGATAATGGAAAATTAATAGTTGTTGATGTATTCAATTTTTCTGTATCTTCTAACTTTAACTGGTAACTTTAACTTATTCTAAAACATACTTGAATGTCTTTGAATTTTCGATATTTGAAAAAGTTTTTGCTTGTTAAATTGCAGCTTGGATTAAAATTACATATACTTTTTTATAAATATATGCACTTAATAAAATTCATTTTAATAAAATCTGACTATTTCCATAATACAAAGTAATTAACTCTGTGAATGTGCTATAATTTTTAAATGTATACTTATAATTTACACTTTTTCATTGCAGGCAAAAATCTTAAATATAGCTGATTTAAAAGCTAAAAATCACACAAGCCGAACATTTATTGATGCAAATTTTATAAAATAAATGAATAGCAACAGCTGTATGTGAATCTACAATCAACCTAAAAAAATTATCCCCATAAAAATCACAGTAAACGTGAGTTTTAGTGATAATTATTCTGTAATTAAAGGAAAATTAGCATTTTTAAGGTAGAAAAAGGTTATAGAAAAACATTTTTAAGTAACATTTTTAAAAATATTTTTTTTAAACATTTTTTAATAGTAAACAATGTTAAATTCTGAAATTGAGAAACTGAAATTATTAGGTTATAATATGATCAAAAAAATTATTTTAAAGGAACTTTTTGAGTTTGCGTGAGCAGAAATGAAAATTTATATATAACATGGCGCACTTTTTGCTATCTATCTACCTGAATGAAAATGATGACCATCCAAAAGAATCCTCACGATTCTCAATCATTCACAACTAATTATACACGTAATGAGAATCACTTCGGATTTTACAATATAAAAGTGACAGAAGAAATGATCATGAAAAACTATGCATAAATTATAAATTCTGATAAATAATGCAACAAATAAGAATAATATTTGCCAAAGAATTTGCTTTAAAATTTTAAATTCTTCTTTTTTATTCATTAGCTTATAATATCTCTTCATAGTTTTTTTTATTCTTTAATTTCACATTAAATGTTATTGTTATTTATATCTGAGTCGAACACACTAGTTGTAAAGTCCAAGTAAATAAATAAAACTTTTTTTTTTCCTTACTCCATAAAAAGAGTACACGAATATAGATGCATGTAAGATGATGAATGAATGATTTTATGTTTGAGTATATTTTGATAATTGATAGAATCCCTTCAGCACATCCCGAATCTGAGTAAATAATAGTTAATTTCCACTTTCAGAAGATTGAATCAGTAGCAGCAAAGTTTAATTAGTTAACGATTAGATGTCAGGGAATGTGGTCCACTGAGATCGGGTGCTCCTTTAAAACTCCCAACACTGATATTATTATTTATATTTCTGTGATTATTCTCAGTTAGTCGGCAACTGACCTAACATTGTTATTTTCGAGTTAGATTGGCTGTTCTCTGAATTTAATGAAAAAGGTAAATTCCTTGCATAATCGAGTAATACAATTTTTGAAAATTTTATATTTAATTAGTCTAGCCAACTGCATTCGCATTTGTATTTGTGTATCTCCCTCACTTATGGTTATTTCCTTTCAAACCATACATTTCTTTGTATTTATCAAATCACTTATATAAAGCGTAACGATTTAAAAAAAAAAGATTTAAAAAATTTTAATGAACAAAACTGAATAAAGAATTTATTCTTTCTCGTGTTGTTACTTACAATGATAGGATAAATAATCTTAATTATGATTGAACCAAAGAAATAATAAGACTGAGAACATCACTGATAATTAGAAAAAAGTATATTCCGTAATGGCTCTGCAAGTAGATATCTTTGAAAGTGTATGTAAATGAGTGAATACTTTCTTTAATAATATATCTTGAAATAATTTTCATAAAAAGCCATTACAAAATTGTGCTTATTTTCAATATAAAAGGAGTCTAATTTTGTCAACAACAAAAACAACCAGAATTTTTTAATTAAATAAAAAGTAATTAAATGCTAGCTTTAAAATAATTAAATCTTGAATTGAATTCCAAAACTTAAATCAGATTGATCAATTTTAGTTCAATTTGTTGGTATTTTAAAAGAGATAGGAAAATCAGAGACACCAACGCGTTTTATTTAAAAGTTTTCATGGTCTCGAGGGCTGTGGGCCTACAAATATTGTATGCTTATTATTCTTATATATTCAGAAATGAACAGCCCTCTTTTATTAAAATTTGTTCGAATTCGTCATCAATGTTCCAATAGTCGCAATTTTTTTAATTAATGCACTACCTGAAATATAACGGAAATACTACCTTAATCTATAATTTTGATACAATAATATAACATGAGAATATAGCATAAAATTATGCGTTAATTCTTTGGGTTTTTTTTTTCTAATTTTGCATAAATATTACAGCTAATCATAAATTTTGATCGATACTTTGGTAATAATTCCTTTACTTTGTCTTTGAGATTTGCCTTTTCGTTTCGAAAAATTAATTGCTAAAAGAAAGTGCATAAATCAATGGATTTATCAATGGAAAGTGCTTTAGGTTAAATTCTGATTTATCTAAATACATTTTCAAAATTAAGTCCTGGGTACTATTACTTATGAAATATTTCCATTTCAAAGAGTAATTTTTTTAATTTTTAGAAATAAAAATATTTAGTTTGTTATGCTTATATCTGTATGAAGGCTATTTTTTAAAAAAAAATCAACTCTTTCTGAAAATTTTGAAAACATAATTACAACTTTAAGCACTGTTTATCGGATATATTTGTGATAATATATCCGACTTCTCAATGTTTGCAAGAGATGCTAAGTTTAAAAAAAAATTATTTTTAGAATCTTATTGGTACTTTATGATTCATTTAGAAAAATGAAGACAAAATCAGAAATACAACGCTGAATCCATTGCGTTTCGTCATGTACCTTCGAAACCGAAAATATGATGTGCGCATGCGAATTTCGGGAGGGAATTCGTATTGACTGAGGGGGATATATCCCTAAAATTACAGTCCCCAATACCCTCATTCGTCCTTATGTCCTCCAATCATCGCCGAGGGACACTTCATCCCCCGAGTAAGACTGCCTTGTCCACTTATCAAGATGAACCAATCACATTCTAGAAAGATCGAAGGATAACCTGTTGAAGTGGCGCTGCTGTCGTTTGTTTTGCAGTTTCATATGATACGTATGTCCATGCGAATTTGTCCGCTTTACATTGCGAAATTTGCAATTTTATTCGGTTTATTTCAATGCGGAAGTCCCTTGCAATGTTGTGTACAAACTCTATAACCATCGTGGCACATGCATTTAGTATATATTGCTCAGATATTTTACGAAGTTAAATATATTCGAATGCATATCGCTCTCTGACATGCGAAACGAGAATATCGTCAACAGGTAAAGTTTTAAGTGCTATGATTTTCCTTTTAAGAGTGGAAAAAAGTAACAACGATCTACTCTTCATAGCGGTTTCTATCATTTCTCGTAAACTGAAATCGTTTACTGGGATATTTGTAGCGAACACAGCATTTTTATGTTTTGTAGATATTTTGTTATGATATCCAAGATCTTTTTCATCTGTCTGTAAAAGGAAGTACGTTTAAATTTGCATACTTTGGAGTGAGTAAACATCTGGAATATGTGTGCGTGTGTATTTTATATTTAAGAATTTAATAATACTTTATGGAACTGTCTTTATGGATGTTCAAGCAAATAGACCTGAAAGTAATGGACATGTCTGGGACTTGAATAATAATACTAAGGTATTGTATATTTTCCTGTTTTATATTCATTACTTTCCTGCGAATGCATACGACATATTTTGATAATTAAAGTGATAGTTTTAAATATATTTTTAAATTTTCAAATGCAGTTTAATCGTACTTCGCATTATGTTGTATTGGGCTTTTTTTTTTTAGCATGCACATGGATCGCAAATTTTTCAGAGAAATTTTTTTTTTTTAAATCGAAAGTCATACATGACAAAATAATTAATTATTTTGACATTCTGTTTAAAATGTGCATGAATTGTGCCATATCTGAACTACTTTGGAGACATTTGTTTGTATGTCTTACTTTTATCATCAGATTTTATTTTTTATATTGGTGAACACTTTTTCATAACAGTTCTTTAGTAAGACAAAATTTTGTATGTTGAGTATAATTGCTGATGTAAATATGTAAGCATCTCATTAAATAGAAAAAAGTTTTTTTTTAATGTATATTAAAATTTAACTGATTTTTACTTTAAAAAAATTCACTTATTTAAAGTTTATTCCCTTAATGAAATCATTGAAAATTAATTATAATATCTTATTTAATTTTTCTTATTAAATTAAAATTTAAATACTTTACTATTTTTTTATTATTTTTCAAGGATGAATTTGTCTTGCAAGCATAATTTTGGGGGAAAGATATGAATTTACATATTTAACCATTGACCTTGGATTTGATCTGCTGTATTCTAATGTTGTCTTGCTTTTATGATCTATTATGTAATGTTGATAAAAGCTAGTGCATTGTAATGTTCACCTCTACTGTCTTTGGATTCTTTTTCTAGTTTAAAGATTGTACTGTGAAATATTTACACTGTAACCTTTGAAGACATTAATACAATGTCTCCAAAGGTTTACATTGTATTATTTGAAAAAAAACTTTATTTATAATTTAAATAGGTGATTTTTTTAAATATCAAGAATACTTTAACTTATTAAATTCATTTTAAGTAATTGGGTTGCAAGTTTTCTATTTGATTATTTGCATTATAAAGATAAAGCATTTTATATTCAAATGTAGAGTTATCTTTTGTTTAAAAAAAACATTATTTAAAAAGAAATGGAATCTCTCCAACTTATTCATGTTTGTTATATATGATTTACATTGTATTAATGTGTAACTTAGGAGCTTTTACATTATGTATCAATTAGCTGATTAAAATTTAACTTTAAATTTTAAAAAAAATCAGTTTCTTGATTTTTTTTTCTAGAATTGAACAAGTAGAATCGATATTAACTATTTAAATCATTAATCAAAAAGATGCATTGTTTTTTAAGTGTAATATTCATGTGCATTAGTTTTATTTAGAATATTTTATGAAATCAGTATATAGGTGATATATAATTTTTCTGAATGTCCTTCTAGCTTACCTTTAAGCAATTCTCTTCACTGTAAATATCTAAGAAAATTTTTAATAAATGATGAATTTTGGTGGAATGCAAATGTTCTTTTTTTTTTTTTTAAGTCTGATTTATAAAGAAATTTTTGTTTTCTTTTTCTGTCAATCAAAATGCAAGCTAATGGTTTGGTGAAATTATAATGTAATTTAGAAAATTATCATTGACTTTAAAAGTACATTTAAGTTTTTGTCTCTAAAATATATTTTTAACTATAATTTTTGAAAAATAACTGACTTAATGTGCATTCTAATATAAGTTGTGCTGCAATCTTCATTACAATGAGTGAGTTCAACTCAAAAATAGGTTAGCTCGCATAAAAAAAAATGGATGCATTTTGACTCTAAATTTCTTAATTTTAAATACCCATATTTCATTTTTTTAATGGGTCAGGAATTAGGGAAGAGTTGCATCTCTAATTTGACTAATTATGTTGAGTCAGTTTTATAGGCTGTACTACAAAAAAAAAAAAAAAAAGACATCTTTGCTTGCAGTTTTATCTGACTGTTAAAAACTTTCTCATAATCCAATAGTTTTAATTTACTTTGCTTTACATATTTTACTAAGAGAACAATAAAATTATAATATTGCATTTTTTAAAATTTCAGATATCTCATTTTGCTACAGTTTTAATATTTTTAAAATCATTTATATAAAAATTTATCTTGTTTAATAAAGAATTAAAATCAATTTTGAATAGGAGTTAGGACACTATATTGTATTTTATAAACTGTTGGCACACAGTTTAAACAAATAAATAGTCAGAAAGGGATTAAAATATTTGAAATGTAATTTTCATTTCTGCTCAAAATTGATTTCAGTCAGCATGCAAGATACTGAAAATGCTCATTGAGTTTCAAATTGTTATGCTAGTCATCCATAGATTGCCATCTTTCACATTACTCAATCAATTTTAAATTAAGTGACTAAATAATGTCAGCCTTTCATCCCTTTAGTGGGTCGATAAATTGAGGACCAAGCATGCTTGGGAACAGGGACATATGCCTTGTACCCCAAGACCTTCAGTCAAGAAAGCAAATATATGGGCATTAATAAGCCTTGGCCCACATGGGCTGTCGTGCCACTGAATTTAGTTTTTAATTTAGACTAAATAATATGAATGCTGAAATATGAATTGGAAATTATCTATTTTATCAGCATGTTAATTATTTTAATCCCTTATTGGGTAAAGACGTAACAAATAATGAATTAAAAAATTAGTAAATATGAAACAATTAATATACAAGAAATTAAATAGTTAATACTTAAGAAACTCTGTATTTAAAAAAGTAAACATAACTTCAGTGAAATATCCAGGGCAAAAAATAAAAATTTTATAATTTAACATATAGTTAGCTTACATAAGTATTATTACCTCATTTAAAAAAAAAAGATTTTATTAACATTTAAAGTTTAAAAAGATTTTATTAACATTTAAAGTTTAAAAAGATTTTATTTTCGCTATATGGAAAGTTAAATTAACTTTAGTGAATTGTTTTGAATCGAAAGGAGAATATCCTTAACATAGCAACCAATATCATTTTCTTTATCTTCTCCTATTTATGCAGTCATCTATAAAATATAATTTTCTTTTGCTTAAAGATAATTTGTTAAGAAATTTTCCTGGTACAGGCAGTTACATGCTTATCAAAGAGAACTTCAATTATTTAAAGAGTTGTCTTAAAATATTTTTTTTGAAATTTTTAATTCATATTTTAAAATGAAATTAACTGTGACTTTATTTTGTGACTCAATTTCTAGGGTAAAGATAGTTTTCATGGTTTTTATTTATTTATTTAGAATTTTTAAGGAACACTTTTTATATTATAGCATTTTCCTGATATGCTGTGATAAATTAATTCTGCATTCTTGAAAATCTAAGTGTTTTCTGATTCTCAATATAAAAATTAAAATTTTAGATAGGATTTTATCTAGAATTTTAACTTTAAATTAATGTTTAAATATTTATTATAGATTCAAAAAATATATTAAATACTTATTACATAAGATCAATTCTTTGCTAATACTTATTTTACTTTTTGCTTGATTTAAATCAGTAATACAAATTTTTAGATTCCAGGCCATTTAATTTGCAAATTACCATGAGTCACTTTAGTGATTTTTATCACAATCAGTTTTGTTCCTCTATTTTTAATGACAATGTAGTTTCAGAAATAACTAATATATAACCATTAGTTAAGCAGGCATGAGGTGTCGTATTTAATTTTTTAGCTACTAAATGTGAAAATCAAAAATAATTGGGGGGGGGGGGTTTGTGTGTGTGTGATGTATTCTTTTTTCATTTATAATCTGGTTGTCATTTTCTTTCAGTAAAGGAATCATTTTGATTTTTCTTATCTCTAATTTTGTCATTGCCAGTCTTCTTTACTGTATTCTTTGTTCTGCAGATTACTTAAATACATCTATTGCTACATTTAATTTAATATATCTAAAATCAGCTAAAATAAGGCTAAGTCATTTCTTCACAAATTTAAACTGGCCTTTTTATGCTGCCTGTTTTTGCCTTGCTATGATGGTAACAAAATAGTACACTTCTCTATAAATCTAATTTTGAGAATTTTTCCATAAAGAGCTAATATTCAGACGCTACTACTATCTTAAAAATTGTATTACATACTAAGCAGTTGAGAAATTGATCTTGTTTCTAAATATCATTTATAACTGTAGTAATTATACAGGAAATGTTTATTTAGATATAACAGTATTTAATTCTGGACCTATTAAATGATAGTTCCTTTATCAGAGTTCACCATTTTTATTCTTATTTTAGTTGATTTTTAAATAAAAATTTCCAGGTCTATTACAGGTTTGAAGACACTGTTTTATTGAGATAGTTGGCCGACAAAAAAGACTGCAATTTAAACTATTTTTATAAATTTTTTAAACCAGTTGCATTTATATTTAATATTTTATTTCATAAAAGGATCATTCAGAAGTATGCCGATGGCATTTATAGAGAATGACATTTTTGTACAAAAATCATTTATTAGAAATTCCTTCATTAGATTTTAATTTTGTGATTTCATAATCACTTTTTAATATTATAAATAATGATTCACTTAAACATTTTTATCTAAATATATTTTGTATTTTATTTCAGGTTTTTGTCTTTTTTTTGTCGGCCCCGTTTAAAATTCAATCATCCTGATGTTTTGTAAGGTAGTAAGGATGCAAAGTGTAAGACATTTTATTTAAAATGTACTTTTAAAAACTCATTGTTGTAAATATTTTTTTCTTTATATAATTAGAATTCAATATCGGTAAGTTGAACTTCCAAAAATTGATATGACACAATAGCAAGTTCCACTTACCGAATTGCTAAATTTTCCAGAATAAATATCCGGAAATACAAATTTTATCGACTATTTGCATTAATTTCTTGCAGTAAAGAAAGCTAAGAAAATGTTTTAACTTTTTTTGTGTTTTAATGTATTTTTTTTTATTCTTCGATTTTGTGTGTATATTTTTTATATTTTAAAGCAAATTTCGAAACTTGCATTTATCCCTTTGATCATAAAAGCTGGAGCATATATTTTGGATATATTTGATGGATGAGATAAATATATTCTATCTCATTGACTATAAAAAATGATACATATAATTTAATGTAAATTTTTGGAATTATTAGTTGCAAGTTGGGTTAGATCTGCTCTGCACTAGCATTTATGGTCATGGGATAATATGTAAATAATTAAATTTCTGTTATTTTCAGAAATATATAAATAACTATAAAGCAAATTCTTTATATCTGTTATATACTTCAGAAATTATTCTTCAATCATAAATTTTATTATATTTAAAATAAAAAAATAAATTATTTGTTTTTTAAATAATTAAATGTTTTTAATGGAAATATATTTCAAAGTAGATGTATTCTTTAACATGAATTTGACAAAATTATTTTATAATTAGTTTTGAAAAAAAAACAATTAATTGTACCTAGATTTTGATTAAATATTCGAAATCTGAAGGGTCTAAATATTGTCTAATCTAAATAAATCTGAATTTTAAAGTATTAATTATTCTTGTTATATCTTCAAAAAATAGTATCTTCTCTCTGTTATAATAGTTTGACAGGGTGTCTACTTCTTTCAAAAATCATTAATTCTTAATTTGTTTGTGGAGAAGTTCCAAATTTTTTTCCTCCCTATCAAGGATACTTTTCTTAAAGTTCTAACTAGAGAAAAAATTCTCAATGTTAGAAATAGCATACATACATTTAAATAAAGGAAAACATCAGCTATTTTTTTCATTTGATAAAATACATTGTATGTTAAATGTAAAAACCATTTATTAAACTATATATTTTCTTCTTTTTTAACCTCAGATCAAAAAAATTATAAGATTTTATTCAGTTGAATAATTTACAAGGACAAGAATGAAAGTGTATTCAGCTAATATAATTCATTACAGCTAATATAGTTAATGCCTTACTCCTAAAAAAAAATCCATGCTTCTCAAATTTTTAAATACTGTACCTCCTTTTGTAGAATAGTTAATCTGTACTCATAAAAATTAAAATAACAAAATACTGAAAAAAGTGTTATTATAATTAAGAAATGTTTCTTAAACAAATGTTAAAATATTCATTACTCTGATAAGCAAGAATTTATGAATTTTACCATGGATCTAATGGATTTTTCTGTTTGACATAGTTAATCTTTTTTATTATTATTATCTGTACTGATATGTCAGCTTATTTTTTAAAAAGAATTAGCATTTATTTATTTTCTAAATATATATATATTTAAATAACTATTGAACCACTCTAAAGAGAAATCCCTTTATCTTATATTAACATGCTATTAGTGATTACTTTCTCTCTCTCTTTTCAGTTTATTACATATTATTAATGATTGCAGTTTTTCAAAATATAGAAATCATATTTAAATTGTAAAATGATGTTTAAAAAATAATAAGTTGTTTCACATTAATTTTGTATTTCATGTTGATTAAATTATTATGCAGTTTATTTTTATTCATCTTATCATGGATGACAGGTTGATAGCGTATTTATATTTACAATCGGCTTCATGTTTCAAGCTTTGTAATGTTATTAAACTTTGGATGGTATTTTAATCTTTATCATAGATTTGAAGGTATTAAATTTTTTAAATAAAAAACAGTTAAACGATATTTCTTGTAAAAATAATCTGATGCTATTCTGTTACAGTG
>JAPMOR010107654.1:0-94062 GCA_026543865.1 Argiope aurantia | reverse complement strand
TTTTTTTTTAAATTATTTTTTGAATCAGATTGACAGTAAATGTCAATATTATGAAAAATGTATGATAATTTTTTATTCCTATTTTGTTATTTTTCTTATTTATTCTTTTAGTAAATAAGAAATATTTTAAGAGAATTAGATGGCCTTTTCATTGAAATAAATGGATAGGACTGTATAATTTGTTATAAACTTTATTTATTTTTTTTTCATTCATATGATGGTCAGATTTACTGTTTTCCTTATATTAAATATCAGTCTTCTAACAAAAATAATTCTGAATAAATGTGATTAAATTCCTTGATTGTTCTTTTTTTATATAGCTCATTTAATTTCGTAATTTTTGTTTAGAAAAATAAGTATATTGGTGTTTTAAGAATTTTGAAAAATGAAATGTAAAAACCTGTACAATTGTTTAGTTTATTAATTTTTTTTAATATATCAACAAGCATATATTTTTTTTAAAAATCTTTAGAATCAAAATTATTCTGTAATGTACTCAGAATTTGTGAATATTTTTTGTTAGTATTTTAAGCATGAATTTTGTATGTATTGATTTATCAATTGATAAGGAAAGCAAACTAGCAGTTATGTCTTAATTATTATAAAAACATATTATGATTAAAGGGTTTTTTTTGTTTGTTTTTTAATATTTCAAAATTACTATAAATTCTGCTTTCTCCTCATCTCCCTCCCCCACCCCTTCTTGCATAGGAATTAAAGTTTGTTATTATTATTTCCAAAAACTTTTTTATTGGAGGAAAGTTTGTAGCTATTAAAAACACCAATTTCTTATTTTAAATTATTATTCATGGATGCTAATCTGACCAGAAATCTTTTGTCAGAACTAATTTTCCACTGAACTACTATGCTATTAATATTACATTTTGCAAGTATATTAACAGTTTAAATGCTTTGTTTATTATAAAAGCTTGAGTGAAAAAACTCTTAGTGGAATTAAAGACATGGAAAAATCTACAATTTATGGACAAATACAGATTACTTTTACTTTTATGAAATATATTTGTGTCATAGTTCAATTGTTCAGATAATTAATCATTTGCTTTTCTTTTTGCAGCAAGTCTAGAAATCTCAGCGAGAAGAAACGTCGAGATCAGTTCAATATGCTCATCAACGAACTGTGCTCGATGGTTACTTCAAGTAACCGAAAGATGGATAAATCATCCGTCCTGCGGTCTACCATTTCTTTCCTCAAAAGTCATAGTGGTAAGTAATTTTTAGCAAACATAATTTAGTGCTAAAATAGAACATCTTAATATTTTTTCAACTTAAGAAGCAAAATATATGTGGAATCTTATTTCTGTAAGAAAATTTTGTTAATCTCAAAGTTGGGAGATTAAAAAAATGATAATTAAATTAGAATTACTTAGGGAAATTGATTTAAAAATAACTCAGAAAAATTTTAAGGAATTCTTCTAACTTAAAACCATTTTCGTAGTTGTTTTTTTAATAGATATTGAAGATTGTTAAGAAACCATTTTGAAGTATTTTATAGCTCAGTCTTTAAGAAATTTTTATCTGAAACATTAATTTTGTGTTCCAAGCAATCTTTAGTTTTAAGTACAATTTTGTATGCAATTATATATTATATATTTTTATAAAATTTATTCATTAATAAAAATAGTATAATTTAGCAGTGTAGTGATATAAATTGTGAGAATCTTTGTTTATCGATAATATTATTGATATTCTTCAAATACCCTCAAATAGCAGTAGTGGCTCTTTTTAAAAATTTAATCTTGATACATACCCTTTAGTAGCTACAGAATTTCCATAGTTGCTATGGAATATTTTGATAATTTGTCGATACTGCATTATATGTAATATATCGTTAAGAAATGCTTCTGATGCCTATTTAAAGATTGTTAGAAGCTATGTCTTGATAGTAAAATGTGTATTTAAAAAAGGTGATGAGATGCTACTATTTTATTTGCAAATTTTTCCATGATGAATGTAATTCTGTTAAGAATGTTACTTAGATTTTAAATCTATACCCTTCTTCACCTTTTTAGTTGGGGAAAAAATTGTAGAAAAATCTTTATCGAAAAAACTTTGAAATATATGTTCAGGTATTTAACTCTAAATGTAAATTTATGCTGCAAAATAAAATAAAATTTAAATAATTTTTTTTTTGTATTTAATGTCAAATTGATTTTCTTGATATTGTATGATTATTACTAAATTTGCTGACAGCAAAAATCTTATAATTATTTGGAGTGATGATGCTTGATTTGCTAAACTGAACACTGTCATAAAATGTGCATTAACACTAAAAAGTAACTATGCTTTCATATTTAACAAATGGCCACTAAGAAATATTTTTGATATTAGATAAACTAAAATACTATCTTAAATGTACTGCTTTTTCATGAATTTATCCTTGGTGTGTATTTATAGATTTTCTTATGTATTGCATTTAATATTGATATTTTCTTTTTGACTAATTGACTAATTAGTTGTTTGTTTTTAGAGCTATCTGTCCAATCACAAAATGTGAAAGTACAAGAAAATTGGAAGCCTTCCTTTTTGTCAAATGAGGAGTTTACTCATTTAATGTTAGAGGTATCAATCTTACTTATTGTCAAATAATTCAATGAAAAAATTAATATCAGCAAATTTTCCAATTAAATTAATTTAAAAGAAATTTGCATTCATTTTTGTGTTATTTTGAGAGAATTTTTTATGTAATCAACTGGTGATAGTATTTAAAATTGTCTGTATTTTAACTATTATTAAAACTATTATTAATTTATATAATCTGTAAACTATTTTATAAAAATACAGATTTGCAAAAATATTTCCTATCATGATTTTTAATATTTTATTCCAGCATTTTTATTTATCTACCTACTGACTATGCATTAAAAAAAATCTTCTTTATATAATGAATCAATTTCTAAATTTTGGATCTGTCATAATAAAATTTTATTTTTTAGTTGTTAGTAGTGTTTTTAATTATGAAATAAAAAATTCAATACATTATTGTTTTGAATTTTGCCATCACACTTACATTTTCTCTAAACCAATGTTTCTTTCATTATTGTAACTAAATTTTATCCTTATCATTTTTTTTATTTAAAGAATATATTGAAATAATTTGATTTTTCAATTTTCAGGCCCTTGATGGTTTCATAATAGTTTTTTCATGCAATGGCCAAATCTTGTACACATCTGAAAGCACAGCTTCACTTCTTGGATATTTACCTGTAAGTTCAGTATTTTATAATTATTGATGTCTTGCCATATTTAGAGAAAATTAATTATTCTACTATCAGTTTGCACAGGAATTACAACTTGGTTTGAGTTAGTATTTTTACTCTCTATAAATTTCTCTGTGTTTTTTTCATTAATTTGAATTAATAAGAATTCAACCACTTGCAAAAAATGTTGTGATATATGTTTGAATTTGAGAATTGAATTAAAATTTCATTGTGCGGTATTGTACAAATGTTTAACTGAGGAGGTAAAACTAAGATTTTAATGATTTTATTATTCAATTAATGATATTAGTTAGATTTTTAATGTTTTTTTTATTGCTTTAGATGGTTTTGAATTTTGAAACTATTATTTTAATAGATAACTTTAAAGGAGATGAATTATATTTTTTTTTCTTTGATAAATATTTGCAGTTTGCTTTTGTAATTATTTGTGTGGGTGAAATTTAGATGATGAAAATAACATTATATATTTTAATGCTTTACTTGATCATATCATCTAGAATTCTAATTCTTTGAAATTATTTTTTAGAGCCGCATCTATTCATCAGTATTTGATATCATTCATGAAATGGACAAATCTTCATTGTATAAATTAATCAGTAATCCGCCTAGTGCATCTAATAATTCTGTATCCAAAGGTATTATTTTTTTTTATCTTATTTGTATTCTTATAAATGTAGAAACTACAATCTTTGCTTTATTATTAAGTTATTTAAATGCTGAATACTAGAATGAGGGATAATAATTCATTAAATTTGTGTGCAACATTAATATTTATGTGTATATATCCACCCTGAAATGTTTATTTTTAAGGAACTGTTAATTTTTGCGCATGTAATAATTTTTCTCAAATGTCAATGTTTGCAGATAAGGAATGCCAAAGCATAGTAGTATCATTGGACATCCATTGACTTCTGAAAAAATTGAAAATATTTTGTAATCCTCTACATAATCAAATATAGTAATAGTTTATCTAGAGTTTTCTCATAGTACATATTTAATCAGAAATTTTTTATGTCGAGATTATTTTGATTATAATATTTATTAGTTTATTTTACTACATAGTTGATAAAGTAGTAGATTGTTAATTATGATTTTCAGATTAGCTTAATTGCACATTCTATTAGTTTTCTTCATAAGTTACTATTAATCATCATTTACATTTAAAATATGATAGCTAAACTAAATTTTGTGAATAATTCTTTTATGAAAAAAAGTTTTAAAGTGAGAAGAAATTTCCTATTGTTTAAGGAACTTTTGCACTATTACTCTTTTGTCATATTATTTTTAATTATTATATTCATCATTTCTAATTTTGAATAACTTCAGAAAAAACTATTTCTTCTTTTTCTTATTATGTTAGGCTAACAATTAGTAAATATGTGGTGATAAAAATAAAAATCTTTAAAATATAATTCTGTGCTTTAAAAAAGTTAAGCAGTTAAATAATAAAATATTTGTACAATTTAAAGAATGTGTAGGAAAATTTGCTTTGTATCGTTGATGAATTCCCTCATTATATTGCTTAATAAATCAGGAACAGAGAGATGTGTATATTGGTAAATATTAAGTAACATAGGTTTTTCAATAAAATAAATGCCTTGAAGTAGATACTCTTGTTCCTTCTTTATTGAAAATTGATTAAACCAAATTTATTAATATAAAATAAATAAATTTGTCAAAAAGATAGTTTCAATTTTATTTACTCTTTTTAAATTTGCAAATGCTATGTTTTATATATTTTCTATGTCACTTTTTTAGCAATACTACTACTATTGCTGATCTCTTTAATTCTACTTCATTGGTCAGAAAATATTAATAATTTGCATCAATCAGTAAATAAAAAGAAAATGTTTAAAGCTCTGATGTAGCATTGAGATATTGATGAGAACTTTGTGTAATTTATTGCTATTTTAAACCGTTTGTTAATAATTTTCTTTTCTGTACATTTAGATTCATTTATATCAGTAACTCTCCATATGAAACGTGGACCAGTTCATTCGCAAGGAAGTACTTCATATGAATTAGTTGAATTGCTTGGAACATTTTATCATTGGCCATCATCTTATGAAGGTTAGAATCTTCTTTAAATGGATGTTGCTTTTCCATCTTTTGAAAGTATTTTACAATTTAAAATGCATATTATTTAGTAGTATTAGTTATTTTAGTAGTATATATTATTTAGTATTATGCATATTAGTACAGTAGTTAATGTTTCCCATCTTTATTGTGTAAATTCTTTTTTCTTATGAAGTTTATAAACCAGTTACTTTAAAATAATCTTCATTTATGTAAATTATTAATTAATCTTTTTCATCCAAATTACGAAATAAAATGTGTAAATAATTTGTGTATTTTTGAAAACATAAATATAATTTTTTTTTTTTAATTTAGGTTCCAATCCAGTTGGTTTTGATTGTGATAGCAACAGCTGCAGTAGCATTTGTTCCATGCCATCAGCTGGAGGAGAGCTTCGATCCTGCTTTGTTGCTGTAGGTCGTCTTCAAACTCCTCATTTGTTGCGAGTTGTTAATTTATCGGATGAAACTAAAAATGAATTCACATCAAGACATAGTCTTGAGTGGAAGTTTTTGTTTTTAGATCACAGGTATATAAAAAATTGACTTTTTTTCTATTAATTAATTTCAAAAATACTGAAAAAATTACATTTTAGTTTTGATAATTTTGTTGTTGCTTATTTTTTACATAGACTGTGATATATATTATTGTTTGATATACACATAACATTAAAAATTGGTGAAATCTAATTTTAATGTTGTTATTGAGCTATTAATGTAAAATATCTTGATGTACATCAAGAGCAATAGAAGATAATATAAGTTGGAGATAGAACTAGAATTTTTTGATTCATTCATTTACATTCTTTTAATTATGCAGTTAATGTGATTTCTTAGTAAAAATTTTATAATTCATTTAAAATTTTATATATTGTTTTCAACTTGTATGTAAAATTGTTTAGCATTAGTTCAAGTTATATCTTTCTGGGGTTAAACATTTTTTTAACATAATATTTTTTTAATGGATTTTAGGAACCAAAATAGAAAGCTTATTATTGAACATTATCATATGTATAATTAAATAATTATTCAAAATTTCTATTGAAAAATTGTCTTTTTTCTTCATTTTCCATTTACAAATTTCAAATCAAAATATATGATTATATACGCATATGTTAAATGCTACCTATGTAATTATTTTAATTATATGAGTTTTTTTGTATAATTTTGTTATGTGATTCATTTTTATATATACAAGGATTAATTGTGAATTTAATTAATAAAACACATATTTATTCATTGATTCTTTTTAGGGCACCTCCTATCATTGGATATTTACCTTTTGAAGTGTTGGGTACATCTGGTTATGATTATTATCATGTTGATGACTTAGAAAATATATCTTCTTCTCATGAGCTTTGTAAGTATGAGTGACATCTTAAATGTTATTTATCGTTTGTTAATATAATTATTTTTATTCTAGTGAGAAATTTCATTTATATAATATAGGATTTTGAATACTGAAAAATTGAAACATTTAAATTCATCGTTAGTTAAATTTAATTTGCTAAACAATACTTTTTGATGATTATATTTGGCTTTTAATACTTGTAAACAGTGTGGTGAAGGTTTTTGTTTTTAATTATTAGAAATTATTGTGATGAAAAATATTTTTTAAACTATTGTAGTTGCTGCTATTTTCTTTTTAGGATTTGCTGCTAAAAAAATAATTGTATTTTTTAAAAAATGTAAAATTTGCTTAATAAAACCAACTATTATAATTTTTTAATTGTTTGTATTTACTATAATAAATTATTTGTTTAATTAGTAATGAACACTGGTGAAGGAACTTCCTGTTTCTACCGTTTTCTCACTAAAGGGCAACAGTGGATTTGGCTTCAAACTCGTTACTACATTTCTTATCATCAGTGGAATTCCAAACCAGAGTTCATTGTCTGTACTCATACTGTTGTAAGGTAAGTTATAATCACCTAATGTAAAAAAATATTAAATCTAATAAATTGAAGTTATATTGGTTAATTTTTATTTAAAACCATAGTCTTGTCTTTAAAATTTTTCATCTTATTTAGCATTATGGATAATTGTGATTTTCATTCTTTAGTACAGAGAAAGTGATGAAAAGTATGCAAGAAACACCCAAGAGGTTTTTAAAGAAAGCTACTTCAAATCACAACTCTTCACCTACTCAAAGTGCCTGTCTTTCTCCCTCACCTTCTGTTAGCTCTTTGGGCAGTATGTCCTCAGATCCTTTGGAACATTGCTCTGCAAAATGTAAGTTTAGATTTTCTTAACTATATGCAAAAACTAATCATTTAATATTATGGGTTAGGATTTCGTTTCCCCTGACCATTCTGACCACTCACTCTGCTAGTTGAAACTTTTCATATAAACTGACAAGATGCATTAACTTGACAAGATTTTTACAAGTTTCTTTTATTGAATGTAATTTTTAGAATTATTTAATGTATGCAAGAGGGTTTTTTTTTTTTATCAGAAGTTAAATGAAATATGAGTACTGAAATAGGAATGAGTAGTAACTCATAGAATGTTACAGAAGGAAGATAATTATGAGTTTCTTTTTATACAGAGATTGGAATAGAATACTTTGTATATGACTCACAATATGAATGAAATAATATATAAAAAAATTATTTTAAACCAAAATTTCATTGTCATTTTTAATACATTTTTATTTCAGATAAGATTTTATGGATTTTATTTTAAATCTCATTAGAAAATATGAATATTCAGAAACAGAAATCATGTTATTTTTAACCTAGTAGAAAAATTAGCATTTCGTATGACCACATATATAATGATTAAATTTCTATCTGTTGAGGAAAAAAAGACTAGAAAAACTATATAAATGATTGAAAATGTAAGAAGTTTTCCAGTCAATTGCTGAGGTAGGGAAACAACTTCCTATTTCATCATTTTTATGAGAATATTAGATTTTTTCATATATGCAATTTGATGCATAGGAAATTACTTTTTTTAGCTACTGCTTCTTCCAATGTGCGAGGGAATCCAGTATTATATCCAAGAGAAAAGATCATGCCTTCTCCCATTGCCAGAGCTCCTCCTCAGACATTAGCAGATTCTTTTGCTGAGCCTCACCCACGTATGGCATCGCATCATCAAGTGTCACAAGGTATTAACAATGACATGAATGTAATTTCATCTACTGGGCCAGCACATATATCTCCGCAATCTAACCACATCTCACCTGATCACTCAACACCTCTTCCTCCACCTTTGATCATGAGTCCAGATGTCTCTGTTGCCCCGCAGGTAAGAGCTTGCAAAATATAAAAGTTTTAAAACTTTCCATCAAGTTCTTTCACGAGATCTTGAAAGTTACATCATATCTATATCCATCTTCTCAAGTTAGTTTGCATTTTTTAATTATGAAAAATAAAGTTATCATTGAAATATCAAAACATGACTTATTAGATGTGCTTTTTATTTTAAATGTATAAAACAAAAGTCTTGTTGTTCTAAAAATTTTTTTAATATAGTAAAATACTGAATAACTGAAAAGTTTCTTTAAAAATCAAACAAAATGCCTAGAAATCAGAGCTAAATGGGCACATTATTTGATTCTTAAGTTATATACATTTCCCCATTTGTTATTAAATGATTGGTATTTTCTGTTCAGTTTCATGGTGAGAGATCACCATCTACATTGAACCAGGCTCAAATGGAATATTTGAGGCGGCGTCATCAGATTCTTCAACAGCAGATCATGGCTCAGCAAGAAGAATTACGCAGGGTGTCCGAACAACTCATGTTGGTGCAATTCACAAATCCTAATGTGAATGCTGCCACTGCTCCTAATATGCCTCATGATGTCCAATATCAAGTTCCAGACATGCATTCTGATATGGGAAACTATGTAAATGCTTCATACCACATAGTAAGGCCAACTCAACAGTTAAAAGTTCAGACATCTGCTGAAAACATTGCTATAAAATCCATGGAAAATTATCGACGATCCATACCCAGTACTGTAACATCTAGGTCTTATATGAATCTTGAGGTAGGTGATTTAGATCTTTTTTCTGATTTAGGCTTCCAATTGCAGGAAACAACCAACTCGCAATCCATTGATTTTTTTTACCCTGAAAATAATTATTCTGGAGGACTTCCCTACAATTTTGAGGTTAGAAAAAACTCATTATCTCTGAGTAGAAATTGGTTAAAATTATGCAATTCATTTTTATGTGCAATTAAAAGGGAATCTGCCTCTTATTTTTATGATGTATGAAAATGACAGAAAATTAAGTATCAATGTTTAAAAATTCATTGCGCAAAAAACTTTGTTTTTTAGTCTTCTATAAAACCTGGCTGTCCAATTGTCGTCAGTATAGCTGTATCAAATGATGGCTAAAAAATTCACAATTTAAAAATTGATCCAGTACTAATAGATTTTCTGTTTAATTTCTTACAGGAATTACAAATTAAATAAGCATTTTTTTTTTTTTTTTTTTTTTGAAACTACTTTGTCAAGCTCTTCATTTGTACAAATAAAGTCCTCACTTGTTTTAAACTGTGGCTCTTCAAATTTTGCAGAATATTGATGCTTTACTTAATTATATGTACTATTAGCTTTCTCAGTCATTAAGGTCTACTGAAAATTCCTATGCTTGAAATATTTTTACTCTGCTTTTCTTACCATAATTTCAAATTCTATTAATTGCTTTAAAAATTTATTGATATTTTTTAGTGTATTAAATTATGTGATAAATCTTAATTCTAAAATCTGAATCAGAATTGTTAGTAAATTATTGTTGAGTCTGTAATATAAGTTCCTCTTTATAAAAAGTAAGATTATCTGTTTTAAAATTACATATACAAACACAGATTACTTTTCGCTTTCCATTCAACTTTTGTTTCATGCAGTTAAAAATATTAGATAGAAAAATCTTTCAAATTGCTTACATTTATATAATAATAATAATAATAATAAAAAATAAAAACTTGAGTATTGAGTAACTCAAATTTAAAGTAAGATCTTATGAATTAAATATGAAATTAATGAGTTGATTCTGTATTACAAATTCAGATTAATATATATAATTCATTAGTAATTATAGAAATATAGTATTTTCTCACTTGTAGATGTTTAACAACCAACTAATATTTTCCCCCCCTTTTCTTTTTAGCAGGCTGACATGTGTGGTGTTGGTACTTCAAGCTCTATGCCTATGCTTTCTCCAGAACAAACAAATGAAGCCATTGCTCAAGGTTATTCTATGACTCACTCAATGCAATCAAACACATGAAACTGACTTATTCTTCTCTTATATACTCTCTTAAAAACTGCTCTTCACTTCAGAAGGAAGCAGGATTTATGTGTGCCCTCTCATTCTAGTCGCAGGAAGGAACAGTTTTTAAATGTTCCATGTATATCAATCATTTTATATCAAATGGTTCCCATATTTCGTTTTGTGTATGGAAAGATATTGAATTAGGGCTGTGTGAGCTGTCACACTTCATGTGGGAAATTCATGAGCTGCTCTGCTTCCATTGTAAAAAGTTTTAAGGAGCAGGTTGTTATGTTTATTAATTAGAAATGAATTGAAGCTCCATCGTTCAGAAGTGGCTCCAATTATTTAAATGGCATTCTGTATTGTGCCATTGTTTATTCATTATATGACTGAATTTTATAATTCATTTTAAATAAAAGCTTGTACCTGCTTTGGAATAATGTTTTTGCAGCTCATTATGGCAACTTGATGGGAACCATATCATACATGCCAAATGTTCTTTTTCTTTTTTTAAAAATCATTTGTGATATTGTGAGTCATTCACTTAGAAAGAAATACATTATTCATTTGCTCAAATGTTGAAACATAGTTATTTTTTTATTCTGTTAAAGTTTATAATAAGAATACGAACGAGCTTTCTATCTTGACTAGCTTGTACACAATTATATGTTTTACCGATTGTCTTAAGGTTTTTTTTTTATCTGTTTACTTCTCAGTTATTTAGTGCATTGTTTCCAACATTTCTCTTTATATTTGTTGTAGATATTAAATTTGTTTTTCATAGTACAAAGCTTTAACATTTTGGTTGTGATTATGTATTTGTAATTACTACAGTTAAAATTTAACATTGTATATATTTTACATATCATTATACTTATAGTAAACCTTGTACAGTGTATCATAGAGAGAGATCATAAAATGTTAACTATGGGGATGTGCAGTAGATGTGTACAGTAAAATTTTGGAGCAAGTTATACAGTTTTCATGACGTTTCTGTGCAGGAATATTTATTACTGCTATTGATATTTTAAAGTCTATGTGAAGTTTTACTCTATGATAAATAATTCAGATTTCTATTAAGTACACTCAGTCACTTGTTATATTTAAGAATTTTAAAAGCATTTTACACAATGCAAACTTGAATATTATTAAAAAGCTTGCAGTGTCAAATTTCTAATCATTTTATTATTGTTGTTTGAATTTTAATCTTTTATATGTAGTTTATTATGAACAGAATGTATTTATGGATCGATAGTTGTATAAAAATATTTTAAAATGAGATGTTATTCATTCAAAAGTTAAGTATTTATCTTGCATATTGCAAATGTAAGAAATAATTAAAATGTCTTTAGAATTGTAAATTAAGAAAATTATAAATTTTCATTTATTTTTTAAGGTGTAAAAAAATATTATGTACATTATTTATATTGCTCTCCACACAGATGTTGTTTATAATATTTATCCTCAAATTTATATAAATTGTCTCTATCTTTTTAAAGACAAATAATTCAATATGAAAAATATTTATTAGAATTGTCTATTTATATTGATTTTTCATTAAATCTGATTTCTTGAATTTTTTAAATAGGATTTTTCTTAAAATTTAATTGAAAATTTTGAATTTTTAAAAAACTTTTGCATAAATTGCAAACAGTTTGTGAAATATATTATAATTATAAACTTTTACATGTCACTAGAGCTTTTGAAATATTGTTATTTAGACTGGGTGTACTTTTGACGAAGAAACATTTTCAACTTCACTGGAGCTTTTTGCGTTGAGTACTGCAGGAAGTTCAAGATCGAATTTAAATCATGTTTATAAAACTATGTTTTTATATCTTTGTAAATAAATTTGGGCATAAAAAATATTTTCATAGCAATTTTCATTATGAAACTCATCAATAAATATTTATCTCTGGTATCTCTTTATACTCTACTTGTATAAAATATTTGTTGCACTTTAAGCCATGAAGTTATTCCTTGACTTTTATATGTTCTGTATATTCGATCAAAATAATAGTTATATAATTATAATATATTTATTTATCTTGTGAAAATTAAAACTTTAGAATCGCCACTTTTGTATGTTTCGTACTTAAGTATGTTCCATGCCATTAGACAGTGAGTGATATTTTTATATGTTATTCTGCACAAAATCTAGCAGAAATCATTATTTAAGTTTGAGAAATCTGTTAGTTTTATTTTTTATCACTCTGCTATTTTTAAGATATCTTTAAAATGTTTATTAAGTTGCTTCATTTTCAATGAGTAATTTAATTTCTTTTGAATTATTTATTGAAGTCTCTAGCATTTTTTATTACTCCTGGCATCTTCATGTAGAATAATTTTAAATCCAAATGAATTATGAGCTTTTTGTGTTTCATTAAAAATAATAATGGATTTTATATAGTGAAATACATTTTTAACATTCATATGAAGTTTTAAAAGGGACTGCAAAAGGATTTATATTAAAAGTATGGGGAAATAAATTGTAATTGATTAAACCTATTTTTGTATAGAAGCTTTTATCTCATATTATGAAAAAATATTTTTGTATAATTAGTGTAAATTCACCCAGTATTTATTCAAATATATATAAAATAATTTTAAAATTTAGATATACAATCAATAACAGTGTTACTAGTAAGATATATAAGCAAACTTTTCATTTAGTACTTTTATGCAATAGATAATTTATAGTATTATTCTTGAAAGCAACTTTTTTTCTCAATGAAAATATATTGGATCACAAAGAATATGTCCTTTTGCATAATATTTACTATACTCAAAGAATACATTACATCAAAATGTATAGATGTTACATAAAATTGTTTGCTACCTTTGAAGTGTGCATGATACTTGATGTTAAATAGATATTTTGATTGCACTCTCAACCTTATCACACACTTGTTATTTTAAAGCATCATTATTATAGCATTCATGCAATAGACAAAATATTGCCCATATATATATTGAAAAAGGTCACAATTTTCCTTCATTAATTATTTAAAATATTTAATTAAATATCGATTTTTTTTAATTTAGTCATTTGAATTTTTATTTAAATTTCTACTTCTGCTAATTTTTCTTGATATATTAAATTTTTTAAGTTGAGTTACATAATTGAAATAAATTAAAATTTATTTTTAAAAATGTGTTTCTATTTAAATCTTGGAAATTTCTTTTAAATATATTTATATATTGTCAATTCTAAATCAGTTGTTGTACTTAAAATAATTTGATTGTAAAGCACAGTTCATTTTGCTTTCATGAAAAAAATGTTTAGTATTTAGAAAATATTTTCTATTAAAAACTCTACTCTCAAATACTCAAACTTTGTGATCCTGTATTAAAGAAAATTAATTTTTTTATATCCGTTTTAAAAAATAGATATATAATCTGTTTCATTTGTAAAACTTTATCATTATATCATTTGTTAAATAAAAAAATATGAATATTTTAATATGTATTTTTTCTTTCTTTCATAAAACAAAAATTGAAATATTATTGAAAAGTTGAACTTGGTCTCAAATGTGGTCATAACATAATAGGAATTTTGTTCTATCAAGTTCTTTATTTAAAAAAAAAAATTAATTTGAAGCATTACATTAAAATATTACAAATAAACATATTCAACTTTTTTTTTTCCTTTTCTTTTTACCTTGCAGTCTATTTTCAAAGATGGGATCGAAATTGGAAAACATTTAAACAACCATATTTAAAATATAGCAACAAAAAAAACCTTGTAGAAGATGATTTTGGGCACACTTTTATGTTTTTATTAATTATTACAATTATTTTTAATTGATGGTGATTTTGGTCAAAGAGCTATTTGAAAATAAATGTAATGTTGATTAGGGGAGAAGTTGTTAAGAAATAGTTCGTTAGATTTGTACCTCTCAGTTTATAGTTCTTTTAGTTTTATTATTTGTAAATGCACCATTGTTAGTAACTACTTTCAATTAATATAATTGAAAACTCTTACTTAAAAATGGAATCAATAACAAAGATAAATGAAGATGGCACAAATTTTCTTTTAAAGGTTATAAATTAAAATATCATTTGGTCAAAAATGAAATTTAGGTAATAACCCACTCTAGAGCCATGGGAAGTATCCCTACCACCTAATTCAACAATCTTTGAATGAAGTTATTTAGACGCATAAATTCTCACAAATTTTTCAAAAGACAAAACATTTGATGTTTCAGTTTCTTATCTCTCATAAAATGAAATATCTTGATTTGTTAATTGTTACTCAATTATTAATTAATCATATTAAACTTCCTAATAAACTAAATGAATTACTTTTCTTAATCTAGTCTCACTCCTCAAAATATTTTAATATATCATGACTTAAAAAAATTGGCCTTTCAAAAGATTATAATAGGAATTAGGAGCTCAACTATTAAATTTGTGCAGTATTTTTACATGTATAATATATTATACTTTTCATATTCTATTAATATTTTGTAAGAAATTAATATTGTCAAATAATTTTTACTTTTTAAAAATTTTGATAGAGTTTTAATTTTAAGAAAAGATTTGGCATTTTTATCAACATAAATGCATATTTTAATCTTTAATTTGCAAATAATTAGAGTATGAAACAATAAAAATTCTACTCTAGCATATAAGAAAAAAAAATTCATCTACTGTTCTTTTATTTATCAATTCTAAATATAATGTATTGATAAAATTTTGGATTTTGTAATTTATCAAGAAACTTGAATCATATAACAATAATTATGAAATTTATTCTACATTATTCAAGCTTTATTCCAGAATAAGAAGTAAAAATTTAAGAGTCAATTTTACAGACGATCTGCTACTTTAACTGGCCTGATAATGGCAAATCTTTTGGAGTCAAACAATTTCTCATTGGTGCACGAAATGCTTTCTTGGGTGTTATTGTATTAATTTCAAAGTTACAAAATTTA
Source organism: Argiope aurantia (assembly GCA_026543865.1). Classification (NCBI taxonomy): domain Eukaryota; kingdom Metazoa; phylum Arthropoda; class Arachnida; order Araneae; family Araneidae; genus Argiope; species Argiope aurantia. The sequence goes on along the minus strand of JAPMOR010107654.1, from coordinate 78,580 downwards.
TACATTGAAATAATCCTTCAAAATAGGTCTAACCAAATTAAATTTTGATAGAGATACAAATGAGATACTTTTGTTAATTTTGAAATTATCTACAATAAATCTTCATGAAATAATTTTTTAAAAAAATATCTTAAGTATCTTATAATATCTTCTAAGAATTTATACTCATCCTACATTAAGAGCTATTTATGTACTAATTCAAGTATAAGCACTGAAATTTTTTATGGCTACTCTTTGATGACATCATCATATTTACATATGTAAATGTAAATCGACATTTTTCAAATAATCCATATGATCATAAAATACTCAATTTTACCTACATAAATTAGGTGGACTTCAAAATATAACATAGATTCCAAACTTGATAATTGCATTAAAACTTATACCAAATGTAGTGAATTAAGATATATTGGCTAATGTGTGAAGAAATCGGTGTTGGAATAATAATGCATTTGTAAGTCTAATAAGCAAATTAAAAATTTTCTATAAAGTCGATGATACATTTCATTCTTAAAGAAGTCCCAAATTATAATTTTCATATACATGGTATATCTAAAATATGAGACAAACTTTAAATATGCACCATGCATAGAGAAATAAGTCATTTTTACAACAGAACATGAGAAGCAAAGAACAAATGGTGACTGCTAGAAAGGGCTGTTTGCCAAACAATGAGTAAAGAAAAGGATACACCAAATAAAATGTACATTACAAAGTACTTGTATATTAATTGCATGCCAGGAATTAAAAGTTAAAGATGACCCAACAATTAATTGCAAAGATGTATCAGACATACCTAAAATCTGACTATGTTTAACCAATTATAGAAATTTAAGCCTAAAGTTTTGCACTGGTATGTGTTAATATACAAATACCAATATGGATATAATGCAGCATAAATTTACAACATAGATGCATAAATAACAACATGCAAAGCATGTGTAGTTTTAGATGAAAAGTCCTTTGATCACTTACATAAGTATTTTAAATGTTTGTTTTTAATGCTACATCTTGCTTATCATTGCATTTGCCATACTATGCACAACTTGGAATGACTTTATTTATGTATCTGTTTTGTTTCTCTATTGTATGTTTATTTTCCATTAAACCTATATTGTTCATTTATCACAGGAAAAATTAAAAAATTTTATTAGAAACAATTCATTAAAATAATACAGTATTCGACTTTTTTTGCTCACTTTGCAACCTCTTTATCTTCATAGAAAGGACTGAAACTGTTATTATCATGCACTTTATCTTATTTAATTCATTGATGAACAGTCCCTTGCATAGACCACCTCATGCCTTTGTAATCCTATGTTCTGTCGCAAAAATTATTTATTTTCTGTAAGCCTGATTTTAAAATCATCAAGTACATAAGTTATTAAGCTCATTGTAACGGTTATGTTTGATTTTTACTATCTATAAACCTCCTAATACGCCACAAAAAATCAGTGCTGTAAATACTTTTAGGTACTTATAAAAATAATTTTAAATCAGAAATATGGTCTCTGCCACTGTTTACTTAATTATAGTTCAAAATCCTTTTACTTCAAAGATTTTACATCTTGATATTTAGTCTTTAATAAACTAGATCGAATATTATATTTAGTCTTTAATAAACTAGATCAAAATCTAAATAGACAAATCTCTTTAAAATACACATGACAAGAAATAATGCTAATATTTATTAATGGTCAAATTAAAAGCAATCTTTTATCAGTAATCTTTTATTTAAAGTGTTTATAAAAGTAATATGATCATTAAAAACTTCCATATTACTTTTCAAATCTTGTTTTTTTTTTATGCATTATTAATAAAATAAGAGATAGAAACAAACAAAAAAAAAAGTGATGCTTTTAATATTCAGTTAAAAAAATTTTAAAAGCATAGGCATTTCTAGAAGCAATTTTCATTTTAATTCAGTAAATGGAAAAAACAAAATAAATTTCATAGGAACAAGCCAAAATAGTGAATGGTATATGACAGTAAAAGATTAAGGCCTCTACAATTGAAAGTCACATAAAATAATATTAAAACTTCAAATTTTACAATCAGTGCCTCATCTAGAATATTTTATACCTGCAACAAGTGAAAAGAACTATGAAAATCTTCCCTTAAATAAATTTATAATATACTCATTAACTAAAAAAGAATTAAAAATAGATAATTCTCCGTTTGTTTTATTTATTTTTAGATTTCAGAATTACAGTAGAATTTTTCTAATAGAACTGAGGCTGTACTATTTTTTCCCCCTCATTTAAAAAAAGTTTGCAAGCATAAAGCAGCAGAAATGATCTTAATGAAGGTGTTGTCACTCTCTCCCTCCATACAATTGTGAAGCTTAGACAAGACCATGAATGCCATCAGAGCTCAGATTTTTATTTTAAAGAGAATTTTAAATAGAGTCTTGTATTTCATAATATGAAGGAGAAAACTGAATACATATTTCAAATTCTTTTTTCCACTATCGAAAACAAAATTTGATATAAAAAACCATTTTTGAAACAAGATAAAAACACACAATTTCATTTATTTGTCATTGCATTTTTGAGTTGTTGCATTTATATGCTCATGAGAGTATAGATCAATAGACAATTACCTGTTGGACATAAAAATCTGCTTTATAGATGCTAAAGATGTGAACTGAATTTCATTAAACTACATTAATTCATTTTTGATTGTGTTTAAATGCATGTGAAATTACAGACTGACAGACAGCTAATCCTGAGACAGATTTTATATACATCTTCAATTTAAATGCTAAATCTGTATGCCAAATAGTATGAAACTAGGTCTCTATGTTTTGCAATAATTGAGTTTACTTGCAATTAGGAAATCCGATAATGGGTTTTATTGAAAATTTGATAAAAAGCTTCAAATTAAATTTCTTTTGACAAGCTCAAAGTCCTTTTTAGATAATGAAATCATAGATACACATAATTTTAAAAATTTATTTTTTGGATTCGAGGAGCCTGAAATGTGAAGATTCATAAAAATCTCAAGTTTGAATTTTTGATGATCACAATACTTTCTTTTTGTATATGATAAATTAAAAAAAGAAATCTTAAATTATTTTATAAAATTATTTCAATAATTTTTGAAAATCAAAAAAAAATAAAATTAAAAATAAATATAAAATTATTTCAATAATTTTTGAAAATCAGTGTTACACTAAAAACTTTTTATAACAAAATTATATATGTATTTAAATTTTAAAAATATGTATGTAAAATTACAGCTCAATATGAATAATTTGAAAGACATTAAAATAAAAGCTAAAGTGTTTTGCACAGACACTCACCTTATGCCCTTGAGAAAGGGCCTTAAAATCTATTCACTGAAATGTGTAGTGAATAATTAAGTGAATAGTGAATTTATAACATTGGAAGAGGAAGGCCTTCAAAACATTTTTATGCCTATCACATGATACCATAAAGTTCTGAAAGAACTTTATGGTAACCTCACAATTTTGAAATGGCTGGACTTAAATGATAAAAGATAACCATTGGAATCCTAATATTTTGAAATTAATGAATATTTCTCGATAAAAATGATTTTTACAAGAGTTACGAATATGAATTTTCAAGTTATATCATTTTGCTAAAAAGTTTTTTAAAGCAGACTACATAAAGAATAATGACAGAATAAATTACATGCTTTATTCATGCCCCCCAACCCGATAGCAATAAGCAGAATATTGTTCTGTGTGTGTGAAGAAAATATATTTACATATAAATGGTAATTCTGTTATTAACACTCATGATATATCTGACTTTAAAAAAATGGTGGCATCAGATATAGTTTAAGCAACTATTGTGGTATTCGTGAATTTCGATTTTTGTTAACATGGCAAAAGGTAAGAACTACGATTCTGGAGCATACGCCGGGGAACACACCTTCATTCCCTCCTTAAAGGGAAAAAAAAAAAAAAAAAAATCAATTATGTGCTTGAATAATTTTAAAAATGAAAAATCAACAAATTTTCAAAAATTTAGTATAGAAGCTATTTTATTGCTTATTTAAAATCTCTTATAATTGTGGTGTCTAATTCATGATCTCTAAGAATATACTATAGCATTTATTAATGCTTCTTTGTTCCAATAAAGAATGTTTATGAATAAGTAGAAGACAAACAAAATTATAAAATGAATATAGTTGCGAATAAAAAAAATATGAAAAAGGCAATATATATATATACATATATTTGGCAGTTGCTTTTGAAAATCTTTATACCAAGAAACTATATTTATGATAGAACATATATATAGTCTAGGACAAATAAGAAAGGGAGAAAAGGAAAAACAAGATGTAGCTTCAAATTTATAGGTATATTTAAATTGATTTAAACAAAAATTACACTCAAAATAAATAAAAACCTAATAAATTGTCTGTTGCTACATTAATTTTATGCCTGTAGATATTTTCATTGACAAATAAAACTTCCAAAAATCTATGTGTAGTATTCCTTTAAAAATTTATGCATGTTTAAATTTTTTAATAAGATATTTGGCATTTAAAAAAAAATTTATTTTTAATGTACTGATATAAATATACTGCATTACAATGAGCAAAGTCAAATTTCAAGCCTTAATTATAACTAAATTAGAAATATAAAGAACAAATCATAACTAAATAAAAAATGTATACTACAGTCAAATAAAGTTTAACTTCATTTTGTTTTCATTCATTTATATATATATACAAAAGAAAGTTTTGCAATTTTCAAGCAGAAGCAACCTCAACAGTAAATCCAACCCATTCTCCAACTGAATTTCCAGATGTTTCATTATTCTGTGTCTCTGGTTTTGGTTTTAAACAATCCTGCACTTTATTGGGAACATGAATCTGCTTGTGTCTTTTCAACTGACTTTTCAGGGTAAAACTTCTTTTGCAAAACTCGCACACAAAAGGTTTTCTTCCTGTATGAATGGAATAATGTTGTTGTAACGTACCTCGTGTTTTAAACCCTTTAAGGCACACAAAACACTTGAAAGGACGTTCATTTCCATGAGCTAAATAATGTTTCTGAAGATGTGTTTTTAAAGGAAAAGATTTCTGGCAATATTCACAGTTATATGGTTTTTCACCAGTATGAAGTAAAAGATGCTGTCTTAAATACGCCTTGGTGGTGAATCGTTTGTGACACGTGTCACAACTGAAAAGTTCTTTCTCCTTTGAGTGAATTCTAGAATGTTTATGCAGTTCAGCTTTTGTTTTGAATCCTTTATTGCATGCATCACAAATATGATTTTTTTCCCCATTGTGTACCAAATAATGCTGTGTGAGATCCCCTTTTGTTTTGAATCCTTTAGTACATATATCACAGATATGTGGTTTTAAAGTTGTATGTGTACGTTGGTGTTGGTTTAAGGTATTTTTCTTCCGAAAAGATTTCTGACAAATGTTGCAAACATAAGGCCTCTCGCCTGTATGCAACGTAAAATGTTGCTGCAGGTTCAATCGCGTTAGGAAGCGTTTGTTGCACACATTACATGAATATGGTTGGTCTCCTGTATGCAACATATAATGAAGTTGTAGATAATCTTTCTTCTTGAAACTTTTGCCACAAAATTTGCATGCAAATGGCTTAATTCCAGTATGGTGAACATAATGTTGTTTGAGATGATACTTCGTTTTAAATCTTTTTTCACACATATCGCAAGGATAAGGTGTATCTATATCATGAATCATATAATGTTCAATCAAAGAAGCTTCATTTTCAAAACCTTGACAACAAACTTCACACTCAAAAACTCCATCGTCTAATATAGGAGCCGAATTTTCTAGTTCAGTTGCAGTATAATCAGTTTTAACATTTTCCAAGGCAATTTCGTTTGCATGTGTTTCTAAATGATCTTCTAAATGAATATATTGGGTAAACGCTCTTTTGCATAAATGACAAACAAATGGTACTACTGTTATGCGAGTAATATTATCTTCCGATTCTGTTTTAATAACAACATTATCATTCGGAGCAAAAGAATCGTATGAAAAAGCAAACATATTTGATCATTGAATTCTTAAATAAATTATAATAATGCGCTGATCATTTTGCCTTTTACTTTCTACCACTCCTAATATAAATGCATGAGTTCATTGCAACTACATCTGAATTCAATTTCAGAACACATGAAAACGACACACGATATCAAAACAAAAAAAAAAGTACTGCACGTGAGAAAGAAAATAATAATCCGGAAAACTGGAATCTTTTTATGATGGCAACGATACATCGAAAACACACACCCTTGTAATTTTATTAGCGTTATCTATCACGTATGTTTATTTTATTTTGTTTTTAATTCTACGGCTATTCTCAAAAAGCTATATAATTTATCATATGGCCGTTATATGACGAGAATAGTACACAAATCAATCAAGATCAGACAAATTTCTACTTTGATACTTGATGAAATACTTGCATAACTAGAATCATTTCTATTATAATGTTTCCTTAGGAATCCACAAAACTTCAACACTCTACAGATGTTAATAAATGCTTGAAAATGCAGTCCGTATGGAATTTTTAAAATCTAATTTTATGTGCACTAATGTTTATACGTTATTGACTAAACATGTGTCCAGTTAAACGGAACAGTTGCTGGAAGTTTTAGAAAATTTCTAAAGAGAATATTGGATTAGATTTTTAAAAATTCGTAGAGAGAAACTTTTCAACTGAAGAGAAAAAAAGAAAATAAATTTAGGAGTAAATGAGGAGTTTTTACTTTTTCGTATACGAAGTATACAAAACGAAAATATTGAGCTCGAAATTTTAATGAATTTATTTCAGAAATTATTGAGATAAAAAAAAATACTATTGGCATTAGGTTTGTCTGTTCCGTCTGTGAACAGGATAGGTTAAAAACGCTTTGAGCTGCAAGCATGAAATTTAGTGCATGGTCTCTATTCCAAATTTATAGATTTCAATCAAATTTTGAATGAAACGTATTTGTGGTGACGCTTTATAAGCCAGATAACAGCTACGAGACGTGAGAAGTTTCTTTTGTCTTGTGGTCATGTTACTCGGCTACGAACCAGAAGGTTGCGAGTTCGATCCTCGCCTATAACCAATAGCGACATATTCAAGGAAAGTATGTCTGTCAGGGTATACGAATATAAATTAAACTGATTTCTACAAAACGAAGAGAATAGATGCCTAAAATTTATTAAACACATTTAACATCTATAGTTTAGATATGTGTCAAATTTGAATCAAATCCATTAAGGAATCGGCTATCAATTGTCTCTACTTTATAAATGTAAACACAACATCTCAAAAACACAATAAATAAATGGATTTTTGTAAATGATCTTTTTATTAGAACTATAATTCTATATTCAGTTTTGATTTAATAGATCTGCAAAAAGGTGTCAAAATTATAAATTCGGTATTCTGCCTTATTAGCACAAAATGCCCAGGAATACTATAGCGATATCTTCTTGATATTGACCGAGATATACCGTACAACTGCGTGGAACCTCGTACAGTACCTTGAGCAAATATATTAAAGCATCCCAGCGATTACTTGTTTAAAAAAAAAAAACTCTGAAGATAGCATGCTAATAGGCTACTTCGTAATTATTGTACGGTAATGGCATATGGTTAATAATACATACGAACATTTAATAGTTTAATAGTAAGGAATATGTAAGAATGTTTCCGGAAGATCACTCCAACTGGTAATTTCAAGGGCTGATTTCCATACTTTTTTCTTGGATAACATATTAGTTTCTGTTCCCACAATTTTTATCTAAATTTCTGATTTCGAGGGATTTTATTGCCTTATTAAAATGAGTTAGAATATCCACATCTAGATATGCCTCTACATTATTGGTTTCTATTTTCTTCTGAACTAACTTCACCTTCTATCCTTCTTTGATTGTACCAGAATAAGTGTTCCCGGGTGAAATTTAAAAACAAAATGAATATTAATTCTAGCAGCCCTTGCAACCGCCAAGATTAACGGTTGATAAAAATTTCAACTGTTTCTTCAGCAAAATTTTCTTACACTTCAAATTTTGATAGACATAAAACTTAATTTGTTTCAAAAGACTTGCACCTTTCTGTCGATTACTCATTTGCCTAATTTTCTGTCAACATCTTTATGCATTCAATTATATCACAAGAAAAAAACAAATATATTAAAACGGGGGCACTTTAATATTTTCCCACCATTGCTTGATTCTAAATTTAAGTATAACCAAATTCCAATAAAATTTATTAAGAGCATGTGCTACACTGAGATCTACAACTCACATACTCGGCATGGAAAATAAGAAAAATCTTCGTATCTTGATCACAAAAAAAAAAAAAACTATTATAAAAATTAGTAACAACAATGCGAACGATTTAAGTTTCACTTCAACAGTAAAAAAATGTTGTAAAATACACTTAAAATATTAAAAAAAAAAGTAGTTAAAAATTGAAAGGAAAAAAAAAAGTCATATGGCAAACATTTTGTTACTATTGAATATATATATATATATATATATATATAATTTGGTAAGTTATTGCTAAAATTCGCCAAAATTTCATTAATTTTTAGGTATTTAAAATTCCAATTGCAATTTTTTTTAAAAAAGAGATGTCTTGAGATGTCTATTCTCATTTTTCAAAATATATGTGTCAAATATGGTAGCTATAAGTATACCTATAGCTATAAGTCTGGCCTATAGAAGGCCAACACACACACACATTCATTTTTATTAGTAGTAGAGACTGCAAGCTTCGCAGAAAGATTTTACATATTTCTTCGATTTTAATTTAGTATCGATTCCTTCAATCTTATAATGGTGAATTATTAAATTAAATAAGACTAAGTACTACATACTATATCCATGTAATTTTCTTAACTGGGGTTCGAATACTTTCCGCTTCCTCACATTCTACTGTTTTTATTTAGATTACAGATTCTGTCCGTCTCATTTTTTTTATTTCGATTTTTTCCTCTACTTTCACTTTTGAGCTTTAAGGATCCAGTATTCTGTTCTACAGCATACTACGTTTTTCATCACAAGTTTCGGTTTCCGCCATTTTACATCCACCAAATCGAAATATAATAGCCATGCAATTGTAATGCATAACCTACCATAATTTCATGTTTGATGCTGATTTGACTTCGAGATTTCCTCGTGACACCGACATACGCTGCTGTTCCATAAATTTTGAAATGTTTTACTGATGATTTTCTGACATCAAATGGCTCAAAAAGGGGTTTTCTTTCCATTTTTGGGCACATTGTATTCCCAACATAACTGAAATATAATAATATTTCTACTCAGGAACTGTTTCCGTGAACACAATCTTTTAAGCATAGTTTTAATTGCACCCATAAAGGTATAATTAAAACATTCACTAAACCATTATGTACTGGTGAATAGACGTCAATGCACTTAGCTTAGATCCCCTGTTCTAGGGTAAATGTTTTATTAGGCAAATGTATTAAGATAAACGCTAATAAGAAAAGGCATTAAGAAAAATGTATTTAAAAATTATTAATTTCTACATAACAGAATTCAAGACCGTTATTTGTCCTGGTCTTAATGTTTTCAAATTCGAAGACTTTCCGGTTCCCTGTTTTGTTAAATTTTTTTAAAGAATTCGTACTTAGTTTCCTTCATAGAGCTGAGATTTCATTCGTCTACCTCAAACCATTTTTATTTATCTTTGTTACAGACAGACTGTTGTATATTTTCCAAAAATGAGTTTTTTGAACTCAAGGAAATCGGAAAAGTAAAGATTCGTCAAAATTTCGTGTTCTGATTTTTTTTTTATCGATTACAATACTTTCTCTATAGTTCTTAGCCTAGCCTTCTAGCCAAATTATATCACTTACTGATCCTCCATCTGTAGGAATGAAATTTGCGAAATATTCCTTTCCGCGTTCAAGTTCCAAAATGAAACACAACCTCCTTCTATCACCAAAATGCTTTTTTCAAGAAACTGTCAACAAAGAATTTCAAAAATATTTTGTCATCGTCACAGATGTATCTAAATCACAATTTATCACCTCTATCGCAGGCCTTTCAAACACTTAAACCTTTCGCTATCGTATTCCTTCTCTTAATTCCATCTTTACAGCCGAAGTTTTAGCAATCTATCTTGCCACTGATAATTCAATGGCAAGAAGATTGCCGCAATTCCAGGAAGAAATCTTCCGTTGTTAACAGATAGTTTTTCTTATTCTTCAAGCCTTGAAAAAATTTTCATTCAAATCTCCGAGAAATATTCACAGAATAGCCAAAAAAATTCTAGTTAGAAAAAAAAAAATCGTATTGATATGGACTCCAGGGCCTTCAAATATTACTTGGAATGAAAAGGTGGATTATCTCGCAAAAACAGTCACGACGTCGTACCCATAGTTTGAATGGATTAATGTTGAAGATTTAATCCCTAATCATCAAAAAACCTCGCTCCAAATTATGCACCAAATTTATCGAAATAAAAAGTACCAAGAAGCTGTAGCGATATTTCATCTATTCTTTCCTTCGCATCATGGCTTAAAAATAGAAGAGAAGATGTTATAAAAGTACGTCTAATTATCGGGATGGTCATCCCCCCAACTCTACTGAATAAATTTGGACTTTATAACATATCTGATTGTCTCTCCTGTAGTCAAAAAATGACATTGAATATATTCTTGTGCACTGTTTGAAGTATTAAACTCAAAGAACATATTTTACTTATTATATTACTTTCTCTATACTTCGTATTGGAGAAAATAAAAATTACATCTACAATGAACTTCATGACTCTTGAACTTGATGGTTCTCAATCTCTGGATGTTGCTATTATCTGCAGAAAATGGTATAACAGTTCAAGTACTGAAAATGAAAATACCTCTAAAAATATAAATATATATAAAAAAAATGAATGTGAAGTTAAACAAAAAAAAATAAATGTATGGAGATTAAATATTTAAATAATAAAATATATCGACAAGATATAAATATTATAAACAATTAATATTTATATCAAGATATAATAAAATATTTCATTGAGTCATGTTGGTACAAAGAGGTTTCAAAACATTAGGAGTTAGAAACAGAACAATCTTCTTAATCTTTTAATGCTCGTAGAATGTTTTATATCTTTATGTTTCAATACCTTTTAAGAGTCATTTTTGCTTTTATTCAATTTATCATTTTTTTTAAAAGTTTCCTGCAGATACTGTTGACAGTTTGCACCTGTTAATATTTTTGTAAGGGAATTTTCCCTAAATATTAGTTTATCAAGCATGCAAACATTTAGCAACTGGAATAAAAACCTGTACAATTTAGAAGTGAAGTTTAAATTCATGCAACTAGAAAATAATTATTCTTAATGAGGTTTAACCAAAATTAACACATATACATCTTTTTAAAATGATATGCAGCTTGTTTTAGCAAATAACTATGTAGCTTTATCCTGCATTTATTTTTTTAAGACTTTTGATACTGAATTTCCATGTAAAGTATTGAAAACATTTTTTAAAAAATAATTCTTTAAAAAAATTTATTTTATGCAAGTTATTATAATGAAAAAAGTATTCACAAAGTACAATTATTAAATTATACTTTTTACAAGTGAAAAATTAAAAGATTACAAAAGATTATGCTACGATACATCCTAAGAATTCTTTTATTAGTAATAAGCATTTTATCTGTAGTTAAAGAAATATTATTACTGTTTTAAGAGTTGAGAAAAATTGTAAAAATACACCATATTTACATAACTAAATATAATAATGAATATTCTTAGACTTCAGTTTCATAATTATTTTCAACAAAACAAGATTTTGTATTTATAAGCTGCACTCAGTATAAAAGTGTATGGTTTTAGAAAAATATAGATTGTGTAATATGCATGAAAGGAATACAAAGTTAGTATAAATAATTGTAAACAAATTTATTGAAAATGAGCTGAATAACAATGAACACTTCACAAGAATGATCTATATATCCAACTTAAAATGTATGAAAACAATAATACAAGTATAAATACTGACTGGAATAAAATAAAGTAATAGATGAAAAGAATTTGATATGAAAAAAAAAAAATTAATATTACCAAATTCAGCACTTTGAATATAAGAGAAAGAAATAATTAGAACCTGCCAATTACTTAAATCAACGGATACAAAACATTAAATGGAAATTAATCTTGGGGTGGCAGAAATTCTTTGTACCCAAAATAAAAATTTAAAAAAAAAAACTATAACTATCAAAATAAAATTTTCAGAAAACACAATTAAACCTTTTTTAATAATATCAAAGTTTTTAAAAATATTTGATTAATAATAGAAATATTTAATACTCACTTTTAATTCATACATAAAAAATACCTAAAATAACCTTGCTAAGTATTTCATAATTTTCTTTACCCAAATTTCAAGTTTATTTTTACTTATCATGATAGAGTTTAAATGAAAGCATAAAATATGTTTAAGCTATCAAAAATAACAAATAACGGTTACAATATGAATATAAAAATGGAAAAATATTGGAATCTACTATTTCAATGATTTAGAATTTTAAATTAAAAAAACATGAGTTAATTTTAAATCAAACATATTATTTTATATCGGTAAAAATATTTAAAAAATAATCTTTAAATAATAAAAATAATTTAAAATATAAAAATATTTAAATAATAAAAAATAATACAAAGAGATTTACATATAATTAATATGTAATTTCACAGAATTGTCACATTTTAAATGTGTATGTGTGTTAAAGGTATAATTCAGTTAGTATTCTGAATTAACAAACTCATTTTTTGTGTGCAGTTGTAAATGTATCCTTTTCATAATAATGATTCTTCCACAAGTGTTGTGACAGCAGAGAATTAGTAAGAAATACTGCATTGCAAATCTCACAAACATGAGATTTTTTATTATTATGCAACCGCATATGCAATTTAAACTGATTTTGAGACAAGAAACTAAGATCACACTTGTTACAGTTATAAGGCTTATTATTTTTATGCTGCATAAAATGATCAATTAATTTTTGACGATTAGGGAATTCTTTATTACAAATTTCACAGACAGTACGATGTTCCGGCAAGTGGTCTAGGCTATGGCGCTTAAAGAGTCGTTCATTACTAAAATGTCGATCACATACCAGACAAACATATGAACCACCATGATCCATTAAATGCACAGTCAATCTTTTTTGGTTTTTGAAAGTTTTATCGCATGAATTGCAGGCAAAAGGTCTGAGGTTAATGTGGACTTGATAATGCCTTTGCAAATCAATCTTATAGTGAAATTTTTCATTGCATATTTCACACTCAAATAATTTAGTGCCAATATGAGTTTGACTATGAATTATCAGATTATTTTTAGAACTGAAGTATTTATTACATTCTTTACACTGAAAACATTTTCCAAAATGCTGTCTATGATGAGTTTGCATTTCTGTCTCATTGGGAAAAGGTTTATCACAAATGTTGCAAACATAAATATCAGAAAGCAATAACAGGTGAAGTTGCTGATGAGCACCAAATTCTAATGAACTTGAAAATGTTTCGTTACAAGTGAAACACGTTATTTCCTCATGTTGACAACAATGTTCAGCATGATCAGTAACAGTTGAAAAGGATTCCCCACATGCTTCGCAACTGAAACGATTCTCCAAGATGTGAGAGGCAGTGTGGTTATTCAAAGATCTTTTACAAGAAAACTCTTTAAGGCAAACGAAGCACACATACGATTTTTGAGACTCGGATTGCGATAAAATTAATTCAGCAGTTTTGCAACTATTCACATCGCTAGTAATATCATTTAACAATTCACGTTCCATAATAAATATTAATTTCCGCTTATCATCAAATTTAACATATAATGAATCTAAAATAGGTACGCAATATCAAATTAAGATTGAAGCAATTATTTTTAAAAACTAATCTATCTTACCGCCTTGAAACAAAAAAAAAAAAAAAAAAAAATTGTTTTGATTGTCTTTATATCGGGTTGCCATAGAATATTTGCAAATATTCAAAGAAAAATACAATGGATTGTCAAAATATTAACGCTTGGCAAGCAACACCACCTACATTAATTTTTAAGAGTGTGCAGTCTTCTCTTTTTATCATACGCGAAAAAAAGTCAGAATCATGCACTATCTTTGTGATAAATATTTGTTTTAGTTTTGTGAAATAGTTTACTTGTTAAATTACGATATATTGGTCATTTGGCAAAGAGGTAATTATGCATACTAATATTAATATCAAATACTTTCTTACGTAATATTAGCATTCTTTCCCTTTATCGATGAACACTTTTTCTGTCTTATGATACAATATTGGAAGGGCATTTGGCATAATTTAAATGTTCTAAAATACGCCCCCTGCAAAGTGACTAGTGTAAAACATCGGCAGAAAAGGCAAACGTCTTGTTCGCCAATACCGGGGAGGCACAAAATAGAAGAATAAAGTTAATAAAAAATATTTTTTTACTCATATCTCACCGAGCCGCTTTGATCACAGCGATTTATTGTATTATCTTCATCAATTTATTGTATCGTTCTGAATAATGAAATGTGTAGCAACATTATGTCATTATGGTAGCTAAAAGAAAATAAATATTATTTTTGTCTCTTTTTTTTTCTTTTTAAAATTCCATGCAAATAAAAGTAAATGAATATTAGAATTAAGTGTAAACAAAATATCGTAAATAAAAAAATGTTAATTTTTATTAGAGTCAGTAAAGTGTTATTGTATTGTTATATAACTGCATACAAGATGCTTCACCGGAAAATAAAACATCTTAAAAACAAACGTGAATAGTTTCTCTCATTTTAAATATTTCTACACAATCAGTTATCTTGATGAAATTCCAAATTAAAACCACTATTTAAATTCCAAACGAAAATTTCGTTTCTGATATAAACAAGCGAATCATGAACATGAAAAAATAGGTATTTGATTAATAAGCAAAAGTAAATATATCTTCATAATATAAACGAATGAATCATGCGAATAGTATCTGATAAACAAGACTCAGTATGTGATCTGTAATCAGACTTAATATAAATAATTCGGGAAGTTCGTATTTCTCTTCACCAAACATTCTTATCAATCAACAAAAAACCAATTAGTATTTTGAATGAAAGATAAATGTTTAAACTGAAATAAACTAAATTGAATAAGAAGAACTTGAAATAAATGTTATAAATGATAAAAGTGTTAAGTATAAATATTATAAACAAAAAAAAATAAAATCTGATAGAGTTTTAGACTTGGAGAGAGAAACGAGCTATGAATTGGATATTTTTGCTACGTTTTGAGGCTGAAATTAATTTATTTATTTGTAAATTCGTATCAGAATAACAAAACAAAACAAAATCCTTGATTTTTTTTGTAGTAGTTATAATATTAGCGCTGCGTTTGAAAAGAGCCTTTTATAATGCGTTGTTTTTAAAGAAAATATACTTCAAATAATATCCAAATACTTCATTTTTCTCGAATTAAATTTAAGAAAATAATTCATCAATCGATGCTACAATCATTGGAAATTTAAAACTGAAGATAGAATTCTAATTAAAATCTTTACTTTTATAAGAAATAAATTGATTATGTAATTTCTTATGAAAGCAATTTTTAAAAAAAATCGAAAATATTACTTTAAAATTAAATAAAGACATTGAGTTAATATTGCATTTTTTTAATAAAAAAATAAAACTAACAATTCAACACTTAAATAAACGAAAATATTTTTTTAAAAAATGTTATGAGATTTGTGTCTGTTCCAAAGTTTAATTATTTGATATCAATTATTAATGAATATGCATAGTTAAAAATATTTATAATTTTAGAAGTCATGAGAATCTCCTAAATAATTTATGCATATATTTCATAATTATGTCATGAAAAAATTTTGAAATAAAAGTTACTTTATGCTTAAGATCAGAGAGGTGAAAGAAAATCTAATATTCTCATAAGATATAAAATCACTTTAACCAGTTATCTGAGAAACACTAATCTTTCCAAAGGATTAAAAACAATTTAAAAGTTTGATGAGGCGAGAAAATAGATCTGCCTTAAATTTCAATTTGGTGTTTTTTTAAATATTTTAAAGCGATATGATTTGCAGCTGTCTTTGAAGAAAATAATAATTTTAGAAATTATCATTAAAACCATTGAGATTTCGTTTCTTTTTATATTAATTAAAATTAATTCTAGAAAAATCCTATCTTCCAAAGTATATTTACGTTTATAGATTCCTTGCCTTATTTTTTACGTTTTTATTGCTTTTTCTCATTTTCATTGATCATCAGACTCAGCATGACAAAGTTAGTAAAGAGAATTGAAGTCTCAGAACCGAAAAGTCAGGAAATTCGATACACAAGAATTAAAAAAAAAAAAAAAAAAAAAAAACTTTTTGAAATAAGGCGAGACAGTTCCTCAGTTCTATAACCCTAATGGATGAACCATTACTGATCAAAAATACTGATATTCGTCAAATTTTTCCATAATTACAATGCTTTACTTTCTGTTTGTATTCTTTGTACATTAGAAAACAATATGAACAGTAGGCTAACTCAGTCAAGTTTCTATTCTCAAATTCATATCGCCATAAAATTCTCTATGAACGAGTGAAATGTAATTTATAGGAATTTATTTTTGACTACATTGTTTTTAGCAGGAGGTGCTTCATTTGAGTTCATATAGAATTATTTTCAGAACATTATCAGAGATGAATTTTCGATTAAGCAGCTATCTAGAGTCACTGGGTCATTTAAAATATTAAGATGATTTTAATATTTGGTTAGTATGATTGTTCAGTTTTGTATCTGCTTCACTATCCTCACTTTCTATTTTCGCATATACAAAAAGAAAGTTGGATAATTTTTCAAAAATTTGTTGAATATCCCTATTTCAGACTTCTCACCGTTCAAAAAATATATTTTTTGAATTTTGCCTGTCTTTCTGTGAACCATAACTCAACCATCGGGAATGGTTTCCCCAAAGTTTTCTCGCATATTCTCTAATAAACTTGTTATACCAGAGAACGCCTCATATAGAACTACAATAGTCACGAAATATTTACTTTTGATGTCAATTTAGCATTTTTCCTGAATCTATCGTGTTATTTGGCGATTACTCCAAATTATTATGCGGAGTATCCACAATCGAATAATAATCGATTAATCCAATTAATAATATTCAAAAATCGAATTTGTGTTTTAGACAAGCTGCTATAAAAACGATTGAAACAAAGATTTGGCACAAAACTGCACTTGTAGTCACAAAATCGAGTACCAAATTTGATATATTTGAATAATTGCGTTTTTTAATAATCCTGTTTACATGTTTCTAAGTCTAGACCGACAACCCGTCAATGGATTTGGCTCACAATTTGACAGATATCAAAACTGAGTATCGAATTTTACCTATCTAGCTCTCATCGTTTTATAATTATCGTTAACTTATATTCGAACAGTTGGACTTCCTCTGAACAAATTTTACTCAAAATTTGAAGAAATATGCATATTTGGTGTAAAGATCGTATAACAAATTCCAACATTCTAGCTCAAAACATGCTTGAGTTATCTTTGTCATAGACAAACGGATATTTTTCAAAAATGTGTTTTTCGAACTCAGGTAAGTCTAAAACGTGGAAATTCGTCAAAATCTCGAGTTCGAATTTTTTGATGCTAACAATATTTTCTCTATACTTCGTATAAGAGAGAATAAAAACACAGCGACTGAGATAAATGAAACTTATTACACAATTTTAACATTCAAAGAGTAGATCCTTATCAGATTGTGAATAAAATCTACGGAGGGTTGACTGCCCTTGACCAAAATCAGAAATTTTCTGTAGGTGGGAGTCAACTTCTTTATTAGAGATGGGAGAAAGTTTCAGGAAGATGACTCTTGCTGTTTTATTACAACAATTAAAAATAATGAGCATCTGCTTAAGTAATACTATATACAAATATATCAAGCAATCATGAATCATAATAAATAAGTAAATAATAATTTCAGCAAAGTTACTAAAAATAACTATAAACAGCATGGAATAAATTTAACATGTATTTTAATTGACTATTCCTCAAAAGCAATGCATTAAATCTGCCACTAGATCTTTTATAGTAAATTTTCCATCATTAAAGACAAGTCACTTACATATTGACAACTTGTTCTGAAATCAGATGAAAGGTTAAATGGAAAATCTAAAATATTTTAATAGCAGTCCAATGAAAAGAACAATAAATATGGCAAAATTTTCCGTCATGATTATAAGGCATGAACCACATACACAATGGGTATAAGAAAGAACAGAAAAGATTAGTGTCTTTTTTTGTTCATTACTGATTATTTTCTTCTAGGTCAGAGAAACCTTGATTTTATTTAGGATGTTTATTCTGTTTATTCTTCCCAAATCAGGATCATAGCAAAGCAAATGCAGAAAACACATGATATAAAATAATGATAAAAAAAACTGAAATAATTTTTATTAAATATTAAATATATTTAGGAGAACAAAAATAAAACCTTTCATATGCTCAGTTTTTTATTTTTATTTTCAGAAGGTAAAGCATCTGAAATTAATTCCCTTCGATGCCATTTTTAACAACTGAATGATAACATTTTGAGTTCAAATATATCTAAAAGGCAAGATTTCTGATTAATAAGTTATTCACATTGGTAAAAGCACTTAAACTAGTATTTAACAATCCATATTGACTATTTGAAAATCCAATTAGAAATCACTGACTTTATAATCTGGGAATTAAATACCAGTACTTTTCTTCCACAATAAAACATCAATTGTAGAATTTTATCTTATGCACAATATTTTACTCCTTCATCAGAATTTAAAATAAATTAATTAAAAAAATTAAAACAAATAAAAACAACTTTAAACAAATTAATTAAAAATTAAGTAAAATTTGGGGATTTTTCCAAGCACTTCCAAAAATATTATTGCATAAAAATGAATGTTACATAATTTTAAAATTTTTTAAAAAAATGGTCTTTTTAATGATAATAATTTAATAACAGTGTAAATTTTTGTTGAATATTGACAGTTAAAAAATTTTTTTCTTCATAATTTTTCTGAAATTCAAACTGTTTTCTCTGTTTCCTGAAATATTTAGTCATGTAATTTTTTCCATTATTGAAAGTTAAAGAAAAAGGTATTTCGATTTAATATCTGTGTATTTTAAAAGACAAATAAAAAAGTGAAATTACAATATTATGGAATTTAGAAGATAGATGAATCAAATTTTTACATTTTTAATAGTGCAGTGATTTTAGGGGCCCATCTCTAATAGAAAAGTTCATGTACACAATAAATAGAACTTAAGTAAGACAAGTAAAATAATATGTCAATGTAGGACAATTTGGTGGAATCATATAATAACCTTATATCTACACTAAATTCTATCTGAAATAAAATAGAATAGAAGAAATAACCTATATTTCTGGTGAATCAGTTGATCACCTGAGGTGATTAGTGGATGCATATTTATAAATTTTAGAAAATACTAAAATAGTTCTGTGAAGAGTTAATAAAAGGAAAAGACAAGTACTTATCAATAATCATTCAATTAAATTTTTGAAATTCTATTTCAGTTTGGGGAATATTTAGTCATTATATGTCTTGTAGTTGAAGCTATTTTGAACATAAACAGATTTTTAATGAATAGTTGGAGATATATAAATAAATGGTACTTGTCAATTGTAACAGCAACCAAAAAATATGCAGAAAATATTTCGTAAAATTGGCAATTCCAGTCATCAAACTATACAGCTGTGATTATATAACTTGATACTTGAGTATATTTTTATAATTTGGTAAAAAATTTGCTTGGCACTTTTTGGCTACCATTAAAACTGAATTATACCAAATACAGAATATACTAAGCAGAAATAATTCATTATACAATTAATATATACCATTAAGGATAGCTGGAGTTATTTTGTACATATGTTACTTTTTAATTAATAGTTGAAGACATAAATAAACTAAGAAAAAAATAACTCAATGTAATATACATAGATCACAGCTTCTTTCGGCAACTCAGAATGTAAAACTTCAACTAAAATTTTATAATTGACTCACATTTTTATTTGCACAAGTGAGGAAAAAGTTTTTACTACCTGAAAAATACCATAGTCTGGACTGATAATTGATTAATTTCTGTAATAAATTAATGAAGATCATATAAATATTAATTAAATAGAAAAATGTGATATAAATAATATCAGTAATTTATATTTGAAAACTATTCAATTTATTAATTTAACATGCAAAAAAAAAAAGTTAGATTTCCTACATCTAATATTTACTATTCATTGCAGCTATTAAGAAATACTTTTTAGCCATTGATAATTCATATCATTTTATAATTATAATATTTATTTTATCTAATACAGACAGAATTTGCAATAATCTTTCATCTAAATGATATATTCACATAATATCAAATATTCTTTGATTACCTCTTTCACGTGGTAACTGGAATTAAATTAATTTTACTTTTGCTGTTTATCTCATAAATGAGTATATTTAAATAATCTCTTATTTTTTGCTAAAGAAAAAAACTGCTTTTCATCTAAACAAAATAAATGAAATATTAAGATGAAACAAAAAAATAACTTTATACATAACACCTTTTTATACTTAAAATAAATATTAAAAATGTACTTATGAATTCAATGTTGTAAAATAGAATAAAATTAAATAATTTATAAGATTAGGTAAAATTTTGCTTTCATGAGATTACTTTAATATTTCATAAAAATATTAGTTACATTCTGATTTTTATAGGCTTAATGTCATACTGAAATTTTTGGTGATTATATAAGCTCTCTCTCAAAGTAAATGCTTGATTACAGATTCTACAAATAAATGACTTTGTACTACTGTGCGTCTGCATATGATCTGGTAAGATACTTTTTGAACTGTAGTATTTGTAACTAACTTTGCATTGCATCTTTTTTGGAGTTGTGATGTTTGAAATGAATTATTAATTCATTTTGTGAACTGAACGTTTGGCATATTTCACATTTTAAATGGCATTCCTTTTGATGAGCATTAAAATCGACTTTCTCCAAAAACGTACGTTTACATACGTAACAATTATAATCTGAGTGTTGTGAATAATGATCCACGAAATCTTGAGCTTCGGTGAATGTTTCCCTACATGTTTCACATAATATTGGCTGTTTCTGAAAATGTCACACATATTCAACATTTAATGTTCCTCTGGAAGAAAAATGTTTGTTGCATAACGGACAAAGAAAATTTTCCCTTACAGTGACCATTTAATTATTTCTATCATTTGAATGCAAAATTAATTAATTTCACACCGAAATTCTTATGTGTGCTAATTAAATATTTCCATTAACCAAGAAATTAATCAGCGAAAGATCCAATTCGAAACTCCACTTTCATATGCTTATTTTTATTATCGACACTTACAAAACACAGAAATAGCTATTATTGCCAGATACGTTACATTATCGCATTCGCCTTCGTCCATTGATGAGTTTTTTTTTTCTTTCAATTTCAAGTGCATTATTAATTACCAAACATCATAAAAAATCAACTTAATTAATTTATATAACACAACAGTTTTTTATGCATGTACTACATAGATGTAATATATTTCTCCACTTAGAGGAATACGAAGAGAACAGCTAAAACAGCTAATTAAAGATTTAAGCACATGTCACAGGTTTACATTTCGTAGTGGAAACCGAAATTTTCGGCAAAAACGCTTTCGATTTTTGAAAATACTGCCAGTTTGGTACCGATGATTCAATTCTGTCATTTTTTTTTAATTCTAAAGATTTGTAAAGCAAAAATATTCTTTGATATATGTACACTGCAATTATAACTGATGCTTCGGGATACGAGTGGTTTTATTGACTTTTAATAGAAATTACAAATATTTCTGTATTATTTACTTCCCAATTGAAATCATAAAAGGAAAGTATATTTTTTTCACTAACAGCCTTTTAAATGCAATGAAGGACTAACAGCAATGAATGACTTAGAAAAAGATAGATCGTCTGAGAAAGAATGTTTTGTGTGCAAAATGTGTTACAAACGATTTACTTCCTTAACTTGTTTAAATGTACATTATATTGAACATTTTCAAGACAAACCACGTGCATGTGAAGACTGTGGAGAAACTTTTGCCGAGGCTCAAGATTTTGCAGAACATTGCGTTCAACATGCTGAATATGTATGTTTTGTGTGTATGGAATCTTTCTCAAATAAAACAAAATTTTTATCTCACCAGAAGCTACATCAGCTAAGCTGTGAAATATGTGATATGACATTTCAAACCGAAAATGAATTGGAAATGCATCGGCGATCACATGATCCAAAATATTTCCAATGTAAAATATGTCTTAAATATTATAGTAGCAAAATTGGCTTAAAAAGACATTTGGTAATTCATACTGGAAATCGTCCTTATCAGTGTAAAATTTGTTTCCAGTCATTTACACACAATAGTACTTTATCTACTCATTCAATTACTCATAGAAACCTTAAACCTCATTCTTGTCAATTATGTGGTAGATCCTTTTCTATGAAAATAAGTTTAAAAACACATCTTTTGAAACATGAAGGAAAAGAGCCTTATGTTTGTGTTATTTGTGATCGTCGATTTGCTGACTTGAGGCAGTTCAAACGACATGGTTTGAAACACATACCTACTGAAAAGAGCACATGTGGAATTTGTGGGAAAGTTTTTAATAATCCAGTGAGCTTAAAGCTTCATTTCAAGTTACATACCAATGAAGGAAATTTTAAATGTGATGTGTGTGATCGAACTTTTAACTATTCTGGTAATCTGAAAAGGCATGAAATGTGGCATAGTGGTGATCGTCCATATGTTTGCAACATTTGTAATATTGGATATATATCAAGATTTCGATTAGTAAATCATTTGAAAAATAAGCATCCTGAATTGACTGAAGAAGACCACTATAATATAGTGGAACAAATCGAAACTGCAATTAATATAAGAACTAATACTTAAAAATTTCTGCATTGATTCATTCCTACTTTCTTAAACAAAATTATATTTCACCTTACTTGTATTTATATATCTTAAAAAATATATGTTTTGACTTTATGTACTGAATATTTTTTCTTTTACTAAATAAATATTTTAAAATGTTATTTTAATATTTTATTTTCAAATTCACAAAGTAAAATTGGACTATCATTTCTCAAGTCTTTGTATTTTTCTTCATTAAACTGTTTCTTAAAAAGTGTGAAATATATGAATGAAATATAAATTTTTAAGGGTAAATATGTAGATAAATGTTAAAATTGGTATTTATTTTTCAATTAAATCTATTTGTATCTAATCTATACATATTATGTTATGTATTATATATATATATATATATAACCAAGTACCATATTACACATTCATACATTGAGTATAAGATAAGGAAAAATTAGAAATATTTGAAGCTTTTTTGCATTTTTATTTTATATAAAGGGGAAAAAAAGAACAACAAATGCAATACTACATGTGCAATTTATATGAAATACTTCATTTAAATACATACTCTTTTTAATTGCATTCAGTAAATGGGAATGATGCATTTGCTGACATTTTCAAAAAGCCATAATTTATTTTAGTAGGAAAATATTTAACTTGATTTCAAAATGGCAAACATCTGATAATGTAAATAATGATACAATTGTATACAATCCATTTTTTTTTTATTTTTTAGATTGTGGTTTTAAAATAAATCTGAATGGAACTTGAAGTTTGAATCCTCAAATGAATTGCACAAGTTATCTATTTCTTGGTTATTTTATTTTATGCTTTTAAATTGCAGTTTCGTCTTCTTTTTTTTCTTCTGTGACATTTTTTTTCTTTAAGTTTAAATTTTGCTCTTTCATTTTCTTTTCATTAATGTAGAAACTTTCAAATAAATAATTCAAAATGAGTTTTGCTGTTCTTTTGGAGGTCAAATAGTTTCTTTTCTTTTAATGTGAATTCTATTGAAGATACAAAAGCTCTTTTTAGTTGTATTTTCAGAAGAATTCATATTAAAAGAATAGATATAATAAATTTAACAGATAAAATATAATCACTTCAACTGTAATTTGTGATGCCTATTAAACTCCTTCACCATCATAGAGGAGTCATAGTCTCTTAATTCTTTCTTCAATATTTTGTTCCTGTACCTTTTTCTTTTCTTTATTACATATGGATCTGCTTTTAGTTACTTATACCTAACTTTATTTTCTGCCAATTTCATAAATAAAAATTAAATCATCAAGTGATTCAGATAATTTTGAATTGCTGCCTTGTATCATTGGATTTAAAATAAATCTTTGAACTGGATCTATACCATATTTTTTCCTCCTTTTATACTTTTCTGTAATTTTTATAAAAGTCTGGAAATTGTTTGAACAAGGCATTTTCTAAATTGTTAAAATGGCCATAGACAAGATACATTTTTAATTGCTCCAAAATGATAAATTTAGAATTTCAAATGCATTTTTTTAGCATAACATAAACAGTGTTAGAAATTATTATTCCATTTTAAATGTCATTGCTTCAAACCAGAAAAATTAAATTATCCTGCCACCATATTTAAATTCTAGAATGTTTTGTTCTGGTTTTTGACAGCAATTTTCTAAAATATAAATTAGTTTAAAAATATCATGAACTATATACAGTATATTATTTGTATATGTTTCAGTTTGTGATAAAAATTTATCTCTAATTACATTTTTGTTTAATACTGAATTTTGGGATATTTACTCAGGACTTGGGTAATTTCCCCCCAAATACTTAGATACCTTATATCATTATCCTGAAAAAATATTAAATTTATCGTGAAAAAAATTTAATAACTAATTGATTTACTTCCATTCTTATTTTTTAAATTCATTTTTACATAATTAATTCTATTAGCTATTCCAATTCTTTCTAGCTATAGGAATGGTTTTAAATTAAAACTATGATGTTCATGCAAGGTGAGACAAAACTGGTATTCCTTACTGAAGCTGTTTTAAATGTAAAAATGAATGTGTAACATTTTTCTGTACTTATGATTGTTAACTGAATAGAAATTTTCATTTTGAACTAAGGGATTATTTTAAGTTAAAAAAAAGTGAAAAGTTGCTTGATAGCAATAATTTTGAGGAGTGCTTAAATTTTTCATAAGTGTTTAGAATAAAATGATTTTTTTTTTTGCATTTGTAAAAAGTATATTTACAAATTTTGTTATCTACACAAGAAATACCACGAGATAGTTCAAATTTATGAATACCAATTTTATCTATCCTGGATAAAAGAAATGATGCTTTGATTTTAATAATACTTTTATTTATTATTACTTTGAATTAATACAATACTGATATGTATTTTTTATAATAAAAATCAAATAAATTTTAATGTGTGTAGGAGGTGTGAGGGTGGGGAATGACTAAATAGGATATTTTGAAATATTGCAGTATATTTAGGAACCAAAAAATTACTTCATTTTTAAATGAAAAAATATGAATGAGATTTTTCAAAGTTCTGATTATTCCAGATGAATTAGGCTAGAAAAAATAAAAAGAACATATTCTTATTCCAAGTTGCTACAATTACCAGAATGCTTATATACTCCTTCTCTTTGTTTCTAAGAATGAGAACTTCTATTTCAGATTAAAAGAATTTTAACTAGCCTTCGTCCTTGCATAGGGGTAGTGCATCTTCCCCGTGATCTGGGCGTCCCGGGTTCGGGCATGGTTGTTCTCCATCTGTGAGGTGTGTGAATGTGCCCTCCTGTAAAAAGGGGTTGTGCAAGCAAATGTGTGAGTTTCATCTTCATATGAGCTTGAAGTCAGACTTCTGTCCTCAGGTGCTCAGGGGTCTTTACCCTCAGAAGCTACTGCACCTCCTTTCTGTGGTAATGCGAACACAACATCATCATGAATTTTAACTGAATGTAAAAAAAATCACAAAGAATCTGTTCTGATTCCCCCTTTATGAATATTAATGCTTATTATAATTAGTTTTTTTCCATCTGAAAGGCCTATGATTTTTTAAAACTTGTATAAAGATAATAAATAAATAAAATTATATTAGAATATTTTCATACAGAAAATATTTTAATATTGTATAGGTTACACAATGTTCATTTTGATTATCTGTAAATCAATATTATCAATTATAATTTTTGAACATACTCTTTATACATTAGAAGGGGAGGAAAAAAAAAAAAGAAAAAGAAAGGATAGAAAAAACAAAATAATATACACCATTTTACAATGGAACACTTAATTATGAGAAGCATTATTAGTTAAGAAGTAATGGATTTTAATAATAGCTATTTAAATTCTCTGACAAGAATTCAGTCCAATTTAATGTTTAAACCTTAAAAAAAACACACTTTGTTTGACAGATTTTTTTAAATATTGAATATTTGAAGAAAAATTAATATTAAATGAATAAGAAAAATTTAGATTTTTATTTAAGAGTATTGAGGATTTTAAAAAATTAATAATAAATATAAATGTTATCTTAACAAAATATTTATCTGTATTCTTTTTTTATAAATGGATAATGATATGAGTTAAATACATATTTTAATACATTGTGAACTAAATTCATTGCCTTATTTTAAGAGTCTTGTGAAGTTGAAAATAAATGTTTTGTACCTTTTCCTTTCTTGTAGATTTTATTAATTAATTTGTTCTAATGCTTACCTGAAAACATTGCCTATCTTCTTTATATATGTGTGAGCGAATGTGTCCATCCTCTGAAAGAACTTGCTACAAAACAGTATTTAGGATTCAATATAGGTTCCATTCTACTATTTACAGTTTTGGTACATATTACAATGTGGGCACCTCATCATGCTATACGGTTCACAGCCATTCAACCTGAATAGTCCAGCACCTGCTCTCTAGTCTAATTCAATATTCACTAGAGTTAGCGTTCTCTCTAGTGCCACCTCGTGGAGGCTGTCACAACCGTTTCTGTATATATATAATACAGACATAAAAAAATCCACATAAGTAAATTTCATATTAATTTTAAAAAATTCAGGCTATTTTATCTTTTACAAGTTACTTAATATTCATTACATTTGTAAAATATTTGTTTTACTATACTTTTTATGCTTTCATATATTGATTTTCAATTTATTCTTTTTTTATAAAAAGCAGTTAACAATCTGAAATCTCGGCAAGAATTCTCTCTCTTGTTTTTAGTAGTAATAATGTTCAATTATAAACATTTTCTATGAGCATGTTGGAATTTTAGAAGTTCCATTTTCATTTGAATACTTTTCATGAAGCCCTACTATTAATGCTTTGAGTTACATACAACTCAATACATTTAATATGTTTAGCTAGATTGTATTAGAATAAATACAATTTTGAAAGTTTAATATTGAAGATTTCTTTCCTTTTTATATACACAAATGCTTTAAAAAATTAAACAGAAATTTCTTTATAATAGAATTGCCTTGAACATTTAGAAACTAAAATTTTTAAGTGAAAAATAATATAAAATGTCTTTTATTAAAAAAAATGACATTTGTTTTATTTACTATCTTTTGAACTTTTTATAATATATTACATTCCAGAATAATACATATCAATTTTTTAAAATATAAAAATATATAATAAATGGAAAAAAGTTCTCTTAAATAAGTTATTAAAATCATATAAAGGCTAATAATATTATACAAGAAAAATAAACTTACAGTTGAAGTATAATTTGCAATCATAGAAAAATTATAATCATAAAAAATATTTATTTTTAGAAAGAGTAAACATATGTTTTTGGTTGACATAACAGAAGCAAAATGGGATGTAAAATAATATAGATTTTGTTATAAAGAAATTTTCCATGCACTTTATTACAATTTACACATACATTACATTTTATTGTGTCAAATTTAGGAATCAATTTTAGGCACATCTATATATAAACAGTCTCATATTGAGGACATTATTTAATAAAAGCAAATAAAAGGTTAATAAGAACAAACAAACATATCTTAAATTTATGGATTATGAGAAATTTTAACATAGATAAAAATACCAGTATTATATAAACTGGTTGCTAGTATCTATAAAAATACCAGAATATATATAACTGGTTGTAAAGTCCAGGAAAAAAAAATCAATTACAATAATATAATTTTTATTTCTTTACAATTCTGCTTTTGTAATAAATCTAGAGCATAAGAGAGCCTTTTTTAGGTATAATGATAGCTACTGGTTTAATAAATCTACTGTAAACTTTTCTTCCATGGCATTTACTTTCTGAGTAGATGATTTGAGGCAAATATTTTTTAAAAAATCTTTTTAATAACGTTTTATAATTAAAAATTCAATCTTCCATTATTTTGACATCTTAAATTTTCGTAAAGTGCTTTGAAAATATAAAAGCCATGTTTCATATATGTAATCAAAACTTTCAAATCTTAAATATTTTTTTATCTAGTAATATTTAGAAGACTGTTTAAATCAAAGTAGCTAAGCTTCTATGGAGATGAATGGCAAAAAGCTAATACATCATGAAGAAGGGTTAATTTAAGCAATCAACTATTTTATATATTTGAGGAAGTATTCCAAATATACAAGAAAAACAAAAATTATTTTCAAGCTATCCAGCATGTATGTTTCTTTTTTTTTTTTATTTATCAAAATAAATTTGAAAGCCATTTCAAAGTTTAAGATAAATAATAATAATAATAAAAATGAAATCTCAACTTCATTAATAATTAAATTTTAGATTATTAAATTTAATTACAGATTACTATCTCAACTGTATGAACTACAAACTTTGCTGTGGGCTACGAATTTCACATGCTTGATGGATAGAAAACATCACAAAGTCAAAACCATTAACAAATGCAAAGACACAAATTAAGTTCTAATGTAATGTAAGAAAAGAATTTAAAGTATAAATTGATAAAAAATATATATATACTTGAAAATTGATACTTTTTAACAGAATACTTATGTTCCCTGTTCAGTTATTCAGAAAAAAGTTAAAATGAAATCAAACTTTTGCATTGTTTCTATTAACAATATTTCAAATCTTGAAACATTAACAAATCTTGAAACTGTAATTTCTTTGGAATGCAGAAATCAATAGGCATTAATATTTCCTATGCATTTTATAAAAAAAAGTAACATTTAATAACTATAAAAATTGAAATGCTCATTTTAATTAGAATAATAAAATTCAGGGCAACAAACAACAAATAATATATAAAAATGAGAAATGAACAATTACAATAAAAGTTCCCTTTATAAAGATATATGTCTAATGCTTCTTGTCTAACAATATGCTAAAAATAATTTTTATTTGTTTGCTAATTTAATAAATATATGTACAAATTTATAAAAGTTGTATTAAGACACTTATAAATATGATTTCTATTAGGTATTGCTTATTTATACACGCATCAATAGGCTAAAATGAGTTTCAAATAATAAATGTGCGAGATTTAGAATAGTTCATACTAAAATTTAATCACAGAAGCATAATATGTAATATAAAAAGCAATCACCAACTTAATTTTCTATGTCATACGAGAAAGAAATTTTAGTGACACCTTTTACTTAACTTATTGCCATAAAAAATAATTTCAGGTTATATATCTGTCTATAGTTTATACAACAGAGAATATGTCACATAACAATTAAAATAAGTACAAAAATTATACTGAAGACTTCATGCATTGCAGACTAGTCTTCAGTTATATACAGACATTTATTTTGCATTTGATTTCATGTAGTAAATGGATAATTTTAATTGGACCATAAAGCACAAGTGGCAGGTTTTCAAAAAAATTATTTGTTTAGAGCTGAAAGGGGATACTAAATATTTCATTCATTTTAAAGACCTGCTACTTATTAATAACCAAATAAGTAAAAATTTTAAATACATAAATAAGGATCCATTCTTAAGAATATAATTTCCAGTGAATTTTGATAGAAGGAAAGTTTACTTTCCTAAATTAAAATAAAAATAATTAATTATTTTATATACTTTTCTTCATTTTAAATGTCTCCAATAATTAAAAAAAATTAAAAGTTTTGAGGAAGTTATGCTGCATAATAAGTGAGGAATGGGAAATAATATAATGTAATAATTTGTTAGAAAACAGCAGTTTTTCAGTGAATTTTCAATTTATATTTCAATTATTTTATACAGCAATTTCCAGTAAATGAAAAGTGCTAAACATAAAGTCTGCAAGATTATTTTTCACAGAAATTTGTCACTAAAATTATTTATTCAATACAGCAGGACAAAACAAATGGATTATCTACAAAATTTAATGTTAAATGAATATTATGATGTTTCATTATTTACTCTATTTCTGCCAAATTTCAATTCTGCAATAACTTTATCAACCTTTTCCTGTTCAAACTTATGTTTCTTCCTAAGATGGCGAGCAAGTTCATATCTTTCAATGAAGTCTCGTCCACACCAATCACAAACATGTGGGCGCTCCCCACTATGCTGCATTAAGTGACGTTTTAAATGACTACTATAGCTAAAAGCTCGAGTACAAATATCACACTTATAAATTCCCTCATTTGTATGAAGCCACAAATGAGATCGAAGTTTTTTATCATTTGGAAATGTCTTGCCACATATTTTACAAGGATCACTTTGTATAGCAACATGCTGCTGCCCATGACGCTTAAAATTGCGCTTATCTGCAAAACGACGGCCACAGATAAGACATACATAAGGTTTTTCACCAGTATGATTCAATAAATGAGTTTCAAGGCTACCTCTGATGGTATATTCTCTCCCACACAAGTGACATACATATGGCTTTACATTATTATGAACAACTTCAAGATGTCTTTTTCGACTACCCACCTGAGTAAACTTCTCATCACACATAGGACATTTGTATTGTTTAGCTTTTGCATGTTGCGTCGCTTTGTGAAAACTTAAGCTTCTCTTTGAACTGAAGTAATTTCGACACATGTCACACTGAAGATTCATTATATCAGAATGGTCAGAATAATGCTGTTTGAGCCCTTCTTCTGTGGAAAACTTACGCTTGCATTTGAAGCAATTCAGTTTATGATCTAGAAGATGAGCATCGAAATCGGAACTTTCGAAAAAGGTCTCATCACAAACAAGGCAAGTGCAGCCAACATGCTGGGCACAATGATCAGCATAATCTTGAGCTCCAGTGAATGTTTCACCACAAATTTCACAAGCAGGACATTCATGAAAATGACCAGCAAAATGAATAATTAACGAAGCTGTAGACGCATACCAATTTCTACATATACCACAAACGAAATAAAATGCGCCTGTCACTTCTTGCTGTGTACCATCTTCAGTTGGTTGAGTATTATCTAGGCTATAACTAGGTTGAGGAAAATCATCCGTAATCGACTCACTTTCAATCGCAGCAGAATTTGTAGCTTCCATATCCAAAAAAACTACGACCAACAAAAAATTTCAGATTTATAGGTTTTAGAAGTAAAGCTATTCGTTTCTAATAAGCCTTTTGCTATCAATCATAATAACAGTTTCAATATATTTCGAAGATGCGTACGTCTTACGTTGCCGGAAATAAACTACAAATAATTCGTCGAAAAGTCGAAAAACCATGTTATGCATGTAAACAATGAAATAAATAATTTTAAAATTGATATCATATTGACAATATATTTGTTGCTTTTGAAATTAAAATTTGATTTGAAGTTTATAGAGGAGATTTTGATTAAGTTGATTGGATATCTGTCGCACTGGAGTTTCTAAGGCATTTCAGACAGAAGTGACTTAAAGCATGGAAATAATTTTATATTATTTTTATTAAAAAAGAATGTATTAGTATCAGAAACTTTATTATTGAAATAGAGTATCTTGACCACCTGTATCAGAGATAATTATGTTATAATAAACAAAAATCAGCTTTTTTCAATGAAAGATGTATTTATTGGAGTGGGTTCGATTCAAAGCTGATGGATGAAGATTCCGCTGAAATGTTACATCCAAAATTTTTTCCATATTAATTACTGAATTGATGGTTTGTTTCATTTATTATATTTTATATTATTCATAAGTGAGACAATTTTATTGAAGAGCTCATTCCTTGTCTTTTTTTTTTTTTTCTGAAAATCGAATATTTACCCAAATAACATACTATTTTAAGGTATTGTAAAATTTGGAAAAAATTATCGTTTTACAAAAAAAAAACAAAACAGATTAATAAATTATTTCAAAAGCAGGGATATTCGAAAAATTCTTAAAATATACAAATTATAAAATGTTACAAAAAATAACTAATATATAAAAACCTCTTATACCAAACATGTTGCAATATGAGTAGCAATATCGAATTCGTAATATCGAATATTATTAAGATACAGTAAGATAAGATACGGCGTACCGAGGCGATATCCAAATGCTTTTTTTTCCCCTGCAACAAATAAGTAACTTGTTTTCATTTATAAGGACTTTAAAGCATTCTAATTCAAATCAACTTTCATTCAAATTTTAGAGTATTTTTCTTAGGAATTTTATTATTTCAAATTTATTAGCGAATCAGTGAGATCCAATTTATTTTCGTTCGCTGAATCACAAGTCAATAATTCTCAGCTATCTTTATCTTAAGAAAAATAAAAGTTTCCTTTTTATAAGAAATGTCAATGTCACATCGTTTATCCTCATTACCTTATACTAAGGGATTAACATAGTTCGGATATTTTTGTATGTGTTCGTTTCATGTCTGTTTTTTATTCTTACAAGATATCGGCACTTTTTTTTTGCTGAATTTTTCAAGATAGGAAGCTTCTGGGGCATCTATTAAAGTGTGGAGATAAATAAATACAGCTTTAAAAAATTAAATATGCAATTCTTCACAGTCAGCATAAATATTTATTAATTTTGATTTGAAAATTAATTATTATTAATTTATTAATTTTGATTTTGATTTAGAAACCATTCGATAGTTTTCTGCATATGTAAAAAGGGTTTTTTAAAAGAAAATTGCTCATAATTTATTACAAAATATAATGAATAATAGTTAAACGTTAAAATAATAATTTTAATGTTAATGTTTGCCACCTATTTATTTTCGCATTAATTTAATATTTAAAATAAAAAACATATGAATTTTTTAAAAAAAATTTGTAATAAAAAAATTTTGTAATAAATTTTTGTAATAAACAAAGAATATATAATTATTAAAATGCTTCTAATATGAGGTACGTAAAAACAAGAAATCGTGAGACATTATTCATTCGTACTTCATGTAATTCTTAGGATTATTTCCATCATCAAAAAATTCATATGGTTGGCATTTATTATTCAACAGAAAAAGAATTACAATTTACTAAATGGTTAAGATTTCATTTTAATAAACTCATTTATTAGAATGCTAACATTTATTGAAATTAAATTATTTAAGAACTGCTCATTTAACTTTTCCCCTTGCACTTTTTTTTGAATGCATTAGTTTTCCTTGTTCTCACCCACGAATTTATAATTTTTTTTTTTATCTTCTGTAAATTGTACTTAGATCCAGAAAAAAAACTCTGGAAAGCTTTTAATTTCAGTCAAATTATATTTAAATAATGAAACATGTTCATTCTAGAAATTTTGAAGTATTAGCCTTTTTAAACATAAATACGCTTTACAAATCAATGCATGTTATGCATAACGTGTTAGTAATTACAGTTTTCAAATCGTTCATTGTTTCGACAAATTAAAAAATTTCTATATAATTTAACATAAGCACTTTATTTTATCAGCAAACAATTGATAAAAAAAAACTCCTTAATTGTTTTTAAAATATTCAAGCTTACCCTAACTCTGAGGGGAAAAAGTACTTAACGATAAGAATACGTGTCTAAAAAAATAAAGATAAGGGAGTTCAAATTTCAAATATAATTATTTTTCAATAAAATATATAAATACACATCTATATCTATACTTATAATGTGTGTGTTTGCGCTCTAAAGGCCAGACCGTTTGACTTACAGCTACCAAATTTGGTAAGTGTATACCTTGGAGGCTGGGAATGTTCATCTTAGAACACTATTTTCGAATTTTTAAATAGAATTTTAATTAATTAAAAAGTAAGTGTAATTTTAGCGTCTTTCCGCTATAACTTACGAAAATATTATAGCAAAAAATTGATTGTTGCATCATGTTAAAGATAATAAAATTATCTATTTAATGATACTAATATTTGAACCTACAAATTAAAATTCTATTTTTAATGAATTTAAAAAAAGTAATTTAATTATATTTGTTAACAATTTATTTCGCACAAAATAAAAATAAATTTTAATCTGCACGAGCACGTCAATAAGAAAAATTGAGCTTTTGTCAACGTGTTGCCATTAGGTTCAAATTAAAAAATAAATCCATTATTATTGCAAATTAAATATATAAAAGCGTAATTGTCAGTAAATGTCTGTATGAAGTAAAAAAAAAAAAAAATTGAAATATATTGTTTTCTAAAAAGTAAATGAAGGAAAAGTTTTCTATGAATTTTTGCAATATCTATATTATTAATTCAATGAAACAGTTTAATTTAAAGCAAACATGGTTTAATATATATATTGGATAATCACTCTAATCAGCGCCCATCAGATAATTTGTGGCATATCTTCTAACAAAATGGTCTAAATGAACTAAATAATTATATTTTATGTAACTTGAGTCAATAAATACTCCGATGAATGCGAAATTTAAATTATTACATAGATTCTCTGCCCTTTGAATCCCATTTAACAAAATATTCTTGAGACACTAAGATTTTACATAAAAATTGTTGAACTCCAATCAACTAAATCCATTACTAAAACTGACTAACTTATGAAATTTGAATATCACTCTTCTATAAACTTACGATATTAGATAACTTCATCGATCTCTCAAAGAAGATACTCCAATCTTCTGCCAGGATTTCTTGACACTGATTGACCTATGATTATGTTTAACCTATGAAAATGTTGATTGTTCTAAAATTAATATAAAAAATCGGTCAGATTTGATCACAGGAGATAGAAACGTTTATTTATTTATTTAAAAGTTGAAGTGTTAAGAGCATTTCGCAGACAAAAGGACTGTGTAAAATTTAAACTTCATAATTTGTTCCTAAGTACATTTGTTGACTGAAATAAAATAAAATAATTTTATTTACATCATTTAAATATTTTGAAAGTAAAACTAAAAACTGAATTTTAAGATGAATCAGAGAAATTTTTGCTGGATAATTCTTTAAGATATTAGTATATAAATTACAAGCAGTGGACATACAACTTTAATACCGAAAAACTCTGCTTCAATTTTCATATTTAAAAAAAAAGACATGGTTGGTTTTAGTAAAAAAAATTTGTTTATATTAATTGCAGTTTAACATTTCTACTCTAATTTAACACTAAAGCTACTACGAGCGGGTCATTTGACCCGCTTCCAATGGCAATTCCAATGTATCGGTGAAATGCCGGTAGGTTTAGTGTTAAAGTTGGCACTGACAGAAAATTAAAGTGAGAGATAATTATTACAATGAAGATAACTGTTTAAGGCCTACATAATAATACGACTGAATTATATAACTATCAAAATCTGAAGTTTAAAAATATTTTGCAGAAAAAGCTATTAAAAGACCAAGTTACATAAAATATTTAATTGAAAATTTTAGCAATCATTAGTACCGGCGAACTGGCGACTAGTAGTATACAAGTAAATGGGGAATCTAATTTTTAAGTAGTTTAATTTTTACATGTGCAGTTTTTAAAACTTACAAAGGATTTTATAAAAGAATAATTTTAATACATACATACATTTATCATATGCCTTCTTCAGTCATCTTAAAAAACATCATCTTTATATCATTGTTTCATT
Organism: Argiope aurantia; assembly: GCA_026543865.1. NCBI lineage: Eukaryota > Metazoa > Arthropoda > Arachnida > Araneae > Araneidae > Argiope > Argiope aurantia. Next base: position 42,748 of record JAPMOR010107654.1, on the reverse strand, counting down.
CTATATTATTCGTGTCCGAATAATAAAAATTTTTGTTCTTGTACGAGAGCTCATTTGAATCAAACTCGAGGAGGGGGGGGGGTGATACATCTGAATTCCGATTCGTTAGATACAATTCTTATATAAAAATTCTTTTAAGAAATTGATAGAAAAGTTTTGGTGGAAATATTGAATATTTTTTATTACATTTTCTGGATTTCTGAAAAGTTTATTTCATAAAAAGATTTGAATTTAGTTTCTATATCCATTTTATAAAGCCTTCATTTCAATATCATATATTACATTCATTTAATGTGAAAGGACATTCAGGCGCCAATATAAAGTTAAATGTGTTCTATGTAAAGGGATATTGAACAATGATTATACGAAAAGTCACAAGAGTGTGAATCATCCTGATTTAGTATAAAAAAATCAGACTGCTCCTATCTTAGAAGTGGAAATGAAGAAAAGGAAGAACTCATGGGAAATTATTTCATAAATGTTCCTCGGCTTGAAGATTTTAAAAACTATAAAATTCTTCAAGGTACCACCTTTGTTAAACGTGAATGAATCTCTTGCGCCAACAGTGTTTTAGGTATTTATTCTTATAATTTACAAAAGTTTTGTCACTTTCAGCAAAATGACGTTGTCGGCGCTGCCGAGCTTTCTCAATTTCGATTTCTCATCTGGAAAAATAAGTAAGGCAGAGACTGCCCTTTTTATTAGCAAATGTAACCTGGAATAACTAGTATGACGCCAGATTTAATTTTTTGACAACATTTAATTGACATTCACTTAGGACAACACATAACATACACAAACAATATAACCGAATTTTTTTACAACGTCATCGAGCTCCAAAACATCAACCTTCTCCCCGTGCACCGTCTCTCCCGCGCTTTCACTCCTCCACTCACTTCCCCTCAGTTCGTTTCTTGTTTCTCCTCGTCCGCAGCGCCCTCACAGACGTAACCAAGAAAACTTTAATTAATTAATGCTTTGTTATCTTCCGTTTAATGACAAATTAATTATTATGTGTTATTTTGAAGCTAAGTTAGAGAAATTGTGCCCCCCCTCCCCCGGCGCAGGAAATTTCGCCTCCCGTGTTTAAGAACGACATTTCAAGGCAGACATAAAATTGAGATTAAATAGTGATGATACTGTCATTCTTATGCAAAACAAAATGCCTACTCATGCCACCAAATGTTAATAACCAAATGCCAACTAATAAGACCAAATGTTAATGTGAGCTTGGAATATATTTAATCTGACGTGGAGTATTAAACTCTCTATTCGCTGGTTTAGTGTAGAAGTTGAAATCCTCCACATGTATCTGAACAAGGAGCTTTTTCAAAAATAAGTTTCGTAATGGATTTGGAATGGGATATTAATATAACTCAACTCAACCCAACTTCTGAGAAGTATTAATTCCACTGCAGATGCTTTGTAAAATCTTTTCCAATTTTATTTTCTGTATCGACGATGAGCATCACTCTTTAAAACTACAGGAACAACGAAAGCATTTTAATTACAGTCAAAGAAGTTTATATATTAAAAATATTATTACAAAAAAATTTAATGAATTGCATGAATATATATAATGCAAATATAAATAATACATCCGTAATATTGACTGCATCAAGACATTATAGTGTATAGCGTATTTTGTAAATATAATTTTTTGGTGTATTACATGTGTGTATTGTAAGCTTTGGAAAGCAGTTCGTAATATTTAGTTCTAGATAACAAAATAAATCCATCTCTATTTTGTTTATATTAACTACTCAATTGGCACTTGTAGAAGATTGACAGAATAAAGTGTCTTGTTAAAAATACCAGCAAAGAAAAAAAAAACTACCATAAGAACACGAAACTAACATTGTTTTGTTATTAAACATAGAAATAGTTAAACATTGAAATTAGTTTTTTTGAAGCATTTCATACTACTGATCCATTCATGAAAATCATATTATAACTTGAAAGCGAAATCAATAATTCCTTATACGAGAAGGAAAAAATATGTCATTTTCATTCACAGTGTATAAAGAGTTTAAGGACCGGGATAGCCCCGTTGGTAGGGTGTTGGATTCGCGTACCTTGGGTTGCGAGTCCAAACCCCACCGGTCGAAGACTTCTCGTGTGTGTGATGACTGGCATTCGTATAAATATGTCGCTGTCACAAAGTCCTCCATGTCAAGAATAATGCCACTAGGGGTACTGGATCAGGGGTGATCGTTCTCTGATTCAGGTCTAAATTACGATCTGTGGATGAGTGAATGAAATGCGTGAATAAAGTCCGCCTAATAAAAAGGATTGTGACGTGTATGTAGGTAAGTCGTACTCTTGGCCCTAGATGGCGCTACTGAAAAAACAAGAGACGCATCCTTGACTTAAAATCATTGACTTCTAAAGTTTGTTATTAAAGTAGTTTTGTTATTAAACATAGAAATAGTTAAACATTGAAATTAGTTTGTTTGAAGCATTTCATACTACTGAACCATTCACGAAAATCATATTATAACTTGAAAGCGAAATCAATAATTTCCTTATACGAGAAGGAAAAAATATGTCATTTTCATTCACAGTGTATAAAGAGTTTAAGGACCGGGATTGCCTCGTTGGTAGGGTGTTAGATTCGCGTCCCTTGTGTTGCAAGTTCAAACCCCCACCGGTCGAAGACTTCTCGCGTGTGTGTAATGACTGGCACTCGTATAAATATGTCGTTGTCACAAAGGCCTCCATGTCAAGAATAATGCCACTAGGGGTACTGGATCAGGGGTGATCGTTCTTTGATTCAGGTCTGAATTACAATCTGTGAATGAAATGTATGAATGAAGTCCGCCTAATAAAAAGGATTGTGACGTGTATGTAGGTAAGTCGTACTCTTGGCCCTAGATGGCGCTGCTGAAAAAACAAGAGACGCATTCTTGGCTTAAAATCATTGACTTCTAAAGTTTGTGGGCTTATCCATGACAAGTGCCATTAGAAACAACAACAAAGATCTTGAAGAATCTCCAGCCTTCAGAATTCTCTGCGTCCGAAAAACTCATTTTTGGAATAATGTTTGCCTGCCTGCGAAAAAAAAAACATTTTGAACTGGACGGATGAAATTTGGTATATGGTCTTTGCAGATTTCTATTAGATTTTGAAGTAATTCCTTCAAAAAAAGTATGTCTGCCTACCTGTATGGCTGAATGTAAATGAATGCAATAGCCATAAAACGTAAAGAGTTAGATAAATAAAATTTAGCAATCAGATTAAGCATCTACGATCCAGAGTCTTATCAAATTTTAAACCAAATATTTCGTTTGTCGGTCTATACTTTTATACGTATATAAACATGAAAATTCAAAAAGGTGACCGATCTGTGTAAAGGAAATTTGGTACAGATTAAGGAACTAAAATGCAGATTTTTATAAAATCCTGAATCAAATTCTTCAAAAGTTTAACTATTTAGCGGTTTGTACGTTCGCATTCATGCAAACACGACCATTAAAAAAATGCAACGATTTAGATAAATGTGATTTGGTGTGTGATCTTTTTTACCAAAATTGTAGTTCTGAGTCAAATTTTAGTTACAGTTTATTATTAAAAAAAGGTATCTGAAATGTACATTCGGTTTTCTTATGAATAGGACTCTGAAATAAAAATCTGAGCACTCATAGTATTCATGATTTTTCCCAAGATTCACAATTTTATGCGGTAAGAGGAAATCTCCACAATGTCTTTCGATATTCTGAATACCGGACAATACTGTGAAGACATATTATGGTCATAAGGTTAGGAAGAATTATAAAATGTTAATACTATTAATTGAAAATTTCAGAATATAAAAAAATGATTAAAAAATCTTGCAAAAGTTATAAGTTTTTACCTGATAATATTTTACCTTATTCATTAGCATTTTGATGCTTACGATAATCATTGTTTCTATTATATTTACACATTATTTACTACTCATAATTAGCCTTCATCAATGTTCAGCTAGAGAGCATTCAACTATCTTCCCCTTGTATTTATCTTCATAAATTTTTTTCATCATTTATTGTCATGTTCTGAAATGCGTTCTATCGAAATGCTTATGAATTCAGTTCTTTTTCTATACTGAGATCTGAATGCAGTTTCAATTTGTTTGTATTTTATGGCAAAAAAAACTATCTTTGGCTACGCTGCGCCATACTCATGGTATTAAAATATGTGTATCAGTTTATAATAAAATTGAAATATGGAATTTCTACGAAATTCAAATCCAAAAAGTGTAAAAATTGGAGTCATGAAAAATAGCAACAATGATGTGAGGTATGGTACAATACTAAAATGCGTGATAATGTTTATATACTATTATAAAAGTCAATATTTTTTAAAAAAACTAAAAAGGTTAACATAAGGCATTCTGAATACAAATATTTTCAGTCTAATAATCTTTATTTAAATTATGTGGCATCAAAAACATAAAAATATTATTAAATTGCGACTGCATGTTCATCCACATCTTAACTATCAAAGTATATAAGTAAAAGTACTCTTCCTTTTACAGGTAATTACCTAATAACTACATAGTCTTAACTCCCCCTCTATCCATTTCACTTTTGATAATCAGGTCACAAAATGTTCCATTTGATATGGCGCATGAAACGTCCACTTTTACCAAGAGAAAACTAAAAAGAAACATTGTATAAAGCAGACGATTTTACAAAGGAACGGAAGTTGGAGGGTTCCATCGATGCGTGAAAGCGATACACGTGCATCCTTTTGTAAACGAAACAAAAGAACCCAGAGACAACACCTTTCAGTTAAGATGAACGACAAGAGTGCTAATAACAAAGTTCAGTTCAAATTGCGACTTCCCACAATTAAATGATCAAAGTTACAGTTTAATTGTCAATTCGTGAATTTTTTGATAGAATGTAGGATTGAAGAGATATTGTCATAAATAATAAAGTGTACAAATGTTGTGTTACAGGATACGGAAAAATAAAATTTTTGAAAATGAGGATAAGAAATAAAGTTCCGAGAAACTTTTGTGTTTATTTAATAATAAGCTTTATCCAAAGGATTGTTTTTAAATAGTTAATTTTATTATAAAATCAATTTACATATTTTTAAAGCGTAAATAGATAAGATATTGTGACATTTATTTTTATACACAGTCGCATGCATATTCTCTATCACTTCCACCGCCAATAACAAAAGTCTAAAGAAAAGAGAGAAATAAAAAGCGAGTTTTGAATCTCTAATAAATAACGTTTTAAAATTTCTCCTTTTCTTTGAATCACGGATTTGGAATTTAAAGTCTTCATCCGTTTTGTGTTTTGTAACAAATCCACCAAGAGATTGAATGAATGAAATTTAGAATATGGTTTTAACATTTAAAGTGCATATCTGCTTAGAATTTTGTAATAAATCCATCATGGGATTGATCACTTGTCGGTTTGCACCTTTCTAATGCATGTAAATTCGATAACTAAAAATAAAACAGCCAATTAAATAAATGAAAGCTGGTATGGGATTTTGTTATTGAAATTATAGTGCCATGTCAAATGTGCCATGTGCCATTTTGGTTTCAATTTATCGAAAAATCTTCCAAATTTTTTCTACACATTTCGTTATCTTTACTGTACTAAAATGCAAAAAAACGTTCTTGTCCGAGACAAGATAACAAAAATCTGAACACTCATGGCGTTCAAGAGCTTGTCCAAAATCAGTTACTTTATGTGGAGGGAATGTGGAGGACTTCTTTATTAGAAATATGCGAGAAAGTTTTTGGGAGATCAATCTTGATGTCTTGCTGTTTTTAGCAAAATGAAAAGTAAAATTGATCTAAAATGTCGCAAGGATAACAAAATACAGAAATAATATTCTAAATCAACATATGCTTCGAAATCAAAATACAAATCGATTTTTTCCCTTACTTGACTTACTCGTATATTTCTTAGTAAAAAAAAAAAAAAAATCACAAATAGCATATGGTCAAAAATTATTGAGTCTGTAATTTTCAGTTGACATTCATAAAAATATCCAAAATTTTATTTTATTTCGTGTTGGGACATCTGTCATAAAACATAAAAAATCCTGATTCTTTTTTTGATATTTCTTATTTTATTATTGTAACTGTAGAAACTATTATCTAGATAACCAATTTTTATGCACTTGAAACTTAGAAATGAATATTTTCTTACCCACACGAGTTCAATTGATGTTATCCACCCCCCGCCATTGATTTCTGAATCCCCCGCTTTTTTCTTTTTTTTTTCATTTAGCATTTAACTATGGCAGTATTAAGATGGAATGAAATGTTGAATAGTTTTACTAGATGCCATCGCAATGCATTTATATTTTAAAGTTATAACAAAGCTTAAAAACTTAACTAAGTGATATTTCCTTGGTATAAGTAGACGCCTTTAGTGATATCTTCTTAAATATGATGTCTTCTTGAGTGATTTTACAATACAATGAAGAAAACTGAATACGCATTTATGAAAATTATTCTTCCAGTTGATAGACTTTTTCAATTAAATATGAGACATTTTAATGTAAGAATTATTTACCAAATTTTATTCACTTAATTCGTTCTACCTCTTAGTTATTATCTCCGGCAATAGACAAATTTTTCTGTATGATTTGTCTTGAAATTCGATACAATGAACAATTTCAATGAAAATATCACAGAAAAATGCTATCACTCAATCTTATTGCATTTCAATGTTAAAGGTTTACGATGAATAAAATTTATTTTAAAGCAACGAATTTTCAATAACAATTAAAAAATTATCCGACATAAAAATAAGATGATTATCTATTTTATATTACTTTCTTGTCATTTTAAAAATTCTGTCCTATCTCACTTCCTTATTTAAACTATAATGTTCGTGTTCGTTATAATACAATGAACACGAACATTTCTAATCTTTAAAGTAAATAATTATGATTGTTAATTTAAAATTTTCCATTCATCAATCAGATCAATATTAGAATGTCATGTTATTGCAGTCACAAACAATATATTGCCACTTGGTTGCCTTCAAGTGATTTGTATTCAAATCACACCAACTAGTATTTGATAAATGGTGTATATTACTATTTCATTTTATTCAACACAAACAGAAATCATCGTGGCGTAATGATCACTATGAACTTCTCTTCGAATATTTCACGTCGCTATTTCTTCATATCTTTTGAATCTTTGTAATTAACAAGTATCATATTCAGAAGTGTAGGTCAAGACAAAAATATACATTCATCACATTTAGTAAAGTTTCAAAAGCAGGCACAAAAAGTCAAGTCCATTGGAATCATATAGCTTTGACCCTCACCGAATTTCGAAGTCCCAAATTCGAATTAAGTTCCTTTTGTTTTTGGCGGGAAAGAACAACGAGCGATGTTCGAATTGCCGAAATACAAATTCGAAACTCATCTCTCTTGTTTGGGAAGAAGAAGTGATCCGCTTGACCTAGATGGACCTAAGAGAAGTGTTTGTAATTAATGAATTATTTGTAAGATGTTTAAATGGGCAGAAGGAAATAGCGAATGGTTTCAGTTCTTTCGGATCCACTTTCGCTTTCGGTTCCACTGACGATTAGCTGGACAGTGGCTAATCAGTTTTGCTGGCAATGAGACATCACTGAAGAAAGTCCAGATCAACAACTTTTCTCACGATTTCACTGAGGTATTTTGGAATTTTCATATCAATATTTTTATATTTTTTATCAGGTTTATCTTATTTCTTTGGTTATTCATGCAGACGATTTTTTGTTCGGTGATCATACTCTTTTTGAATTTAATCGCATCACAAATAAATTCTAATCTTTATTTTTTTATTATTCATTAGAAAGATTTTTGCAAGAATTTATTTTTAATTCGTTTTTTTCTTTGTTATATTTAATCATCTTAATCTGCATCATATTCTCTTAAAAATCTTTAGGTTTAATTTTTTCTTGAATGGCGTATATAAGCGAAATATTATGTATACATATCTCTCTTTTATAATTTTGATTATTAGATTTTCATATCGATGAAGGCTAGTAAATTATTTTATAGAACTGTTTTAAGATATAATTAAGAATTTGTGATTTGTTTTTCTTAATCTTTTGTTTATAAATAAAACTGCCAAAAAGGAAATGTGCAAAAACCAATTTTTTGATACTCGTTATGTTTAGAGTTGCAATTATCTATCTACCTTTAACCAGATGAAAAAATAAAAAAAAAGAAGGATACATTAAATTCCATTTATTATTTTTAAAAATTATTTCCAAGTTTCGAATAGCATTTGTTTTTTTCTTACACAGTTACTGTTTGAAATGCTCATGTTTTTCATTTTTATTTATTAGATTTTTTAGGAAAATATTTTGGAAAATATGTATCAAATGCTTTTTTCGACTTTAATTGTTCTAATGATATTCAAAGAGATACTTCGAAGACAAATAATTAATTATACTAATTGAATTAAATTATTAAAAATACAAAATTATTATATTGTGTTAATGTATTGATTCATATATTATTATTATAGAGTTTTAATAAAGATGTATAATTACATACAATTATTGAATTGCAATGATATCTAATTATACAAAAGGGAAAAATAAAATAAAAAAACTGCTGTTTGGATATTTCAAATTATACCTAAAGAATCTTAAACATTCTTCCTAGTATGAAAACTGTGGATTTCGAGCATGGTCATATGTGCTCAGATTTAAATGTTTAGAATCTCGCACATAAGCGCTTTTTTCTTCGTAATGAAATTAAAAAACACGAATGCACATTTTTGTCTTTTGATACTAATTCAAACTAAATTTGATACATAATTACACTTTTAATTACAAGCTCACATACTAATTATCATTTATTTAAATCGCTGAGTTTTTGGCATATCTCTTTTTTATGCTTGCAAATATACATATCTATAAATGATCAATTCTTTGACGGGTATTTTTTAATTTTTCATGGGAATTTGCACATTATGGTTAAACCTGCTTACCAAAATTTACCAATCTGGCTTTTTATGTTTCTAAGTTATCTTGTTCACTTGCCCTCAGAAAAATAGACATACATACTTCCTCTGAATGAATTTCATTCAAAATTTGGCAGAAATGTGCAAATTTGGTGTAACTCATACTGAATTTCATCCGTTTAGTTAAAACGTATTTCACGTAAAGTTGGACAGTTTTCTGAAATGGTGTTTTTTTTTCGAATTTGCAGAGGTCTGAAAGAAGGCATGTCAAAATCTAAGGCTAGAATTTTTTGACGATAACAATATTTTCTCTTTGTTTATTTTTTAATATTTAGTATGGTGTAGTCTGATAAATGTATTAGACCTTGAGCCCCCTCCCCTCTGTATACAGAAAAAAAAATTCTTAACATGAGTTAATGTTTTCCCCCAAACGCCTTTGTACGTAAGAAAAAATATTAACATTAAAAATGAATATATACACTTAAAACTTTTATGATTGCAACCAGTTCAAGCGATGTTACATTTACATGACAGAAGTAACTATGCCTGTCACATAGTATTTAACCTCATATCATCTCAAACCTTTTCTCCTGCAAGTAGACTGAAGTAACATGGTAATTAGGTCTTGAATCTTGGATTGAAAAGGCTTAAATATTTGTTGGAATAAAGGGCTGCAGATGTTCAATGTGTCGTCCTCTATTTAAGAGCTCAATAGTCAAGCATGGAATTACACTTTTCGATATTAAGCATCATTTTATAAGGTAATGGCTTAAGGCTCTGAAAAAGGGTGGTTTCATGTTTAGAATGTTTGCACATTTAATAATTGTAAGGCATATATGTTTTGTAATACCCGAGATTTTTCTGATATATTCTGCCTATAACGATGATCAGTTTTAATCTTGAAAAGCTACCAAATTATCTTCAGAATTAAGTTGAGATGAACGTCTCACATTTTCAGAATTATCTTGTTGTTATCATCTTAATTAGCCACATTTGTTGATTCTGTGAGAACACTGATTGTGCTTAGTTTCAATTAAATTACATATGCATCATACATGCGATGATGTTCATGATTTTTCAGAAATTTGTAAGCATTAAATTGTAGAAAATATTAAAGCTATGTGATTTTAGTAGACTTACACCTGTTCTTTTTATTGTATACATGAACCCTCCCTAATGAAGTCTTACTCTATTGCATCATAGTGTCATTTAATTTATTAATATAATTACACGCTGTTTTATGTGGTAATGGAATATCATAGAACTATTAAGAATTTAAGTATCTCGTCTAATTGTTTAAATTTGCGCATTATCTTTTATGATAATGTAATTTCAGTATTAAAATATTTTTTTATGTAATATTTTTAACGTAGAAGCTATTTTTGTATAAAATATTTTAAAATTGAAAATTTTTTATTCGCTTAAGATCTTTACCATCAACTTTTAATTAAAATTAGAATGTCAACTGTACCAGTTGATTTTTAAAAATGATCGATAATTGATTTTCTTCATTAGTTATTAATATTTGTTATATTAGTATTACAAATGCTGAAGTATAAGAAAGATTGTCTTCGTATGAGTGACTGTCTTATGCTTGATTTAATTACTATTTTAAGACTGATAAAAGCATTGTAAGAAGACTTATTAAAATAAAAAAATAATTGATATTTAAGAATAATAAATTAATATAAATTAATAATTAAAAATTATTAAAAATTTTAATTCATATTTGTTGGTACAGATACTTTAAAAATATAAAATGAAAGCAATGGCGGATCGTATGCATTAATTGGGAATTTATTGTAACTTTAATACTATATTCAAAGAGATAAATATTTGCATAGCTTATAATTTTATATAAACCTTAAGTAGTGAATAAAATTTTTTACCTACTAATTTTTTAATTTGAAATAAATTAGTATTTTTAAGCATTTATTTTTCATCAGTATTTAATTTTTCTTGTAATTTTTTTACTTTTACCAATTACGAAACTTTTCTAGTTGACTTAAAACGATAATAAGATTTCAAAATTTAATTTCGAATTCTTTTTTTGAGGGAAAATAATTTCATCTATTATTAAAAAAAAACTTACGGCATAACTTAATTAAACATAATATTATCAAAAATTACTAAACATTCATCCTTATTATTTAACTCTCAGTGAAACTGTAAATATGTTTTATATTCATGTTCATAAAGCTGAAGAAAATATTTCAAACTATAAAAATATTTTTAGATGTAACTTTTTATAATTTTTCTTTATACTAACGGGCTTTGAAACATGCTTTATACTTTTTTTATGATAGAAATCAGAGTTCAGGCTCAGATGGAGTCATAGATATTGTTAAGATGAAAGAAATTATTCATTTTTCTGTTATTTTTATACACATGGGGCCCACTTAAGTCCTAATATTAACCTTCCTTAATTTCAGGATGACGACAACTATAGTCATAGAAATGGTATCTAAGGATAGTAAGGTGGCTATCCTTATTTTTATCATATTTTAATCGATAAGTGGTCTTAAGGCTTAACTCACCACTGTTCTGCTATATCTAAACACAATTTTTATGGTTATAGCTATCCACTTTCTGTAGTTAAGTGAGATAAATAGAATTTTACTGGGTTCCTGTATATAGATCTAGCTATGCAATTGAGAACTATTTCCGATATGCACATTTTAAAATATAACTATTTTTGAAAAACATTACAGGAAAAATTCGGATTCCGCCTTTTTCTAAGATCAATTATTGCAAAGTAGAATGCAATATACGGAATTCAATTATTTCAGTTTTGCATAAAGAATTACACCTTTTATTATAGTTGTAATATTGAAATTGGAATTCAAAAAATATCTTACCGATTTTTTCCTGTTTGCATAATTAGATTTCATTATTATTTATAAAGTAATAATTATAAGTAGCTGGTACCCGGCGTGTTGCTGCCATAGAAGAAATTAATTTTTAAATATCGTTTGAAACCTGAAATAGTTATCTTGTTTAATTAGGAATGATAGAAAGAACAATATTTATTTTCTTGTCGACAATGAATACATCCATTGAAATTGAATGATATATAAATGTGGAGTATAAATAAAATTTATTCTAATTTTTTGACTTTATTATTCAAGTGTACTTTAGGGTAGACAATATTTCCTGTTTTTCCGTCTTCAGCAAAAACAAATAAATTTCTTGGTTGACCGACTCGTGAGTATCCAAATACAACAGGCACGTGCAAAACATGGATTTTCTATGTTCAAACAATAAGTTGACAAGGTTTTATCGCCATCGGATGTATTTCCAAAGTACGGCAGCGCATAAAATACGAACAAACAAAAATCCATTCTTATATATTAGATATAATAATTGTACTATGCGTATAACCATCGCGCAAATGCAAACAATAAGTTGGCAAAGTTTTATCGAATCGGATGAAAGGTATGTCAGCGCATAAAATACAAATTAAAAAAATTCATTTTTATATATTAGAAAAATAATGAATTGTAAAATAATCGTATATAATTTAAAAACATTAATGCAACATAATAATTTAGTAAATTATTAATAATTTTATTAAATCAATATAATTAATTATTGATAGTTAGATAATAACTATCCATAATAAAACTTATTAACTAGTAATAGCTATTTCATGACAAATTTTTATTTTCATTTTTACAGGTTTATAATCCTTTCTGAAGTTTAAATGATGCAATTCTTGTGGATTAGCTGGCAGATATTTATATTAACAGGTAATTATTATTTATTCAATTAAGTATTATTCTAAGTATTATTTTCCCCTTCTTCAAGATGTAAATTGGGCAATCGCACTCTTTCCTCTTAAAAATACTAAAAGGTTACGAAAAAGATGCTTTCATAAAGATTACGAGTCGTTCTGTGTTATAAAGCAAGGCCTTCAACTTCGTTTATTGTTCTTTTAAGAACAATTAAATGAATAGGAATTGTATTATCTTTTGGTTATCACTTTGTATTCGTTTGTGTTCTGATAAAAACGTTTTTATGGAGAAGTGGAACACAATATTATTTCTTGCTACAAAATAATTTCTATTGATTAGAATGAAATAATATACATTTGTCTATACTAAATTTAGTGCAGCTACATTATACAATGGAACTTGACTATCTAAAAACTTCTTAATTCGAATTCATCAGTAATTTGAATTTTTGCCGTAACAAATTTCTTATCGTTATAATACTAATGTATTTATTTTGTCTTATTCGAATTCAAAATAGAATTTATATTGAAGAATTATTTCTAATTTTTTTGTTAACGAAATACATTCTCACCTTGTGTCCTCAATGATTGCTATTGAATAATTTTTGAAGTCCTGGATTTCTTAACGGATTTTGTTGCTACACAACTACTGTGCACAAATGTGCAATATTTTTTATATATATGTTTTTTAGTTTTTTATACAATTTATTTTTTATTTTATTTCAGGAACAGTAATATTTACATATGGAGCAGAAGAAAAGGTAATGGAATCTGCTTATTTTAAGTATCAATTATGCATTATTTCAGATTAAAATCTACACCCTCTTTACTTCTATATAATTTATCTCTAAAAGTGGCATTAATTTTGCAATCAATAAAAATTTCGTATTTTTAAAAAATGAACAATCAGTACTATAGATAACTGGTCATCAAAAATTCGGACTGAAAAAAAAATCGAATAATGTGCTTTTAGGAACATATTTTTACTTTCTAACAATGGAAAAAATGTTCTGTTAATGAGTACGTCATAAAACAAGCACGAGAAAAAGTGATGTGAAACACATGTGAAGAATTACATCTGTTGATTCCGCCGCGAGAGAGTTGAATGAGATGAAAGTGAGATGCTAGTATATTATCAGAGTGATTGCGAAATTTTCAGATGAATAATTATCCTTCCCTTGATAATACACTTGTGTGCAAAACTTAAGCAACAGGTATGTTTTTTGCCATAACTTCACGAGAAATCATCTGAGAGACATGAAATTCAGAAATGAGATACAGCATTTTGTTCTGAAAGAATGACGAAAGCATAGTTGCGCAGAAATGAATACAATGCATACAGTATGGAATCAAACAAAAAAAAAAGGCTTTATTGAACTCATAGTATCGTTACACATGATTGTCTGTCCAAGAGGAAGAACAGCAAGCAGATGTTCCTTAGTATGGGATATGCCCATACTAAGGAACATGGTTGCTTCGCACCGTCTTACCCGACACCCGACAACTTAAACAGATGCTGATTGAGGAATGGGCACTCTTACCTCAAGAACTGTTGGACAGTCTGGTGCTGAGTATGGGGAGACGGTGCGCAGCAAATATTGCAGTAAGGGGAGAGCATATCCCATACTAAGGAACATCTGCTTGCTGTTCTTCCTCTTGGACAGACAATCATGTGTAACGATACTATGAGTTCAATAAAGCCTTTTTTTGTTTGATTCCATACTGTATGCATTGTATTCATTTCTGCGCAACTATGCTTTCGTCATTCTTTCAGAACAAAATGATGTATCTCATTTCTGAATGTCATGTCTCTCAGATGATTTCTCGTGAAGTTATGGCAAAAAACATACCTGTTGCTTAAGTTTTGCACAGCAGTGTATATGACCCTTCCATTCATATATTATACAATATTGTAGGATATTATATTCAAATATATTTTAATTTATAATTTATAGTTCGTTAATATTACATAATATAAAATGATATCGCACAATATTATGCAATAGGCTGTGCTCCCTGAAAAATATGAAAATAAGTTTATAAAATTGTAAGGGTGAACTATATGAACTCCTATCCTTCTAGTACATTTTTATATGATCTCCACTACAAAAGTAATTCATTTTTTTCAGTTTTTTAAGAAACCAGCAAGATTGATCTCCTTGAACTCGCATACTCTCTAATAAATGAATTTTATCCCCCTAGCTCAAAGAACTTTTGATCTATCATGTACACAGGCAGACAGGCATTATTCCAAAAATGTGCTTTCCAGATTCGAAAGATCTGAAGTGAAAACTGGCCGAAATATCAAATTCAAAGCTTTTGACGATTTCAATACTATTTTTTGGATACTCCATAAAGAAAATAAAAAATAAAAGATATTGGAGCCTGTCATTTCTGATTTCTTTATTTTTGTAAAAATAACTGGCTGAAGAGATGAACCATTTGAATGACTTTTGGATCACACATGATTCATTGCGAATTTGCTGGTTGTACATAATCTATGTACATTATCAAATTAATATTATGATTCGCATTAAGAATAAAGTAGTAAGAACAGCGTGCAATATCAAAACTAAGCGAGGAACATTTTGTAATCTTTAAGGCACTTAAACGTAGCAGAACCCGTTGGAGTGATTTCTCCAAAACTTTTCCTCATAATCTCCAATAAAGGTTCTTATCCCCTCCCAGCATCCGCATAAAATTGTGGATCTTGGAAATGATCACAAAGGCCTTTCAAAGCATTGCCGAAAAATAGTTACGAAATATTGATCTTTTGTGTGAATTTAGTATTTTACTGAATCTATAGTACGAATATTTTTTGAACGACTTTTTCCTGACCGATTGAAATCAAAATTTGACATGGAATAGAAATTGTAGTTAAAAAAATCATATATGAAATTTTATTGATTTAAGTCTTCATGTTTATGAGTTATTGTATTTATATACATGCGAAAGCCCAGATCGACATATTGTCAACACTTTGACAGATATTTCTCAAAAATCTATATTTTAGATTCTAAACTTATATACCAAACTTGATATATCTAGATCTTTACATATTCTAGTTATTGAGTTACTTGTGCTCGAAGAGCCGGACCGACAAAGTTTCCCAGAATAGATTTCATTAAAAATTTGACGGAAATCTTCATATTTGGTCTTAAGCCCACAAACAAAATTTCATCGGTCTACCTAAACGCGTTTTGGAGTTATCATATTCATAGATAAACGGCAGACAGGCATGAAGGCAAAAATGCGTTTTTAAATACTCAAGGATGTCCGAAATTTGGAGATCCCTCGGAATCTCACGTTCGAATTTTTTGGCTATTATAATACTTTCTCTATATTTCGTACCTGGGGAAATAAAAAGCGTGATTTTTTACTTAGTTTTTTCGGTCTTATCCCCATTTTTTTGGGGGAGGAGGGGGGTCTTATACCTATCAGGCAAATGACCAGATTGAATAAGACACGTTGACTATAAATGAATTATGTCCGCAAACTGATTATCCACTGTAATTAATAACGAAAACTGGCCTTTTTATGAATCATTAAGAAAGAAAAATAAAGTTGGTACAATCGGAAATTCGAATGTCAAAAATATATTACAGTAAGAATAAAAAAGTTTTTGAGTTTTGTCTGATAATTTTAAAGCCAGAATACAGCTTAGTTGAAATCCCTATGAGAATTTTTAATAATTCTCGCTCTTGCTCTGATCAGAAATTAAAGTTTTTTTTATTTGCGACTTTTTAACATAAAATAAAATTTTATGCTATCATTTATATTCAAGATTTATTTTTGAGACTAATTTTAGTGATTAATAAGAAATATATCAATTAATAAGAAATATATCAATATATCAACATCATATTATTGATCTTCAAAAAATTAAAGTTTTCTTTTTCTTTTTTTTTTCATAATATATAACAAATTTTGTTTATAACATCTTCAACCGTAAAGCTTACTAAAAATTTTAAATAGTTACAAAGTTGATGAATATGTTATCTAAAACTTAATAAACTTTGAAAAATTTGATAACTTTTAGTTGTATGTTTTAAAATTGAATCAAATTAATTGACATTATTAGCCACATGACAAATGTAATCGCTCATGTCATGCAATATCTAACTGAATGTTATCTTAAGAAGAATTAATGATGTTGCATCTCTTTTTTTTGTCTGAAAAATTGGATTAAAGCAGCAGATTTCATGGATAATTTAATTATTTAACTATTATTATATTTATGAGTGATAATAGTTTCATAATGAATTAATTAACATTTCATGATCTACTTTGTAATATTTTTTCTGGATTACCAGTTGTTTTTTTAAATGCATAATTATTATTTAGAAGTTTATAAAAGTGCTGTAAACGCAAAATTAATTGAAACTTTTTAAAAATTGTATTTTTATTTTCTTCATTAGGATTCTCTCTCCAGCAGCACTGCCACACCAGATTATAACACTAATGAGGATTACCCGGATAACTATCCTGATTACCACGACAGAGATTACCCGAACCCAGATTACTACGACCAAGTACCCGACAGAGAGGGCCGGTCTAGATCCTTCCCGGAAGACGTACCGGAAATGATGAGCGAAGAACGTTATCTGAAGCAGCTGCGGTCCACGATACCAGGCATTCCTGGCGTAGACTATCCGATGTACCAGAGTGTACCAGACACATCATTCCAGTGCCAAGATCAGAGGAATCCAGGATTTTATGGTGACGTGGAGGCTCAATGTCAGGTAAAATCAATTTTTAAATACTTTGTTGGAAAATATTCAGTGTTATATTTCTTGCGATGTGTATTTTTCAGGATGGTAGCTTTTTTTATGTAATCGGATATAATGTTTTGAAAAGACTGCAAGGCACAATGAAAATTCTTACTATACACATGATAAGCACTTTAAGCCTGTAGGATTTCACTACCCCATGATAACTTATCAGTCTGCGATCTAATTATCCTATAGATAATTTTACTGTCTTGGCTAATTACATCCTCTTATTTGTGAAAAGTAACCATCTTTGGCGAACAGCTGTTCATGCAGGATTTATATTTGCTATTTTATTCCATTACTGATTTCTTCAAAAAAATATTTTTAAGCTTCAAATTTTGATAGATATAGAACTCATACTATTTTAGAAATCTTATACCATTCTTTTGATTGTTCTATACAATTCCTTAATTTTTTTTATCTATATCTTTATACATCTATGGAGTTTAGTATTTATGATCTCCAGATTAAATATTAAATGCTTCTTAAAGTATAGTTTAAAATGAAAAATTAACTTGTTTAAGAAAATTACGTTTCCATTGTTTTAGCTACAAAAATGATTTTAATCAACACTGAACGTATAAGAATGTCACAGAGAATAAAACTAAAATACAAGTGAAGCTGGAGAAAGTGAAAACGATCTTCGTAACAGTTACAGTTAATATGATGCTTAAGTAGAAATAATAAATGAAAATGAAAAATTGGAAAATAAAAATTATACAATCAAACAGTTAATGGATTAAAAATAATTTTTCTATTCCGTTCTTACCAATCTGCTACACATCCAATTATATCACAAAAAATAGCACAGATATTTAAAAATGCAACTATTTTGTATGTTTCATTATTTTTTAAAGATTAATATCGATAGTATTTGGGATCATAAAACAAAAACGAAAAAATATCTGCAACTTAATTGGTGATTTTTTTTAAAAATAATTTTGGTATTCTTCCAGAATTCCTATGTTTTTTGAGGGGCTATGTAAGTTATCGTTTGTGATAACATTTACACAAACGATAACCATATCTTTGTATTTTTGTTGGAAAATGTTCTTAAAATATTTAAAAAATTGATTTAAAATAGAAAACAAATTACATGGCAAAAGATTATGTCATTGATAAGATAACTTATTTGAATTTTGATGTTAAAATTATTTTTTGTACTGCAATATTTTAGAAATGCTATTGCGAAAAAACTCAAAAATTTCGATAAATTTTTAATTAAAATTCTGATTAAAATTTAGAAAAATCCGTTCTGAGATGCATATTCCCATTCTCCATATTATATTTGTGCCAGTTTTGGTAAATCTTGCTCAAACAGTCTTGCCTATAGAAAGCCAACACATAGATAAAAACCAGCGCACACATTCATTACGTATTATAAGATAAGTAAGGATTTTGGAAACCAAGGATAAGTACCGTTCTTGTGGTTCGAAAGAAAAAAGTGAGAAAGGCACTTTTCTGTTTCTTTACCTACCACTCACAAGAAACCTACCACTCACCTACCTACCACTCACAAGAAACCTACCACTCACCTACCTACCACTCACAAGACCACTCACAAGTTTCAACATTGGTGTTTGGTGGTACAATGAATATTTATATCGATATCCTTATATGGATACTTAAAGTATAGATATCAAAATTACTATCGATATCAGTATAAATATTGATATCAATATATCAATTTAAAAAAAATTATTCCATTGTTTTAAATACTTTATCACTCTTATAATACTAAGTATATTTGATTTTTTTCAGTAAGCACAGAAATGAAACGAGGAATTTTTAGATAACTGTTATTTAGAAAGGCTTGACATCAATTTTATTACGTAACTTATTACAAAATTGATTAACCCTCGAATATTTAAGTAAAATCGAAAATAGTAAAGACATTTGAGAAATAGTATAATTTATCATATCTATATCTATCTATCACTACGTAAAAAATACTATTTATTAAATTTAAAAGTATATAATAGTTGCATGCTGGTAATTTATGTTTCAAATAAACATAAGTATTAATTTTCATAAAAATGCACAATGGCTTTATTGAATAAGCCACTGAACAGTATTACAAGCTAAGATATTTGTAGGCATCTAATATATCTAATTGAAATAAACAATTTAAAGAAATTAGTTGAAGCCGTTCTTCTTAATGAATATAAATGGATGAATATAAAAGAGAAAAAAATAGTAAAGTTTCAATTGTTTGTTTATGATAATCTTTATAAAAAATCATTTTCCTTTCTAATGAAACAAATAATAACTTTTTTTTAAATCCTTCAAAGTACTTAAAAATTTTTTATCATAAAATTTGCTTTTATTTAAAGCTTTTATATTTTTTGAAGCTTTCCTAAAAATAATAATAATAATAAATTTAAAAAATTAATGGAATTAAAAAATATATAAGAAAAAGTATAATAGTTTATATTCTTGTCCACCGAATGGTTCAGGGTTTGATTCTCCTTTTATTTAAAATTATTACTACTGAAAATTTGATACCAAAAATGTAACACAACCAATGATAAATATTATAATACCAATTACTGATATCATTTGTAAGAACCATCATTGTATTTCTATTTGATTTTTTTTTTACTAAATTCCATAACATATATTTTATGGAATTTTACATAGCCACTTACATAGTAGCAACGAAATGTAAGGAAAGTTAATTTCACAATGTTGCCCATACCAGATTTTGGAAGATTTGATTTCTGAAGGCCTTAAATGGCTGCATAAAAATCTCGAATCCTATAAAAACAACAAATTAGCTTAATCATTCAGATATTTTCTTTCTTTGTTTTTCTTGTACTTTTTTGTACTAACATTCTATGCATGATAGAATAAATAGCAATGCTAAAAATTTTATAACTCAAGAAATTCAATAAAATCCTTAAGTTACACTAAATATAAATTTACTTTCTCAATTAAGAATTATGGGATTAAATGATAGAGGATTAACTGTCTCTTTGAAAATACAGAATTCTTCATCTAACTTAACCATTTCTTTTTATTTCAGGTATTCCACATTTGCCAGGAAGATGACCGACATGATTCCTTTTTGTGCCCCGTGGGAACGGTCTTCAACCAGATGAACTTTATCTGCGATTGGTGGTTCAATTTTAGGTGCGAGGATACGCCCACCTTCTTTAATCTTAACGCACAATTTTACACTTCTTCTGGAGCAACACCTGCATCTGTAATGATACGTGAGACTATGAAAAAAATGCGGCGATTTACCGAAGGAACCAAGTACAAGTCATCTTTAATGAAAAATTCCATGAGAAATTCAGATAATGATTTTAATAAGGAAATGAAAAGAATCCCCATGGGCAATCAAGAGTTTATGGCGGAGATGGAACGTCGTAGAATCATGAACTTGTTTATGCCAAAAATGAGACCTTCCAACATCTGGAAAAGGTTGCGGCCAACCAAATCCACCGACAAACAGATTGGTGATAATCTAATTAATGTACCACCTGTAGGCGTAACTGCTGCCCTCAAAATCGAAGATTTCAAGCAGCTAGCCTCAACGAAACATTTGGATTTTGTGAATTCTGATTATACAACGACATCTGCAGGAACCACTGAATTCTCTCCTGAAAGAACTTCTGCCAACCATATTCTCGAAACTACTTCACAGTTTATGAACAACACAATTCAATCTAATCAAACCGAAAACATTTCAGTCTTTGAAAGTTCATCAGATGATTATCCAATGTCTAATGACATCGAAACAGAAAATATCGAACAAAATAATGCAACTACAAGGAGCAGTTTTAATGAAAATGTAATCAATATTCCATTAAGCATTTCAACAGCATCATTAGATGTCCATTCAGTTTCAGAAAATATTACTCTTAATTCAATTCCGATGGAAATAACCGAAGAGGATTTCAATGACATAATGGCTTTAATTGATTTAAATATCGAAAACAGTACAGATATATTGACTCCACTCACGGAAGAATATTTTGTAAACCAAACAGACATCTCTGAAACTAACAATTCATTGAGTGAATCTCCAAGTCCTTCAACCCATTTGCCAATGCCATCACCTAATACAGAATTAAATATCGCTTTATACCCTCCTTCTTCAAATATTTCATCTGCAACTCTAGGCAATGGAACCCATGTATCTGTGTCTGTTACAATAAGGGCTAAAACTGGAATCAGTCGATTAAAATGGAGAAGAGTAGGCCAGAGCAAGAAACGAAAGAATCTAAAACTTCAAGATGCTTCAGCAAATGCTGATATTGATGATAATCGAGATTCCTTTATGGATGTGGAATACAGGAAACGCCACATGAAGAACAAGAAGCTGAGAAGCAGAATAATGTGGATTCCCACCAAGAATAATTCACTTAGTAGAAAAAGTCACTGGAAAATTTTCTTAAATTCTCGACCTCAGAATTTTAGCACTCATAGTCTCAGAAAAGTAAAAGAACAAACGCAAAAATTACAAATAACAGAAGATGTGAAATCGTCTGAAATGTTTCAAGAATCAAAACTGAAAAAAGAAGAAATGCAGAAATTGGAGTTGATTGGCGATATGAAATCTTCCATTCAAATTCAAGAAGCAGAACTTGAGAAGAACAAGAGTTTAGAATCGAACACAGTTCAAAATCCCAAAGAAGCAGCATCTTATACGGATCCTACAAGTGAGACTTTGATGACAGAAAGTACAAAATTATCATTTACTTTAAGGGCATTGGCTGAATCAACTACCAGCAGCTCAACTGACGTTACTTTACGCAATGCTAGTGAGCCAACAGTTACTAATGGAGAAGAAAACCAAGCGAATAAACCTCATGAAAACCTGGAGAATCCTGAAGAAACCACTAATTGTGAAGCCATATGCATTAAACTGCTTAAGAGCATGGGCATAGAAGACTACAGTGTAACTAATAATGACACAACTTCAACAGTAAATGTTTCTACCACAGATGTTATCAAAAATGATCTTTTCGGAAGAAGAAGCTTTTTAGAGATTTCTCCATCTGATCAGTGGACTGTTAAGTACGATCCAGGTCCTAACTGCGACGAAGATGAAAACGGCAATGAAATCCTTGTTAGAGGATGGAGTGTCATTATTGATAGTGGATCTGTCACGAAGGAGAAAACTGTCAAGAGAAGAGGTTGCCAGAATGCATTTGACGACAGTAAAATAATTGTAATGCAAAATATGTTACCCGACCACGAAACAACACCAAAAGAGAATACTCCAAATATTTATGGCCGAGGAACAAGTAATAAGCCTAACATAAGCTTTGGCTCTATGGATCAACAATACTGGTTCACATTAGTGAAAAACTGGTTAGAATCCTCACCAAAATCTGACAATAAAGAAGATTCTGTTTCAAGTTGGGGCGATGACAATAATGAGTTTAAAACTCAAGATAAGGCCTCAAATACACACGCAAGTTTTCGATCTACTAATGCTAATTGGATGGAAATCAATCCTTCAAAAAGTGACTCTTGGCCTCGTGAATTTCCTTCTGAAAGAACCCAAAACAGAATACAAGATTACAATCAAAATTCGCAAAGAAAATCTTTTGGTGAACAGAAAAAAATCAGATATTCAAACGATAGTCCATTTAATGATGTTAAGCTTGATTGGTCGAATAATAAAAATCATAAAAATATCAAACAAAGTAAAAATAAACAAAATTCAAAACATTCTGGAGACGGAATGCATGCACCTAGTTCAAATGGTGTTTCTGATACAAGAACAAATTGGAACTCTAACAACGATTGGCAACAAGATGCTTTGAGTTCTCAAAGTGACAGAAAAGAATGGAAAATAAATGTAGGACAACAAAATAATAAAAATATCAATCCTAGAACTGAGAAATGGGACAATATTAAGAAGGAAAGCTGGGCCAATGGGAATACTCAAAGTAATACAAAATCGGAAAATTGGTCACCTTCCTTTTCAAAAGGAAACAATAACAAATTTAGACCTCGCAGAGGAAATCAGGATTGGTTTTCCTCAGAAAACCGAGATGTATTTTCAGTTGGGAGGAGCAAAGGTTGGCCAGAAAGTCAAAATAATCAAATGCATAATTCGAAGAAAACTAAAAGAGATCAAGACGAATGGTTTATGAGTAGCGAAGAAAATATTAGAATTTCTCCTTCTCACATTGATACACCTGTTTGGAAAGATGGCAGATCTCAGTGGAATTCAGATCAGTATCTGAAAGCAGAATCGAATGCAAAGAATGCTAAAGCTGACTTTCCGAGTGATCAAAATGATAAAAGATCTTGGTCTTCTGATAGTTCTAATAAGCCTTGGTCTTCTACAAAAATGCAAATGGATGATGATTTTGATTCCATGAAGAAGGGGTCATGGTCTTCTGATGATGTTGATAAAAATAAGAGACTTCAAAGTGAATCAAAAGGGGGTAGTTGGACTTCGGGAAGTAGAAGTAAAAATGGCAGATTTCCTCCAGAATCTATAGACAGAAGTTGGTCTTCAGATGATAAGAATTTTAAAAGAAATGATCAAAGGAAAGGCTATTCTGATACAAACAGTAAGCCTAATTGGTCCTCAAATCCTAGAGATTCTCAAGAAGATTGGCCATCCACTAAGAGTAGAAGCAGAGATGGTCCGGCACCGTTGGATAAATCTAATCGCAATAGCAGACAAAATTCCAAAGGCTGGTCATCTGATAGTAGCAATCCTGTTCCTCCTATTAGAAGTGGAAGCACATGGGACGTAGAAAACAAAAGGGACTGGAATTTTCCCACCAATGGCAACAAAAATGTTTGGTCTTCCTCAAGGAGATTGAATGATGATTCTTGGACTTCGGATGATCAGCAAAGGACAAAAGCTGATTGGCCCAGTAGCGGTGAAGATTGGTCTGATAGAAGGAAATCAGAACCCAGCGATTCTCGAAAAGGACGACAAAAATCTTCAAGTAATAATAAAAGAGATAGTGCAAGGCCCCCATCATCTGATAAAAACGAGTGGATTCAAGATTCTCAGAGAGATATAAGCGATTGGTCAGCGGACGATCGACAATACAGAAATGATGACTGGTCAGCGGACGATCGACAATCCAGAAGTGATGGTTGGTCATCAAAAAGTAAAGACACTATACCTTCTTTTAATCCAGATAAGGGAAGAGGAAGAGATTTTAAAGCTTCTGAATCTGGAAAAACCAAAGACGATTGGTCCAATGATAGCAGGAGGGATAATACCAATTGGTCCTCTGACAAACCTACTGGCGCCAGAGATGAATGGAATAAAAGAGGACTGCCAGACGAACAAAAGCCTTCGAGTTGGTCTCCGGATGATCGTCAGATAAGCAGTGATGATTTTGATTCTTCAAATAGTTGGTCGTTTGACAAGCAGAAGGATATAAGTGATGACGACAGAAGCTCCAAAGACTGGCAAGCGACATCGAAAAATAAAGGTTCTAGAGGATCTTCATGGGGTGACAACGATTCACCTAAAACTAGTTTTGCAAGCAAGTCCTTGTGGAATGCCAAAGGAAATGTTAATAGTCAAAAACCGAGTTCCATTAAAGGAAATAAGCCTACATCATCTCAAGGACAAAACGGCTGGAATGATCCTCAAATGCAGACAGGTCAATGGAAAATGGATTCTCCAAAAACTGCTTCAGACTGGCCTTCTTCACTTCCAGAAAATAAAAGAGGTTCTACTAAAACTAAAAGCAAAGTAGGACCCAATACTCAAACTCGGTGGGCAGATGACGACAGATCTCCAAGATCAAATAATTCCCCAAATCAAATGGATGAACATTGGCCAATGAATATTCCTTCAAAACCTACCCCAATGTCCGGATTTCGTACTAATAAGGGTTCTTCGTCGTGGTCTGATTCGTGGGATAGTAGTAAAGATTGGTCATCTGATAATGCAGGAAAAATGTCTTGGTCTTCAGATACTGGAAGAAACCAACGACCAGAAAACAAAGGATCCGATTCTGCTTGGGATCAAGACACTTTGACTCAAACAAATGTCAAAAGCCAAAACCCAGTTAGCTCCTGGAACACAAAAGGAAGGACTAAGACAGCTATGGTTATGCCTAGTTCATCGAAAGGTAGCTCTGAGATGATGCCTCGAAAGCCTTGGAAGGATGACGCCGATCAGACAAATCGTATGAAGAATGTTAAAGGAGGAAAGGCTATGAAGGAGGAAAAAATTGTCTGGAGTGTTCAAATAAGTAGCAATGGAGAAACAGGAAATGGTTGGGTTCCGATTACATTAAGACCTGAATTTAGGAAACGTGTCAATCAAACTCGAGATAAAAGCGATGATAAACAATCCCCCATGAATGATGATGGTTGGTCAGGTTTGGAACAGAAATCAGACACATGGGATTCTGCAGGACTGGATAAAACGTCACAGCTTCCACAATTTAGAACCAACATGATTACTGAAAACATTCCATCCAGTACTCAGATACCTGATTCAAGTTATAACCATCCTTTCTATATTCCCGTTGCAAGTAATAGATTTAAGAGAGAAGTGAAGCCACTATTGAGAATAAGGCATCACGTCAGACCAAGGGAGAGTGCCCCAACGATTTACAAAGTCATAAGAAATGGTATAGAATTAAAAAGTAATCGAACAAATGAAAACAGATTTTATCTGGCTAGCGCAAATATACTTGTTGGGGACAATCATTCTACCAAAAAGCATTCTTTTAATTTCGGACAAAGGCATAAATCAAAACTGGATATTATTGGAAAAAGGGAGTACAATGAAACAATAAAAAACACAGTTCCGTCTTTAATTCAGATAAGGAATATAAAGCATGAAAATATAACGGCTCAAAAGGCGAAGAAATTTAAAAGTAACCAAGATTGGGATGGTTTAATGCAAGAGTCAGAAACAAGAGAATCTTGGAGCGCGCCTATCGATGATTCTAATGTACCTGCATCAGGATGGATACCCTTATTCCGAGTTGTAAAAGTCCCAAACAGAGATACAACGAATTTTAAGAACAATACAAGTCAATACGAGGGAAAAAATACCGAAATGAAACAAATCATTAAGAGCGAAAGCACAGTTTACATTGATACCAAACCACAACATCATAATTCCAGTAATATTCAAACTCCAAATGAAACAATCATCAGAAATGTTAATATAGATCTTTCTAGGCCAGAACTCAAAAGCTTTTCAGTGGAAAATATCACTATGGACACAGAAGTGCTTGAGAAAAAAGTTAATTTCGAACAAGAAATGAAAGTTGGCAATCAGACGTTGAGGATTATACCATTTTCGGATGTCATGAAGCAACTTAGAGTCAAACCAACCGATTCAAGTCCAACGGATTCGACGATTTCGCCTATAAGCTATACTTCCACAGAAGATGCATGGAATATTCCAATTACAGCTTCACCAAAGACATATGCCATTAAACTAGTGAATGGTAGCGAAATGCAGAATCATAATCTTACAAATTCATGGACTTTTACCAAGAGAATTCCCAAAGGTCGTGAAGCGTGGATTTTAGTGAACGAAAGCCAATTCGAAAATAAGACCATATCAAATGAAAAAAGAAATTCTACCAATCGTAATTCGAAAGCTGCAGAAAACGATGGATATATCCGAATTCCTTATAAAATAATTGTTGGAAATGGAACTGCCCCGTCTGAGGACTCTGCCGGACAATCTGAAAGGAAACGTGTTGAGAATAATTCTGATACTAGAGCAAATAATTCTCCAAATCCACTACGCAAAGAATTTTCTTTCGATTTAAAAAATTGGCAAAAAGATTCTGGATGGACACCGCTGCTAAGGGCTGTTGGCAGCGTTAAGCCTAAAAAAATCGATCCTTCAGCGAACAAAAATATCGGTGAAGGTTAGAAAAAATTGAATCTTAGTGAATAATCTATTTCGTTTCAGGTAACGATGGGTGTTAATTATTGGTTGGTGATTTGAAGTTTAACAGTAAATATTTATATTCCAATGATTAAAACCAGTGATTTCATTTGGAAAAATTTCAAACATTTGAGGCTATTCTTCTGTATTTAAAACTTTTCATTTAGTATATGTCATTTTCTTAGAAATTTTAATTTCGAACTATTCAAAACTGTATGTAAGATTTTGTTATTTATCGAACTCATTATTTATTTTCAAAATACTAATAAAACAAGGTATTAAAATCTATAAAAAATTAATATATTAAGGTATTCAAAATACTAATATCTGAGGTTTATATTGAGGAATAAAAGCAAATAGGAATGAAGTAGTTTTAACATCTTACCTTTGCGAATATTAACTGGTTTATTTCCCTTTTTCAAAATGCTTCTGTACTTTGTACTTTCATAAAAACATTCAATAACAGTAATTATCCTTTGAACCTTTTATGCCAATGTCAACTGTAAACATGAAATTCATTTATTTTCTAAAGATCGAAAAGGGATCGAAAATAGCAAATTCATGGATAATATGTAAAAGTTTGGGATTAGAAAATTTGTTAAAAAAAAAAAAACCACGATAATTAATTTTTTTTTGAAGGAAGTTAGTTTCGAATGCAAAATCTTATTATTTAATTGTGATCAGACAACGAGGGAGACATTTCAACTGGTACTCCTTCTCCATACTTCCATGCCATACCAGTGACTGTGCGAACAAATTTAATGTACATAGATAGATCTTGTACTGTTGACGATTCACCTAAGGGCCGCGGTGGCAAGGTCTCGGCTTCGGAACCGGAGAGTTTCAGGTTCGAGACCCGATTCCACCGAAGAGGGGGTCTGTTGCACGTTAAATCCGTCCTGACCAAACGTCCTCCCGCTGGTGTGGTGTGGAGAGGGGGGTGCCAGCTCAGGTGTCGTCCTCGTCATCTGACCGCGGTTCAAAATTACGAGGTCCGTCCCAAAATAGCCAAAGTGTTGCTTCAAACGGGACGTTAATATAACTAAACTTGACGATTCACCTGTTCCAAAATCAAGACTTTCGAGAGGTCATCACAGTGATATAGTATGATTGAATAATATGGTCAGATTTGCATTAAAGCGATTCTTTTTCGAGGGAAAAAATACTTTAGAAATATTAATAGAATCAATTTAATTATTCAGCTAATAAAGATGTATAGCTTTATTTCATCCTGCGTATTTTTCATCAAAATATGGATTAATTTGCATGGAATTCTGATAGTGAATACATTTTTTTGATGTCATATAAATAATATCTACCTGAAGATTAGAAATTTAAATTTGATTTTCTCTTGATTTTTTTCTCTTGAGTTTCCTATAGAAAATGTGATAATTTTTCTAACCTATTTCTATTAGAAAATTGGTGATTGTGCAATTATTTATTGAAATCTGTGATCTTGTTTGTGTTGTTTTATTTATGGAAGAAATACTTTTTGTGTGTTATTGTCATGAAATTGTAATATAGGTTTGATAGTACTTATATACAAGAAGAAATAAAATTGCTTCTTTTGTCCATATTGTTCCATTCTTCGATAAAAATAATTGAAAAAATAACACGCATGCATGCGCACACACAAACATTTACTTTTTAATTAAGCACTGCGAAGATTAAATTACAATTTTTTTTATAAATCGAGAGGAGAATATTCCTGTTTATTATTTTTAAAAAGTCAACTAACTCAAAAAAAAAAAACAACAAAAAAAACAGATAATAATTTTTTTTCTTCAGATTTTTTTAATCCAATACGTCTAAACCTAACAAACTTAATTTTACGCTAAAATCCCGAAAATTCAATTATCAGCACAAATGGATTAAACATATTTACCTCAAGAGAGGGAAACATTAGTTTATTTTGGAAAAAAGAATATATTAAATTTGTTGTATTAATGGAAGAAATCACTTTCCATGCCAAGTTATTGGCATCTGATAAAACCAATCAACTCATCTGCAACATAACAAAACTTTTGAAGGAAGATATTGCTTCAAAATATTTAAGTATTTAGAATAATTTAACAAGAAAAGAGCGAGTCTTCCACATACAGTCACTGCATTGGATTTGAAAATTTTTATTTAATACTAGCCGCCTTTGGCGACCAGTCAGTTAGCCATGTTAATATCCGCTAAAATGTTCCCTTATTTTATGTAACTTGTTTTCATAATAAGTTTTTTTAGCAAAATATTTTTAAGCTTCAAATTTTGATAGCCATATAATTCACTTATACTGTTATGTAGGCCTTAAGTTGTTCTAATCATTGTACTACGCATCTCTCTCTAATTTTCTATCAGCGCCCGTAAAATTCAATTTTCAATTAATGGGGAAATGATGAAACTGCAATTAATATAGACTTTTTACTGAATCCCAGAATGTCTTTTTTAAAAAATATATGCGAATTCAAAGCAGAGTCTGTGCTAATTACGCCAGTTTTGATTTTACATGAAAATTCATAATTTATGAATATATCATCTAATCAACCACTGCCTTCCATATTTGATAGAAATTTCAAAATATTTAAATTACTGAACATTCTCTATAGAGAAAAACAATGGAAGTCTCTTGGGATCGGAGAAATCAGTCAGAGGATGCACTTATTTCATCAATTTTAATTTTATATCAATGGTCAACCTGTAGATACAGCATAAATAGTCGTCTGCCTCTCATCAAGTTTTAAATGAGACTTCACCCTCAAAAACTCGAGCAAATTTGTAAATTTTATTCTCAAATACTTTCACCACTTTGTAAAAATGTCTAGCCATTCAGAATTATCTATGTATATTATGCAAATATATATTTAAAATTATTATTTTTGTTGTATTAAACTATAGTCTTCGAAGGTGGCTGATGCTATTAAATTAATGCTATTAATATGATTGATGAACAACTAGTCGACAAAGGTGGCTAATAGTAGTCAAATTTATTAAGGAAACAATCATGTAAATAAACATTTTATTCAAAAGTATCATATAAACTTTTTACAATCCGAAAACATGCTTCACAATAGTTTTTGACTTTTGAAATATGCAATATGATTTTTTCACATGTTTTACAAAAATTATATAAATAGAATATGCATAACATAGAAAAGTAAAAGTGGAAATTCTAATATGGTGAACTAATAAAACTTGGATAAATATAAGAACAACTGATTATAAGAGCTAGTCACAAGCTCTAGCTCTATTTAAAAATTCGCCATGCTTAAAAAAATAAAATACTGAATTTATGATGTACACTAAAAAAATTACAGAAGGAAGTTTTTAGAAATTCTAATATGAAAGTCTATAAATCACAGAAATAGAAGAAACCTACAAGACAAATTACAACAAAATAAAAATATATTTATACAATTTGCATATTCATTTACTTGATAATTACCTGAGTAATTTTAATGTTCCGGAGAAACTGGAAAAATCATTCACCCGCACAAAAATGTAGAAAAACATCGTATGTGCACAAAAATGATTTTTAAAAACCAATATTGTGGGAAAGCGAAATTTCTTGTTTAAAACCAACAGATTTCTCTAAAATTTTTTGATTTTGAGTTACTCAGGGTAAGATTAAAATTATTCTTTATCTGAGCTTTTCGAATGGAGGACGACACATTGCACATTTGTAAACTTTTATTTCGATTTATGTCTCATTGAATTTCATAAATATCAGGATTCGGAAAAATTTGAAAATTAATGTGAATTAACAAAAAATATAAATGAATCCAGCTAGAAATGAATCTAGGAAAAGATCGCCTCCTGGTCAAGATTCAAACTAGGAATTTTTTCTTAGATGGCCTAACTTTCATTAAAAAATTAATTCTTGAAAAAATTTTCTGACTGGATTTATTTTTTGCCTGAACTTTTTTATTTAATTCACATTAGTTGTCATATTTTTTCACAAATTTTAATGTTTCTAGATATTATTATTACAGCACAAATTTGTTTCTAGTAATTATAATGTTTTTAATAGGTCAATGTTTCGTTAACACCACATTTTTAACTAAATTTATTTCGAATTGATTTTTGGACATACTAATTTAATATCAAGTATTTTCCGACGATATCAGAGCCATCTGGTCGTTTAGATTACAAACTGCGCAATCAATACATTTTGATTTCAAAGGATTATGTTTCATTTCCATTAATCCTGAGCAATCCTTTATTCGTTTATGAATGAATGCTTTTTAAAGTCACTCCAACTGATATTTTGCATTTTAATCTATTTAACTTTTCTTGATAGGCAATGACCTTCCGTGGACAGACAAAATGTATGAAGAATTTGTCATTGAAAACACAAATACATCAAATCTCCTTTGATAGACAACATTTTTTGTCACACAGATGAAATGAATAAATAAGTGGAAAATATGCAATGATAAATACGTCAAAGTTTATTTTATGTATATAGAGCACAGCTTTTTAGACTACGTTTCATTATTCAGTTTTGCCAATAAAATATTTCACAATCTCCTTTATCATCAAGCACGGAAAATGGTTTTGCAAAAGGGTCCCTTTATCCAATTGCATTGGAATTGTAGCTGGTGGATAAATAGGAAAAATATAAGAGGAAACAATTTTTCATAAGATAACTGTCTCATATATTAAGGATAAGATTTTCAAAATACACTGCAATTTTTTAAAAAAAGTAGATATTACCAATATTTTAATGATTTGGCTTCTCTTTGAAAGAACATTTAAAACAGAAGTGAATCTATAAAGTCAAAATTGATAGCCTTCTGTTTCATGAAAAAATTGTGTTGCTTTTCTTATTAGAGGATTAATGTTTCAGAACTGTGTTGTGTTACACATAACGTATATGTCCAGAAATATATCATTTCCAGTTTCAGATTTTCTATCAATATCTCAAAGTCTTCGACACTGTTTCAATTTTTCTTAACATCAGTGACTTCATCTGTCTGGTTGCCAAATTCATTAAAGTCATTCTAAACATTATTTGCAAGATGTACCGTCTCATCCACAATATCATCACCACTCGTTATCAGCACATATATTCATGATCATATACCACCCTTCATTAAAGAAAAATTAAGAACATGCAAATCCACAATAGCCTAATCGACTTGGGGTCTCCTTTAACTATAACTATATGATCGACGGTTATTATATAATTGGTTGACGTCATACGAATAACAAAATTGATACTGAACTCAAATGATTGGCCTTCGATTTATGATTTTCACTTAATTCACTGGTGGATGAATCAGTAGATGACATTAAGACACAATTGTATTCCATTGAAAGATCATTAAATGCCATTAATCTTGCTGATTTATTAAAAAAAAAATAAAGACTGTTTTCTGAGGAGTGTTGCAGAACATATAGAAATTTTTAAATGCAATTATATGTTGAAGATAGATTATATGTTATCAAAGGGTATAATTTGATTTTATTTATATAGATTAATTCATACTAAAGTACCGATATTTGTCATTGCTATGGAACCTTTTTTTTATCACGATAGAATTTGATTTCACCGTTTAAATCACCCAAAAACATTTATTAGACTTGGTTGAAATGTGTTCTTCTTCTTATATGATTCATTGTCACTTTTTTAATTCAATTTTCTTATAAATAACTATTGCATGAAAGCTGTGTTCTTGAAAGTGATAAGATATTAATGACATAAAAATGAAAATCTTAGATTTTTATACTTAAACAATGGGAGATGAATTTACAATCAGAAGCTCTACATGATTAAGTAATCATACTTAAAATAATAACAATTTTTAAAAATTCAATTTTATTAACGTACTAAAAATTTAGAAATTTTTCATTTTATTCATTTAAAAATTTTTTTTAAGCATTTTGTTTATAATAAATTATTATAGATATTATGATTTTGAAAATCTTTTTTTCTTTTTCAAATTCAAACCAGATGGTGTCACTGATATAGAATTCAAATTTTAATTAGTTTTAAGTTTTTCGAAATCTAATGCTTCTACTTAAATCTTTTGGAAGCATTAAAAATTTATTTTGGTTTCTTCAATTGATCAATATATATAACCAATTTGTGTTTCAAGTGGATTTCTTTTTAGTGAAAATGGGACGAAGCATTTCAGATAGGGGTAGAATGACCACTTTTGTTTTAAGGGGACGTGACGATGCAGGTTAAAAATTCCTAAATTTGAAAAATTAATATATTGCAGTTAAGGACTGAAAATAATAAAAATAGTGCATTATCATCAATTACATACAAATGCAAAAAATTTCAAAATTCTAGTACAAGAAGGAGATGAAAAATCGATCATAAAATTCTAATCTTACCCATATGAAACAAGTACAGTTAAACAATAATGTGTCTGAAATATATACATTATTCAAGATTATAAACTACGAAATAAAGAATTCTTTAATTACATATACAATGATAAACATTTAATGTAAGATGTTTTAGTATGATTCTGAATTTGTTATAATGTTAAACATTAATATACAAAAAAACTTGCGAGGTCAAAATGAAAGAAAAATATCATTATGATATAAATGTACAAATGTGCTGATTTAAAATATGTTTCTGTTATATATTTTTATTTTCCTTCTCTATATTGGCCACTCGAAATTGGGATGCAAAGTATTATTATTATGGTATAAAGATGGGCGATGGTGGAAAACTTGGATCGGAATTCTGCACCAATTTAGATAACAAATGCTGCAGCACTCTCTGCGCTGCCGATGCTTGATGAATCATTACCTGAAATATTAATTACAATTTTTATAAATTTGACAGTAAAATTATTGTTATCAAAAAATAGCATTTCTATTTAAAAAAAATAATAATTGAAATATGTCAGATGTACCCAATTCTTCTATTTAGCAAAACAACAACAACAACAAAAAACCCGGTTAAATTGATAAAAGTACCTTCTGTCATTTATAATGATATATAAGTAATTATAAAAGCGATTGCTTTCGATACGATTTCGAGTTCATTCCGAAAACTGCTAGCATCTTCTTCTATGAGCATTTACTGACAGACAGACCGATTGATTTTCAGATTTATGATTCAGCAAATATTGTTTTTTCTTATATATTATTTTCTTTTTGATACTGATTTTTCTTTGCGTGTAAGCATGCATTACCTGAATTGTCAATTTTTTTAAAAAACCCGTTTTGCTTCTATTAAGTATAAATATCGTCTGTTTTAAATATGCAACTAAATGTTGCCATATTTAATATTAATTTTATTCTTTTCTATTTTGGTTTTTACGTAATTTGTTTTAAGTATAAAAATTAATGCTTAGTAATCTAATTTTTTTTGAAAGTCTGTTTTTTTTACAAGTTTAATAAATATAACTTGCTTTAAGTATAGAAATAAATGATTAAAAATTTAGCTTATATTCTAAATTTTTTCAAAAAGGCTGTTTTAATATTATACTCAAATGCATTACATAATATTTTAATAAAAAATGAGTATACGTTTCGTTTTGACATTGTTCTATGTAGGTTTCTGTCAAATATAAATATCGTCTGTTTTAAGTAAGGAAATAAATATCTAGTATTTTAGTTAATTTTAATTATGTTTTTTCTATGAAGTTTAAATATCATTTGTTTTAAACATGGAAATAAATGTTTAACAATATTATTTATTCTATAATTCTATTTTACTTTTAGCAAGTTTAAATATAGGTTGTTTTACTGAATTAATTGTTAAAAAATCTAATGTATATTGTAATTATAATAATATATTTATTCAAATACATTAATAATATTTTTTTAAAAATACGGAAATTTTGTTATGTTTTGATATTTTGTAATGCATTTTGGAGCATTCATTTAAAAGAAAAAATATACAAGTTCTTGCTTTATTATTAGAGATATGTTTTCTATGACAGTAAGAATCTTCATCATTATTTGCAAAAAACATTCAAATTATTTGAACATGTTATTTTCATTTTTACATTCTATTTTTACTTTTGGTAATTTCTATATATGTAGGTATGTCTTAACAAAGTTTGGTTCTCTGAACCAGAGTATCTATGGAAATAATAATAAAGAATTTGAGCATCTACGGCTCAACGAAAATGCATGCCTAAAAATAAAATATATGATAAGAAAAAAAAGTCTAGTGCTCTGTGATTAAAGATTAAAAATTTTACAAATCGGTGCCTTTTCAAAATTAGATTTGTCTTGTATCAGCTCTGTACATATGCATAAAGCGGTTTTTAGCGGTTGGATTAAATAAAATATTGCTTATAAATGTCATTCTAATTAGAAAAAACAATTCATTTAACTTATATAATTTTAATTATGATTTTAAATAATTCTCTATTCCTTTTAATGTCAAAATCATTGTCACTAGCTAGTTACAAGATTTTAATATATTTAAAATTAATAATTAAATCATTTTTTATTCAAAATTAAAATAATAATAAATAGTAAAATAAGATAGTAAAAATCTTAAGGGAAGTGCCACGTGGTTAAATCAACAATACTGAGCTCTCGTCCAATTAACCGTTTGGATAAAATGGCCGAATACACAAATTGCCACTTCCAACTATTAATAGCTGACTACAATGCAGTCCATCTTATCCCTATTCGCGATTTCTTCCTTCCATTTTTCGTTATGACATCGTAGACTATATAAGGTAGCGCCATCTGTGAACATATGTGATCATTATATCTGTTAAATAGTAAACTATCGTGTTCCTCCTCTTTCATAAAAGGCAAAATCTGTTACCTGCTTAAAAGAAAAGAATTTTGGTATTTTTTTTTTCAGTTACGAACTCAATTATATTTTCGGTAATCTATAATCCTACTCATATTTGCACAAGACATTATGCAATATATACATGATGTTGATCGATATTCTAAATGGCGTACAATATCATTAAAGCGTCGTGGCAACATCGCAGTGCACAGGGCTTATAGGGTTCATTCCATTATATAAAGTTTGGCCAAATGAAAAGTACACTTTTGTCAAGTTTCGACATTAAAAGCACAAAAATGGTGTACTGAATTTCATTCTCGAGGAAGAAAGACCTATTTTCATAGATTGATTGGAACAAGAGGGAGCAATGACTATTTAACAGTGCCGCGCAACATGCTGCTGAAGACTACACTGGTTATAAAAACTGAGAGATGACACAGAATTTCGAAATGGATCGTTATGCATTAAAACAACATTTGGTCACATTGGTTTATGCATTAAAACACATTTTAGTAAAGATGACTTATAGCTAACAAACAATTATTTTTCTTCTGTGATAAAGAAGTGAAGGGTACAGAGAAAAATGAAGAGGTTTTTAATAAAATGAAGGTGTTTTTTGTTAATTAAAGAAAATTATTCTCGATTTTCTCAAGTGTGAAGAAGGATTGACAAAGAAAATTGCATCAATTTCAATGATTTTTAAGTGACATGTTATAGCGTAAGCTGTAATTAAAAGAAACTTTATATATATATATATAATCGCGGTTTCCTTTCCATTTGTGGAAACTTTACGTGCTTGTGAGTGAAATAAAAAAAAAAACCTTCTTATCTAAACGCATTGGATTTCAATTAATCT
Source organism: Argiope aurantia (assembly GCA_026543865.1). NCBI lineage: Eukaryota > Metazoa > Arthropoda > Arachnida > Araneae > Araneidae > Argiope > Argiope aurantia. The sequence continues at coordinate 5,883 of JAPMOR010107654.1, read as the reverse complement.
TTGGAAATATCTTTTAAAGCCAATATATATATCTTCCCCTATAGACAGCATTCTACAAAGCAAACGGGTGAACGGATTGCAATGAAATTTGGTATGTAGACTATACGCGAGATGCACTCACGGAATTGCGAAAAAAAATTTTATTTCCAAAATGTCCACCAAAGGGTGACTTTTACGGGAAAAAAAATTAAATTTAACACAATAAATGACATAAAGGGAGTTTAGAAACAATATTAACAATCCAGAACAAGAATTATGAGTAATAAAAAAATGTTAAACCGGGAAAAGCTGTCAGTTCTAAAAAAAAAAAAAAATTCGAGATTTGCATGCTTGCGAAGAAAAGGAAGCTTTATGCAAAATGAGTTAGGGTATGAAACGTTTGTAGACGTCGTGTTTTTTGTCGATGTTTCCAGCTGTAGTGATGACGGAACGTTTGATTGAACGTGTGTTATTGGTGAAGCTGTTTTACGAAAACAAGGGGAATGCTTCTTCTGCAATTCGTAAATTTCGTCGTTTAAAGAACCTACGGCTGAACAATATCTACCAAAGGTATCCGCGCCATGAATAAGAGATTTGAAGCGACGGGGCACAGTAGGAGTTTAACCTGGAAGAGGCCGTAAACCTGTCACACCGGCACTTGTCGATGCCGTCAAGACAGCTGTTGCCGCACAAATTTTGCAGGTGAATGAGGGTGATCATAAGGAGCATCTTTCTTTACATCATCCTGGACACGATTAACAACTGCTCCTCTTGTGCAATTTCTTCCTAATCTGTTCTTGTTTCTGCAAACTGAACTGCTTTTTTTCCTCAAACAGCGCATTGTTAATTTTTCCTTAACTTTATTTAATGTGGTTCGATGACAAGGTGATCAGAAACAAGTCAATAAATGTTAATATTGTTTCTGTATTCCATTTTGGTCGTTTATTGTGTTAAATTTGATGTTTTTTCCGGAAAAGGCACCCTCTGGTAGACATTTTGGAACTCAAAATTTTTTTTCGAAATTCCGCGAGAGCATATTTATATATATATTAAAAATATGAAATGCGGAAATTGAATTATTAAATTCAAAGGAATTTTAAATAAGATTTGGAATGTAATAAATAAAACGTTACTTCGAAAAGTATTTTGTCTTCTTTGCCTTTTCCTGAAATAAAAAAAGCAATTTATTATTTTATAAAAAAAAAAAAATACATGGAAACAGAATTCATAATACATGGATTCTATCTCAAAAATATCAATTTAATCAATCAAAAGATCATTTTCATCGCAAAGCCGTATCTATTTTATTGGGTTGTTCGGAAAGTAATTTCGTTTTTTTTTTGTGTGGAAATGAAAGACAGTTTTCGTATAATAAACAAATACTTTATTAAATTATATACTGGCCGTTCTGGTCCAACACCTTTTACCATCTTTCTGGTAGTAGCATCATTCCACGCTCATAAAAGTTTTGGTCTTTGCTGCCAAAAAACGGAACGAGGTGGTTTTTGACCTCCTCATTTGAGGTGAAGGTTTTACCGTCTAAAAAATTGAGCGAACCAGTTCTGGCACTGGCGTACTGTCAACACACCTTCTCCATACACATCGGTCCATTTCTTTCTGGCTTGAACAGCATTTTTACCCTTTCTGTAGTAAAACAGTAAGATATATCGAAAATGCTGCTTATTGCTCTCCATATTTAAAAGGGGCACCAACCAAAAACTACTGCGTAGAATTAATTGGAATTTTTCACACACAAGCCTTGCTATATGAGCTCTCAAAGCCTATAAGAATTATACGGCTTAGATGTGAAGTTGGGTGCAAAAAAATACAATTAAATCCTCTGTCGGGAAAAAAACGAAATTACTTTCCGAACAACCCAATAAATGTACAAGAAAAGGAAAATTTATTACTTAAAAATATAAAAGAAATAAAATACAAATATTTAGAATATATACACGCATATAAGAATTAAAATAATGATACCAGTGTATATGGTGCTGAAAAATAATGCATGCAACATCATCTGGTTCAAAAATTATATGCATATGAAATACTATTTCCATTAGATAGATTCCAATCGGCACCAAGATTATGTGCATGCATCGATTCCACCATTAACAGCAGACATATTATTGATATGATTTTTCTGATTTTTACTTGAGACGTTCCCAACGAAATAGTGCCATACATAACAAAGAATTGTCGTAACGGATAATTTCTTGATTATCTGAGTCCAGAGAAAATTGTACTATGTATGCAAAGTAGAGATAAATAATTAACAATTCATTGCTTTCATCAAGATTCAAAAAAATAAATCAAAATCATTAAAAAAAACAGAGATAAATTTGGATATATGCAATTGCAATATACGCATCAAGAGGGTATATAGGACGTTTCAAAATCATTGCCTACACTTTATGAAATGACCGAACGTATAATTTACAATCATGGTCTAAATAGTCACAAAAAATTTACAACACATCGCTGCAACTCAAATTGGAAAATGCCAGAAGGAAATTGTCATTTGGGACAGTTCAACTGATTGGACGGTATGATCACCTAATTTCTCTTGTCTGAACCCTTCCAGATGGATCATATTATGAATCATCCATTACATTATTCCACCAATTTTGTGAGGATTTTTACAGTTACAGTTGCCATATGCGAAAGACCGAATGCACTTGTTAATGAATTATCTAATATGTTTACGGCGTGAGACCTATTTGCATCATTACTGGTCTCTGCATTTTTTAGTAGATTATATATATATTTTTTCCTTAAACGTGCTTCTTAAAATTATCAGTTTTTACTTCAGCACTTCTTTTTCATTTTTGTGCTTTGTTATTTTAGGAAACTGCAACTGTTGTACCAAGCATTGCATGGTTTAAATTGTCACCATACATTCCATGATTATTGCTGCTCTCCAGATACGTTCCATCACACCTTTAAGTGTGTAATAATAGCTTTAAAACACTCTATCTCTTCAGTGCTTAGAATAAAAAAAATATCACTTTTCTTACCTCCTCGTATAAAAAAAGGCGACTCCACCAGTTACTGTCAACAGTACAAGAATCACACCAGCTGCTCCTCCAGAGTACATGGCGATTTCATGAGAATCTCTTTCATTGCTGAAAATGTCTGAAGACAGAGAGAGAAATCTTTAAATACCGAAGAATTGCAATTTCCATCTTTGATAGACATAATGTAAGAAATTAGACAACTTTGCAAATAACTATCAAATGATGTATTGTGTCAATATTATCAATCTCAACATTGGAATCGTAGGATAAATCAGCATTGAAAATACATATGAAAATTTATTAATTTCTTTTGGCAATTTTATTAACGCCCCTTATAGATAAAGAAATTATTTTCTTTCGATACTGTTCTGAACGAGTCGGAGAGATAAAGGATATTGTAATGAAAATTTTCTGAAAATCAAGGTTCGGTGCAGTGGGTGTACAACGAATAAAGTTCAACATGCTCAGGAACAAATAATGATGGTTTATTTTATACGAAAACAAGAATACAGAAGTAATGAAACATAATTCAAGTGTACACAAGAACGGAGCTTGCAGTAAACAGCAGCACAGGACAAGGTCTAGTACACAAATTAGTAATAAGCAATCGTAATGGCACAAAGCTCTCAGATAGAAGTCGCGGGAGAAAAACTTCACTAGATTAATCACGTTTCTCGACTCTTTCTGCTACTCTCAACTGACTATCCGCTTGAGCTGAACTCAACTGTCGGCCCACTACTAACTGATTCCTAAAACAATATAAATAACTTCTAAACAATATAAAAACTTCTAAAACAAACAATATAACTAGATTCCTAATAGATCTATTTCCAAGATTCTGGCAATTTCTGGAATTTTCGATTTTTATCACCAAGGTCATAGAATTCTTCGCCATACCGCCAAAACCGAGAGACATTGACTCGGTATCCATTTAGCATCCACCATTTTAAATCCTCCTTACTAAAAATTTACCGCACTGGAAAGGAATATTATAAATTTGTAACCGTATAGATTCTGAATTTCATAACACTGTAAATAAAATCGTCACTCAGTGAATATCTACTTTACTGGACCTAGTCGTCTCTTTTATGAATGTAGTTTTTTTTATTAGAAATGAGGCAATCCTTGTGCACCACAAAGTACAACACAAGGCTTGCAGAAGTAAAGTTAAGGGGCAATGTGGAGGGAAATGTTAGCATGGAAATAAGAATAATGCCGCTGAATTTTGAAACCACCAATTTTTAATATTCTCTAGTTAATCTACATATTTTCCGATCTGTTTAATTAAAGGGTGATATCATCCATAAAATAAAAATTTCCAACAATTTCTCAGGAATTTAGTTCAGAATGTATTCCGAATATTTAAACTGCAAAATTTAATTTTTTTCTCTCCTTTTCTTCATTACCCTTTTCCTTCCACGTTTCCTCTTCCTCTCTAAAAGGGCCGTGGTGGCCTGGTGGTAAGGTCTCGGCTTGTGAGCCGTTGGGTTTCAGGTTCGAGACCCGATTCCACCGAAGAACCGTCGTGTAAGGGGGTCTGTTGCACTTTAAATCCGTCATGCCAAACGTAACCCCGCTGGTGTGGTATGGCATGGAGAGGGGGGTGCCAGCTCAGGTGTCGTCCTCGTCATCTTACCGCGTTTCAAAATTACGAGGTCCGTCCCAAAATAGCCCTAGTGTTGCTTTACAACGGGACGTTAATATAATTAAACTAAACTAAACTCTCCATTTCTAAAGTATTTTAACTTTTTAATGCATCTCTGTGTTCTATTTTATTTATTGATTGAATAGGGTAATATATAGGCAATATATTCATTGATATATTCTACCAAATGTTCTGGGGACTGATCGATTTTTTATGTGTCAATAAATATATACATAACATTATGGTTCAACAATTGTCTGCTTTTACTAGCCGCCTTTAGACTAACTACCAGTTGGTTCTCTGGAAATACTGATTATGTTTGCTTTCTATTAAATCTCTTTCGCATAACGTAATGTTTATAATTCCTTCATAAAACAATGATAATTATTAAAATTGCGTTATTTTAATAGCTTCATATCTGTTCTGTTCATTTTGCATATGAATTATCATATTAGAGCCAAGTCCTATGATATAATATGTATTCATATACATAGTACCATGTACAATATACAGCATTTTGTGCTTAGTAGTATAATAATAAAAGGAGTGTGGAGTTTGGTATCTTTCTTTTCAAAAACTGGACTAAATTTTAATTCAAATTAACAATATTGGTTAGAAAACATTTATTTATTCATACATTATATTAATCTAGTTGTTGATTTCCCGTACAAGAGAATAAACAGAAAGACAGATAATTACAAAGTCAGAATAGTGAGTTTTAGATAATCAATTCTTATTAACGAAAATTGGTTGAATATTTAGTGTCATTCTATACTTCTGACTATAAAATCGTGTACCAAAATTCATCTATTCCTTTGCAAATATCACTTCTTAGTGTTTTAAAATTATTGAATTCGCATATAGACAGATAAATTATCATTTAACGTAGTTCATTCAAAATTTAATAGAAATCAATAATTGTTAAATGTTTTTGCTTTTATTTGATGTTCATTTATCGAGAGGTCACTGAAAGACATAATTCTATTTTAATTGAATCAAGCGGATGTTCTTTGACGTATAACTGCTGGGCCTTGGTTAATGTACAGAGAACAGATAATCGATTTTGTATTATGGATGCCTTTTTATCCCGACTATTTTAAACAAAATTTTACGCAGAGCTAGAATTGTAGTCGCAAGATTACGAACCAAATTTTCTTGATTTAACTTATCGCGTTTCTGAATTATTGCGTTTACATCCATTTGGAAATATAAACCAATAGATAGTCAACCCAATGATGG
>JAPMOR010107632.1:0-10527 GCA_026543865.1 Argiope aurantia | reverse complement strand
TTGATTTTTCTTATATTCTTTTTCTTTACTTTCTCATAAATGAAATACAGAGAAAGTATTGTATTCATTAAAATATTCGGACTTGAAATTTTGATCTTCTTCAGTTAGAAAAATACACAATGTTAGCATTATGTCTATCTGTCCATCTGTGACAAAGATAACTCAAAAACGCTTTGAGCTAAATGTATGATATTTTGCATAGGTCTTTACACCCAATTTAAAAATGTCAGTCGCATTTTGCTTAATCCTGTCACATCCATTCAAAGGAAATGTGTCTGTCTGGATGTTCGAGTAAAAATGAACAAAGTAACTACAGAACGAAGAGAGCTAGGTGGGTGAAAATTCGGTGTACAGATTTAGACTCAATAGTGCAGACACCTCTCATCTTTTGAGACAAATCCATCGAGCGGTTGACCATTTGTCGGCCTCTACTTTCAGAAACATGTAAACCTAATATTTCAAAAATGCCAGTACTTGAATATATATGAAATTTGATTTGTAAGTTTATTATACAAGTGTAGAGTGGTGTCAAATTTTTATTTCAAACTTTCGTGCAAATCGCGTCTAAAACACAATTTCGATTTTCGCTTACGACTTATCAACTGTCAAGGATTAATCGCCAAAATCTCCGCCAAGCATCATAGAATAGATTCGATAAAAATCCTTAAATCACATCAAGAATTGATATTCGTAACTATTTTGCTATTGTTTCTTAACTTTTGTCATGTAATGCGTTCTCTGGGATTATACCTTTTTTTAAAGAGTATGTGAAAAAATTTTATGGTGGCTGCTGATGCTGGTTATTAGTATTGATGATATAATTAACTGAATCGCTGCTTTCTTGTTAAACTATTTTGTTCTTACTATTGTTACCAACCTGCAATTCGGCTTCCCAGCACAGTTTGTTCCATCAATAGAAAGAAAGTTTTACAGTCATCTGAATGGGACTAGCGCGTCGGAGGTCCCAGAGCTTGGCGACAAACTTGGCGACCATTTGGCGACTTTGGTGCCAAAATAGATAATACCCGAAACTTCGAGAATTTTCCCGATCCGTCCAGTAGGAACCGAGATACGCCTCGAACGTTCCTGATTGGTTGAGAGGCTTCTAGCCCCGCCTCCTGAGACCTATAAAAGGGTCCACAGCTGCCAGAGCAGCGAAGTCAAGTCGGAAAGAGACGACGAATCCAGTAGTCGAGAGACGGAGTAGTCCGAAGACGGAGACGACGAAGCCAGTAGTCGAGACGACGGAGTAGTCCGAGTTCGAGAGCAGCGGAGTTGAGTCGACGAAGTCAGTAATCCGAGCCAGAGTCGGAGAAGTAGAAGACGGAGGAGTCGTAAGCGACTGAGGCAAGCTAGTGCTGAACTGAGCTGTGCGCTACTGTCTGCGGTAGATTCTGGTTGTATGCTGCTGTGTATGCTACACGTCTCGGGTGAAGATAATCGTCTTCTGTGCTGTATATAGTTGTCGCTTTGTGCTGTCCTGTGTGTCTTCGTGTAAATAAACGTCGTTGTTTTTATTCTACTTCTGCCTGCTGATTGAGCGGTCTTTACACCATATCACTCCCACTATCCAAACGAATCCCGGTAAAGAAAATTTCGTAACACTATCATTATTTGTATTGCAATGGTAATTTCTTAACATAAGGTATATTCATTGACTATCGGTACAATTAATACAAAAATAATTTCACCTTAAAATTAATAATTTTGGAGATTTGCCATTGGATTAAAATTTTAATATCGTTTGCCTTTGAGCTTTGAATTTGAAATTTATGCCACAAGAACCAGATTTGGTTGTACTGAGTCAAACATGTGATAAAAATAATACTGCAAATCTTAAAAATTGAATACAACATGTAGAGAAGTTGCTATACTGTAAATACCAAGTAACAAAATAGTAAAAAATTAAAAACAGTTAATTTAAAAGGAATAAATGAAGTTGCAAAAGTCCAATTTCTTTTAAAAATTTAGTTCTGGTGAAGATGTTCTCCTGTCATGTCACGCATGTTTAAAGTTGGCGGTCCGAAATAACGTAACCTCTGGCAATTAAAACCAGGACATTCTGTTAAAATAGGAATACATTGTAGGACGCAGATTTTTTTTTTTTTTTCTATAACCCTTATATTTTCAATAGAATATGGAATTTCAGAATTTGAAATTTTTTCTGATTTCTTTAATTAAAGTGAAATAAATGTTTCCAGAATTGCATTTCTACGCGAGTTTTCCTTTTGAAAAAAATGCTATGAATAGACTTATAATTGTGTAAAAAACTTGGCAAATATAATTTTTTTTTAAAAAAAAAAATCTTTATTTTTTAGATAAAAAAGTTAATTTATTAAAAAGTGTACTTGTTAGATCAATAAAATTTTTAGTAAATTCGCAATTTTGTAACGGAGAATTTATCAATAATTAATTCTTCGCCAAATGCACTGAAGTGGTAGAATTAACATAACAGTACGCAATTGTTGCCAAGCTCGCAAAACTTTCGCTAACCTATTAAGAGGGTCACAGAAATTTCGTCATAGTAGATAGTGACAAAAAACAAAGTTTAGCAAAAGAAACGGCCAACCTTTGATTTGCAGGACATAATAAAAATGGAAATAAAACTTTCAAAAATCACCTTTCAGAATGATTTGACATTTTGAAAAACAAAATTATGAATAAATATAAAATAAATGTAAAATATACAAAAAAATGTTTATTTTCTTAATTTTGTTTAATTCAAAATTGATTCATTGAAGAATTTAATTGGCTAATTAATAAAATATTTAGTGAAATCAAATAAAAATAATTCATGTGTTTTTATTAATCAATTATTAACTCTTTTTTAAATGCACTGAAGAATTAGAATAAAACTACGATATGCTGTTATCGCCAAGATCATGAAATTTTCGTCATGAGTTAAAAAGCTAACTGAAATTTCGGCAAATGAGATAGCTTAAAGAAACGAACTTTTCTAAATGTGAAACTTTCATTTTGTAAGACTGTAAATGAAATTTCATGCTTTGAAATAATTTGCGTGATATCTTCTTCAAAAAATTCTACCGTCATAGGTGTGCTTATCTATTTGTTATCATTAGTAATGAAAGCTTAAATTAATGAAAACGTGTTTAAAAAGAAAAAACTGATACATATTCAAATCTGATATCATGTATACTTTTGTTGTTTTTTAAAGATTTGCTGTTTTTATTGATTTAAAATTTTGCTGTTTTTACTAATCATTCTGAAAGTTCAAAAGAATTTTGAAGGATTTATTACTGTAACAATGCTCAATAGGTAATTTTACTTCTTATTTTCATTTCACTTTTCCCGCGATCAAGTTAGATAAAGGAGTTTTTTAGATTTGTGATAAATATATAGTCGAACTAATATTGCATTTCAATTCTTTAGATAACATCATCAGGAATATTTTTTTTCATTTTTTTCTTCTATATATTGCAATTGGCTTAATTTTAATAAAAGTTTTGTCTTCAAAATCTGGAAATTGAAATCCGTTTTACTAATATTTCTGAATTTTAGTTAAATTATTACTTAAAACAGAGTGTCCATTATTATCATTTTCTTATCCTAACTAATGGGAAAATATGATTTTTCTTAAATTATTTATCGCTAAAATGAAAAATTATCCATTCGCAACGCAAATACCTCAAACAAAAGTACGATGCACATTCTTTTATTATTTGCCACCTTATTTCTCGGTCTCAACGGAAACTGTCACCCACTATGCCTTCAAACCCTGCCTTATCAAACATGTGCAACTGGGACATTATGGAAATCGAATATCTCATGGATTAAAACTTTCTTAAAATTGCTATGAAATCAGAAATTTCCAATTTTCTTATTTCAAATCCAAAATCAATATTTTGCGACAAATGCTTTACAGCCACATCAGAGAAGAAATTTTCAAATTAATAAACATAATGGAAGACTCTTCAACAACTGGAGTTCTTGGCATTGCTACAGAAAAAACTTTGGTTGGAAATCTTGTATTCTTACTCTCATTCCTACAGTTTTAAGAAAATCCCAACTTCACCGAATATCCCTTTGTAGAATTCCATTTTGGAAATAAAAAGAAATGTTGAATGTTCTGAAGAGTCATGTTAAAACAAAAGCACAAAAGACGCTTGCGAATTTTATTAAAACTTTAACTTTAGTAATCTGTAAAAAGAAGAAAACTGCATGCAAAAATGCACTTCGACAAAATTTTGCGCGAAGCAAAGTTTTCCCTATGGAGCTCCATCCAGATGGATAAATATAGCGTGACTACTTTCCGTGACTTTCAACTCTTCGGAAACCCATTTACCAGGACTGCAAAATCATTTGCAATTCCTGTGAAAATTCGAAAAACCTTTTCCCGAAACTGAGGAAAAGCAAGCAGATTTCTTTTCTACTCTTGTTATTTTGAAGAAATATTTAACGAAATAGAAAGTGACATTATTAAATCATTTCTCGAAAACAAAACCTTGGTTATGAATGGAATTTATTCATAGGTTTTCTCAAATATCCGTGCCAATTTTCCAAGAATACTGATCGCATTCAAACAGTTAATTTCCCTCGGAATAAGCTGTGGGTGTTACATCCACACCAATGTCTTTCAGAGAGAAAATAAATAAATCACGCTGGTTGGAAATATTTAGATGCTATCTAAGGAGGAGAAGAGAGCATTACGTTATAATTTTCCAACTAATTATCAAAGGCGCGTTTGGCAACTCAGAATTTAACACCATAAGAAAAAAATTAATAGATGCCAATCAAGTGATGGACCAGCTATGTTGAAGCAAACACAAGATTGCCTACAAAGACCTTGCAAATTTCTATTTTTTTGTAATATCTTGACAGATGAGATTTTAAAAACAGATTGACCATGGGAAATTCGTTCAAAGGATACACAGACGATATACTTTCAGACGTCAGAGGAAGAACCAGTTGCTAATAACAAAAACATATTAAATTAGCACCTAAATGTTTTTAGAATTGGAGTGTTAAAAACATTTCATAATTTGAATAAAAGAATCACAATATTTAAAAATAGATCAATTGTACAGGAGAACTACAGTAAAAGGAAACAACCAGCTATTAAAAAACCATTTTTTCTCACATATCTAGAAAATGCTCAAAAGCTAAATTAAAGAGCAGGCCTGTGAACCAATATCACAAACTTAGTATCGTAATAGGTCCCTTTTAGGAATTTAAAAAAATCTAAAGGACTGTATTTTAAACAATCACAGAGAAGATGCTCTTGTATGGTTCAGGTGCATCGCCACTCGCAGGCTTTTCTTGCTTGGAAAACACTGGACTCTACAGGGTGCTTCGATTATGAAAAAGCAGACAGAAAGTACCCAGAAAAAGCAGACAGTCTCACGATAAGAGATCTTCCGGAGAATCAATGGGAATAAGGTAAACGATGTTCTTAAAATACTGCTGCGAAAGGGAATATAAATATGGCGAATTTGGTGATCATTATGGCCAACTAACAGGTCTATCTCGGCCTGTCCAGCAGTTTGCATACGTCGCGTCCAGGTAATTTTGGACATCTCTGTTGAAATGTATAGGAGTCCCATCATGTTCGCCGTTGAATGAACGCAGGAACGTCGGCCATCAAGTCGGGTAATATCTCTCACAGGAAGATGGAGCACGAAGTGAGGCATCGGTAAGATGCACGGTCCAATCTCATAATCATGAACCACATCAGCCTAAATTGTTCGGAGATGTTCCATTGATGGAACATCTCCGCTGTAATGTTTATAATCTTGTATGCGGATTGTCATGCGCCCAAATATGTGAATAAGTGCCATTGAACACTCCATTTCGTGAAAATGTTAATTCATCCGTGAATATCGCGTATGCGGAGAAGTCCAGCTATTTCAACGTCTTTTGCAGATACCAAGTAGCAAACTGTGCACACAGAAGGTGGTCACCACATTTAAAACTTGTACTCTCTGTTAGTGAAGTGGGTACATATTTTCATCATTTAGAATATCCCATACAAACTCACGCCTCACATCTAGGTTACACGAAATACACTCATGTCCATAAACTTCTCTGATTCTTCTCTTCTCTTCTCTTCTCTGATTCCGAGTGACTCTGAATTATCCTTAATTTATGGACATGAATGTAGCTCTTGTGCTTCTAGCAGATTTCCGTTCAACTGCCGTAAAACACTTTCTTCTGCTGCAGATGTTCAGGCGCTTCTGGTCCTGTCCACATCCCGCCTGCTCGCGTGAACGATCCATTTTCGCAGAACTGTTCGTCGTTTCGGTAGTTCTCTATTCGGAAATCTTTTCCAATATAGCCCCTGAATAGCTGGCTCATTTCCGTCCGTTGCCCCATACATTAGAGGGATATCTGCAATCTCTGCGTTTGCAAAGCGATGCATATTGTTCTAATTCCAGTAAGCAAATGACCCTTTATTCCCAGGTGTCATCGTCTGCCAGAACCCGCGCCATCTATTCGTATTAAACGCGTCATTTCTAGACATATATTCTATCTTAAAAAATGTTTATTTTGGTCCCCTCTACCCTCCCTCTTAGAATATTGGCAGATATTTTCGAATCACCCAGTATAATTACATTCCCTCTTAACTTAGGATTCGGCATATCAGGCAATATTTCTTATTTTACTTGATAAAGGGATTATGCAAGGCTTCACGTTTTCATTCATATCGTACACTAGACGTCTTTGGGAGACCAGATGAAGTTAAAATATCAGTAAATTTAGGAGATAAGTGAACCAGATTTTAGGTTTCTAATAACATTATGTTGTAATGGCAGCTTTCTCCATTAGAAAAAATTCTTGTACATAATAAACAGAACTTAAGTAGGACACGGATTTAAGGTTAGAAAATTTGGGGAAAACGTGAAAATGGAGCTATATCTAAACGATTTATCTGATATAAAATATAGTTAATATTTCTAAAGAATTAATTAGTCACTGAAACCGTTAGTAGGTGAAGATAAAACTAGCATATTCGTTCCTTCCCTTCACTACTACAAATATTCAGTTTTGATGTTCATTCCTTGTTGGCAGTTTTGTATATAATCATACTTTTCGTTCGATTGCGTGTATTTTTGCAAATAATTGTCGTGTGTTTTTGTTTCTTCTTTTTAATAAAGTCCAAACATCTATGCCAAATTGTATAAGGGTCACATGAATTCTACGCATGGAGGAGTGACATGAGTGTTTAATTGTGAATTTCAGAATTTTATGTTCAATATTTTAAAATTTATTTTTTAATATTAAAATCAAATATTAAAATGTCTCAAATTAACAACTTCCTTTTCACGTTGGTGAAAGTATGGAATTGATAGACAATATTGAATAGTAAAATCGATTTAGTATTGCAAAAAAAAGATATTTACAAAAATAATATATAAATTAATTTTTTAAAGGATATAAAATGAGAGAAACCATTTGCGATAATGAAATTGATATTACAACATAGTGCATTTTTTCAATGTCAAAACAGCATAACATTATAAGGAGCATTCAAAAATCAGGTCGAAGAAATGATCTATCATTTAACTCTCATTCCACCTCTTTAACAAAATCACGGATACTGTTTAATATCGCAGTTAATCCTTTCAGTTGATAAGAAACATGTGTGCCAATTTTCCTTCGAATCTGCAAAGGGGTGTAAGTTTTTATAAGATTCGAAGAAGCAAATGCAAGTTTCATTTTATACAACGGTTATTATGTTAATGGACCCGCAAACTCCGAGAAGACATCAAGATCAAAACTTGTGTGATCGTAAACTACGACGAGAGGCTGGAAATCGTGAAAGCTGCGAGCAGATTTCTATGTTATGCTGGAACGACGAAAAGTATCATTATAAAAAATATTTATTTGATAAATTATTAAAAGATTTTTTAATTATTGTCTGCTGGAGTCATCGCAGATCTACAATGACTTAAAATTTCTTTGCTGGACACACACGAAAAAACAAGATATACTATAACTGCATACCGCAGGGACAAATTCCTCACTATTAATCGCATAAATTAAGTTCGGAGAAAGTGGAGGCCACACAATGGGACCGATCTGTCTCTTTGGGTTTGTAACGTTGGCGTGATAAACATTCATCGCGAGGAGACAATGTAAAGATACCATCATGCAAGAGCCACATATTTTGCTGATCTCCGACTGGTATACATTACAAACTTTAGCTGGGGGGGGGGGGGAAACAAAAAAACAAGTACGTAGTTTCATTCATGAGTTTAAGCAGCAATGACGGCTCCAAACGATGTTAACTAAAAATTCCTGCTACATGTTGACACTAAACCGTTGTTCAGATTTCAATAGCACACAGGCAATGGGAAAAATCCGTCGCCTACATGTATGCATTGTGCGTGTTGACAGAGCTTTCTAAACTTAGAGTCTCAATGCACTTTTCCTTTTTCTTCATTCTCTCAACCTGATTTGCCACTTGATGTTCCGTCGCAATTTTGGTTTCTTAACACCTATTAAACCTCTGAGTTTATTGGTCCATGAATAGAACACCTTAGAGTTTACTAGGCGCGATACCTGTGCCGCCCTTATTTCTTTGTTTATATGTAGGTAAGAAATAAAGTAGAATATGTATAATTGTTCATCTTAATTTTTTTTATCTTCTACCTTTTAAGAAGAATAAAGATGTCATATGAGATTATTTACTAGACGAAAGTATTTCGGAGAAATGATATTTTTATTCTCAAAATCGACTCATGTGTAGAAGGATTGCTCAGAATTCCCATCACAGAATTTGTAAACAGTTGTTTCTTCAACATTAGCTGTTGGAGAAATACTGACTTTCTAAATTCCTCCTGGCCTTTTGAAGAAAGTAAATTTTATTTCAAGAAATTAAAAATGTCAAAATGAACATTGAGGAAGTAAGATGTTACTTTGAAGTTAGTAAAATAAAATATATAAAACGTAATGCAAAAGACACAAATATAGTCAACAAATAAAATAAAATATATAAAACGTAATGCAATAGACACAAATATAGTTAACAAATAAAATTAAATCGTATAAAACAAAATCAGAGGAATATTAAAAGAATTTTATATCCACCGGGCTCAACAAAATTTCAAAACACTCGAAATATGAGGCAAAATTTAATCCAACAAAGAAATTCCAAGAATTTAAAAAGGCAGTGATTAATGGTCATTCTCCCACGACGTATTTAAATTTTTATTTTTTTTACATTTCATTAAATAAAAAATACACATGTCTAATGAAAGTTAATGCGTAGAAAAGAGAGTTAGGCACAAAAAAAAAGGATTAACAGTAAAATATGTTTATTAAGATGCTATAAACATTATTTTTGTATCATGATTTGTTCCAAAGTAATTGCAGGAAACATGCAATATTTAATCTTCATTTCACCCCCTTTCAAGTAGCCTTAAAAAAGAGGACTTGAAACAGACTTTTTTTAATTGTGCACTCAATTTCCAGGAACCTGTGCATAGAGTGTTGTTTGAATCAAGACAGAGACGTGGAACTCTATAATGTTCGACGTTTGATGATAAATAATTTTAAAACAGATAAGTTTATTTGTTTTTAATTTTTCCTTTCCATTATCAACGCATATTTCAACTCAGAATATTCTTTTGAATCTCATGAAAAAATGACAAATGATTCGAAAATTATTAACCGTTAATGTTGGATTAAGGTTATATAAAAATGCCGTTAGTTAATATATTTTCACTCATATAATAATTATTTAGTTTTTTTAATATATTTTCATTTTTAAGAAGTTTTTTAATAAAAATGTGTATCATTGACGGCATTGAATTAGATGCTTTTAATGCCTTGAGTATTTGGCATTCAACTTTCAATTAGTGATAATGTCTTTTGCTAAATTATGTCCAACTTTATATGTTCATCTGTTTAATGACTTTTTCAAAAAGAAATTAGTTGTATTAAAAACAATACATAATTATTAGTTCCATGCAAATAAGAATGGAATAATGTAAATAAAACTTAATCAGAGTCCCTATATACTAGAATTCTGAAGTTCACTGCGATTGCGTGTGTCTATTGAGACAGTAAAATTATAAATTTCCAAAATTTGACTGTCGATTACTTTCTTAATTTTATCTATTTATGAATCCATAGGAGAAGTGACATTTAGCAACAAATTTAGAAATTCAATGATAATTCTAATCATGATTAATTATGAAATGTAAAATTTAGAAAAAAAAATGAAAGTAATTTTAAATCACATTTTTATATGTGTATTAAAATCCAGAAAAATATCCGAAATTCAGAATAAAGCTCCTTAATTAGAGAGACGTTCAAAATTGTGTACTAAAAAAAAGAAAAGCAAAGGATATTTAAAAAGAATATATCTAAATATTCTTTAATTTTTCAAAAAAAAAGAATGTCATAACTATGATAGAAATGACTGAGAGGAAATTCCCTTCTCTAAACATTAAATTGCACTATTTAAAGCACTGCAATTTTAAAACTTTTATTTCTTTAGGCTTGTAATATTTTTCTGTTGTATCAGTAGCCCGTCAGCCGCTGTTGAATTTCGTATAACAGCGT
>JAPMOR010107631.1:0-10194 GCA_026543865.1 Argiope aurantia | reverse complement strand
TACCACCTTGCTAAGCTTCCGCACTGTACTAGGTGAGCTTATTTAGCACCGAAGATTTTAACGTACACCATGACCCCTTGTATACTGTTTCTGTAATAGGGCGAGGAAGTGATATTTGGACTGGTACCAGCTTGCTAAGCTTCCGCACTGTACTAGGTGAGCTTATTTAGCTCCGAAGACTTTAAAGTACACCATAACCCCTTGCATACTGTTTCTGTAATCGAGCGAGGAGGCGATATTTGGACTGGTACCACCTTGCTAAGCTTCCGCACTGTACTAGGTGAGCTTATTTAGCTCCGAAAACTTTAACGTTCACCATAACCCCTTGCATATTGTTTCTTCCGTAATACTGATTTCCGAACCTGGAACCGTCCGACCTTCCCCAGAGCCAGCTGCATATCACTAGGTCACCGTGATATGCTACTGAATTAGAGAAATTTTTATTGAATAATCACCTAATTTCTTGTTAAATCAAAAAAGACATTCTGTAGTACATATACCACATTTCTATATTAAACGCTTTTTTTTACTTCATATTTTTTTAAGAGTTTGCTTCGATTTAGCAAGAATATTTCACATGTATAACGATGGAAATTTTTAATCGAAGTTTGACTAGTCTCCTCATGTACTATATGTTTAAGATGTTGTATTTATATGTTGGACTGTTTTTTTACTGTATTAATGTAATTCATATCATTTTATTGCTTCGACAAAATTTTCCATTCGAGGGCTTTTGCCAATGTCGGCGTTGTAATTAAAATTTATATATTTGACCACTTGCATACTATATTTGACCATTAACGTTAGAGCAGAATTTTTCATCTTCATTTTATTAGCATGATAATATTTTTGTTCTAGTATTCCTTTTATGTTTTACATCATATAAAAATCTCTATACATGGAAGACAATTAATATTGCAATCAAATCAGTGAAAAACAGAGCTGATGCATCAAGTCTGAAACATAATCATAATGCGATATTTTGTGCTACAGTTTTCAATCGTCATTAAATCTTTAAAAGCATTTCATTAATTGTTAAAGATTGAATTTGAACTATATTTTCTAATGAATAGAATTTAAATCTTTACATACTTCATTTCCTGGCATTCTTGCAAGTGCGAAAAATGACATTCTTGCTTCTTTTATTCTATTCTCGTGCATTGGAAAAGATCAGAAATAGAAATTAATGATAGAAATTTATATTAATTTAAAGGCTTACAGCAACCATTCGTTATATGATATAAATGAAAATTGTACACCCTACGAATATCAGGATTTAAATAATTAGAACAAACTGCATATCCTTTGATGATTTAACATAAAACAGTCATATCGATTACGAATTACTTGTTGATATTGCTGCCAATGATTGGAAGCCAAATAACTCACATCGCGCTTCATGTTAAAATGCATGCATTATCTTAGCAATTAAGCTACTTTTATCTTTATGATTTCATACATATAATACTTAATGTTAGAGATATTGGTGTCTAAAATGTGTTGGTTTATCCTCATCTGAAAGATAAAATTATTTTAATCCCAAATTATTCTATAAATCCCAAGTCATGTATTAAAACTGATCAGATGAGTACATTAAATATTACCCTAGATAATAAAGATGGCATTAAGACTTATTTCCAACAATTTTTAGTACTCGTAATAAAGTTAAGCATCCTCGTGGGGTCCATACGCAATAATAGTCATTTAGTGCTAAAGAAAAGCTCAGAGAGATTATTGCAATTGTCGACTGTTAACAACATATTTTCTGCAATTTAAAATGACGTTAAATATTCTCTAAGGAGTGCCTTATGTTGCCTTTTGGAAAGCTTTTGTTTCAATAAAATCCGCATCAGTATAATAGAGAAATAAAGTAATAATAAAATACTGTTATATGTATGTAAAAATTATATTTTGGCTATTGAAAATGGTATTGAATCATTTCTGCTCTATAAAGTGTCAGAAAATAATTCTGTACTTTAAATACTTAAAAAAAAAGTACTTATTTTGTACTTTTACGATTTAAAAGAATTATTGGCATACGCATAACATTACACAGATATGCGCTTACAATTTTCTGTATTCGATAAAAAATTTCTTTGTTTTTTATTAAAGCATTCCAAAGGGCCCTTATTTTATTAAGTACTATGGAATTTTTTTAAATTTGGAGGTTTTTCAGTTTAGTAGAAATGTAATATCATAAATTTATTATGTCTTTCATAAATTATTTATACGACATTAAAGTTCTATTATGCGTAGCTCGTTATTTACGATGCATCTGCATTATAGATTTACAAGTGGTGTTCAAATGAAAAGGTACGAAACGACACTGTGAGTATAAATGAAGACTTTATTCAAACTATACACTATAAGCCTAAGCACAACGATCCCATTGATTAACCAGCCGAAGGATTCCTTGTTCCCAGAATTCCTGTGGCCGTGACGCGACCCAGTCCTTCACAGTGTCCTTGAGTTCTCCATCTGAGTTGAAGCGCTTCTCATTCAGATGTTTTTTTCAGAACCATTAATTTTGATGTGTACTGTGAGACACTTCGAAGACTGCGCAGGTCCATCAAGAACAAAAGACCGGGGCTACTCAAGGAGGGTGTGGTTCTACTCCATAATAACGCGCGTCCACACGTCTCAAGAGTCACACACGCGGAACTGGACAAGTTCAAATGCGATCACAGCCCGGACATGTCGCCCTCGATTTTCATGTGTTTGGTTCCTTGAAAAAACATCTGAAAGGAAAGTGCTTCAACTCGGACACAGAGGAATTCTGGGAACAAGGAATCTTTCGGCTCGTTAATCAATGGGACTGTTGTGCTCAGACCTATGGTGTATACTTTGAATAAAGTCTTCATTTATACTCTCAGTGTCGATTAATACCGTTTCGTACCCCTTGCAAATTTGATACAACGGAGGTTGTTTTTGTTATGAAACTTTATTTAAACGTTAAGGATGATATTACTGGCTAAGTCAAATATCTCATTCTTTATTTTTTTTTTTTTACTTTAAAAAAACTAAGTGCATATCTTTGCTATCTTTTTTCAATACTTTTTATCAAAGATACTTTTGAAAACTTTGCCTTTTAAAGTTTTATTTAAAATATTTTCGGAAATTTGTAGGTATATCAAATCTGCTTTTCAGTTATAAAAAGGTAATTAAAACAGAATATTTGTATTTTATTTTTGAGATGCAATGAAGGAAAGAACATTAAAATTTGTTATAAATATTAATGCAAAACAAAGAAAACCTTCTAATGTAAAAACACGATTAAAATAGATATATTAAATTATATATATATATATAATCATTATATTGATTGCATTAAATCTTTATACACTTTTTTAGGAATTTCAATAAAAATTATTTGTTTATAATTTAAGAAAACAATAAACATCAAAATTTGCTCATTTAACAACGCTGTAAATGTTTTTTTAATATTTATTCAGTAGCAAGAGAAAAAGGAAAGCTGCATATATAATATAAATTTTACACCTTATATAATTAAATAGATTTAACACTTAGAGAAAAGATCAAAATTAATAGGATATGTAGTACAACAGAATAATATGATTTATTCAACACAAAATATATTATTAAAACATAAATTAAACATAATCCTTTCATGGTTTTAATAGTCAAAATTACGAGTTTGTTCTAAAAGAACCTAAAATTGCTTTAAAATAGGAAGGTAACTAAACCAAATTAAACTTCATAATTTTAATAAATAATCAATGTATTTTTAAAAATTTCTTAAAAATACATAAGTTTAACACAGATATAATAAACATATAATATATGAAAAATATTTATTTATAGCGCAGTATATATATACGGCAATTAAAATCGTGATATATATGCGGAAAAAAATATTGTTTGAGCTTTGCGCGTGTAAATCGCTGTAATATTTAAAATACTTTAAGAAAAATGTCTCTTTGCGTTTTCAAATTCTTTAAACTCTACAATCCTTAAATAATTTTAATCCTTTATTTACCGAATTATTTTACCATCAGTTTTTCAAATTTATTTTTGAACTATCAGTTAAGTTTTGGTACAGAACAAACCCAGGAAGAAGGGAAAACATTTTTAGTTAATTCAATTAGTAATAAAAGATTTTTCAGGTTATTTTTAGGTGATATCTACTGTTTTTTTTTTTTAATACGTTCTTCTTGTTATTTCAAATACTGTAACAAAAAATAGTCATATTTTGAAGATATTAGCTGTATTTAAACGGTACTTTAAAGTACCGTTGGTAAGAGTTAATTCATAAAATATATCTTTAGAAATTTATACCTAGACATATGATTAAATATTTACATGTATGTAAATATTTATAATAGTATAATTTTTAAGTATATGCCAATATATATTTGAAAATAACAATTAATCAAAAATTTAACTAGTGAAGCTGATGGTAATTATTATTACTTAAAATTAATTGGAAGCATAAATATACCTTCTAACGCTACATTTAATACTATTTAAGAGAAAAAAAATTCAATTTCATAACTTTTGTAATCATAAGTTATTATACACATTCTTTATACACAATTCGCTTGCTGCCAACACTGATTACAGTTACAGTTAGAAAATTCTAGACAACAGAAATTCGAAGAACTTCACCGAAAAGAGGAAATTTATTTTCCAGAATTTTAATTATCTCTTTTTTTTAATCCCTCACACCAAATTAAAGTAATAAATTCTGATTCCTCTGGAGAATGTAGATTTATCGTGCAAAAGGAAAAGAAATTACTCCGAGTAATTTTCTTTTTAATTACAAAAGTCTCCAAGAGCAAGACTTTCAACAATGGGATTTGAGAAAATTGTAATAGAAAATAGGAAATGAAGTGCACGTTATTATTAAGAATCATATATTTCCTAAAAGGATATTTATTTTCATATCAAATTAATTTTAGGGTCGATCTAGAAGATAAAGATTAGAGGTAATGAATTTGGTCATAGTCAGATTTTTATAGCTTAAGTTTTATTGATATTTTGGAAAAATTGTTTTCAGTTTCTGTGATATTATAATCATTTGACAAAAATAACTTTATTTCCAATGTAATTATTTCATGAAACTTTCAATATGCATTATCCTAGCGTGTCATGCTGTACGTTATTCTAAGTCTATATTTACTTACTGTACATTTTGTACACTTTAGAAATAATTAAAAAAAACAATTATAAAGATGCACCTTTATTTGTCTATAATTAACTAAAACTACTTATTTCATTTATTTCTACTGAGTGTAATTGAATTACTCAATTAATAAATAATAAAATCTGGATATGTAAAACTAGTATATTGTCATCGAGAACATGCTTGAATACTAAATTTCAAAACTAGGAAATAAGGAAATAAGTGAACGATTTTTTATGAAAATTCCATGTTTACAAACATCTAACAAATCAAATTAAATAAAAAGGTAGGAAAATATTTTGGTTGTAATAATAAGATAAAGATGCAATTATCATACGTAAATGTATTTCAAATTTCTGCTTAACTGTTCTGTTTATTAAAAACGTTGACAATCAAACGTTTGAAGAATAGATTTTCCAAGACTATATAAGAATGTGTTCTTGCAAACCTTACCCTGATATTATAAACCACCATAATGGAATAGATATTTATTGATTAACAATTAGAGAGAAAAAGAAACAGAAACAAAAAAAAACTTTAACTACATGCATTATGAATCTTCGAAACATTAATATATTTAAGTTTAAACTTATTTTATACTGCTTATGAATTTCAGTAATCCTTATGCAAACGGAAAAGATATTAAATGAATTAAACACTATCCAAAAAGCTATTTTTTAAAAAGAGAGATTCGAACTTCTAATCCAAAGCCTCATAGCATTACAATGTTTTAGTTCTAATTATCTGACTTTAAATTATTTATTTAAAAATAACTTTGAACTATATCAAAGATAAAGGCATTCAAAATTTTTCTTAACTATTTTTTAAGCGCAGTAACAGCAAATGATGTCTACACGATTTTAGAATGATTTCGTAGTAGTCTAATTAATGTTTAAAATATAAAGACTTTAATACAAAAAGATTTTTAAAATCCTTCGCTTCGATCGCTTTTTTCTGAACAATAAACCTGAATCGTGACTTCCATGATAGAAGAATTTTTAATAAAATTTCTCAGGGTATTGATTTATATTCTTTACTTATTACTTTTCAGAGTCATCCATCTGAGAGGGTTTCAGCTTAGAAGGGGTTAAAGGGTTCTTTTCAACACACTAAAGGCATAATAAATGGTCCATAGGGGAAAAAGTAGCGGGTACTGAAAAAGTTTACATGCAATACTTGCATCAGATTAATTCATTTTTTTTTTCAAAAAATACAGTGGTACTTTTCGAAAAATGTCTTGTAACCTTGCCATGATAAAATTTCACTCTTTCAAAGTTATTAGGATTACAAAAAAATGAAATTTCTTTTACAAATATCTTAAAGCTTTCTTGATAATACGCTGGGTTGATTTTAACAATTTTTTATACTCATTTTTAACTTTTCATTGTAAGAGAACCTTTTGACAGTCATGACCCCTTAATGACACTTTCTTTACATTCACAGAACCAGATTTTGCATTTTTTTTTCTCTACATTTCCCATAATAAATAAATTTATTTTGTTGGAGTTAACTCTTATTTAAGACTTTTCATTGGGGTTGTAAAAACTGTTCAGCCTTGCGACCTGAGCCTGAAGAACATTATATTGTTCAGCTTCTTCAAATTCTAATTCTTTATTTATTATTTTATTTATTGTTGTTGCAAATATATTTAAAAAAATTTGAAACTAATGTCTGCTTCGATTATTTATTTATTTTTTTTCCTTCTTTAAAAGTATTTGAAGTAATATGTATATTTTTCGAATATTCATTTGGCGGTTTTTTTCCATGTACAAGTAAAGTTTTGTGGTATTTTTTTCTCATTTTCAGTTAATAATGTTGCACTTAGAAATTTAAAGCCAATTATTTTACAATATTTTTAATTTATGGAATAAGAATATTTTTGATTAAGAAAGCGTAAAAATATATTCTTCAATCCACAATTTGCTTACATGATACATTTTGAAAGATGAATAAATTTAAAAGCAGCAGACGATATTTCTCATTTTAAATAATCAGCTGTTGCCAGAAATTTCTACAAAACATTTGCTTTTTCTAAATACTTTATCTAAATAATTCAAAAAATGCTTAAATACCCTCTATAAAACAATAAAAAATATTGTTTTAAAATGGACAAAGTATTTTTTTGAATTTATTAAAATTAAAGGCAAAAACGATTGTTCGAAAAGAAAATAGTTTGGTATAGTCTGGAATAAATATAAATATTTTTTTGCTATTATAAGCTCTGTAATTTCTTTAAAAGTCATCAGTTAAATTAAACATACGGTTAAAATTTTCAGAAACACTTCTTAGGAGCATCTATTACCCCAGAAATAGTTCATTAATTGCTCTAGATCTAACGATATGTGTTTAGAGAATTTTGAACAAGTTTTGCATTATGATGTCGCATATCGCCATTTATGACTAGTATTTAACATTCCTAATTTTCTAATTATCCATTATTTATCTAAAAGTGCATCTATTATCCCTATTATTTTTATATCTGGTATTTAACATTCCTATTTATTTTCTTTATAAATTCCCATGACTAAATAAAATAAAATCTTAAAAATATATGTGAAAAAAATTATTTTTAAAGATTAATGATATTGTAAGGAATTTACTTTTCCATTAAAAATATCCCCCCCCCCCCAGTTTTTGAAATATTGATATGCGTACAACAAAATAATTAAAATTGTTTCCGATTTGTCAATAATTTTCTTTTAATAAATTCGTTCCATTAATAATCATTGAAAAACAATTTAAGCATAGATTGAAATTTAAGATTTCTTTTCTTTCATTATTCAAAATTTTTATTTTCGTTTTTTTTAAATTAATTTCATGATTCAGTATTAACAAAATATCCTGGAAATATTTTTCCTGCCTTCTTTTCTTTTCTTCTCTGTTAAAAGAATTAGATCATTATTCATCAAGAAATTAAAAAAAAACAGTGATTTTGAGATGGTATGAATTATTATTAAATTAATGAGAAAAATGTCCTTATTAACGTAATTAGAAAATAATGACGAAATAGTTAATCAAATTAATAAAGTTTTCGCCCTTTGCATTGTACAGAAATTAATTTCCAAGTCAATTTTTTGTTCTGACGAAAATATTTTTTTAGTATCTCCGCACTAACGAAAACCCAATGGTCAATGAATTGATATATTAACATGATTCGTTTTGGAGCCAATATTCATCACTAATATCATTAAAATTTGTTGATTCTCGCCAAATTTAGCAAAGGATTACCATCTTACTGATAATTTACTTATTAAGAATTTGCTTAGTGCATATTGCCATTATTTTACTATGAATATTAACATCAAAACTGTGTAATATCTTTTTAAGCATTGATTACGATTGTGATTCCACTAAACAATTCTTCCTCAAACCAATATTTTGATGATACCGTGATGAAATGATATTTGTATATATTATCTTTATTTCTCTCATCAGAAGGCATCTCAAATTTATGGATCAGAAGCTTTTGGTGCAGTGGGGGGTTCTCGGCACCTACATAGGTGCAGAAAGAGCATGGAATAGGCTACACATTAGCGATGACTGCTTGTACCCGGGGGGGGGGGAGCCTTAGTTGCTGCCGGCCCTTATGGCCCAGCCGCTGTTCCCGCCAATGTTTTCGCTGTTTTTCGAACATTCAGATTCATTCTCGTTATCTCAGTGCAAGGCAGAGTAGTCAGCTTGTGAAATTCGTTTTATTTATCTGATCTTATAACCATGATTTGAAAATTAAAAAAAAAAGATTGAAAAGTTTATGTTTTTTTTTAATTATCAACCACGCATAAAACAATAAAATAAGATAGTGAATTTTGTAGTGAAGTTAAAAGTAAAAAAAGTGAATTTTTTTTTAAATCAAAATATGGCGATAAAAATCGTAAGAAAATGGTTTCTATTCCATATATAAAATGGAAAATAATTTCGATTTACATTTCTTATAAAAGTATGGTTTAAAAATTAATTTGATTTTTTTAATTTTTGTAATATTACGTATCTTTTTTTGAGAGATAATATACAATCCGTTTTTATCATATCCACAACTACTAGTAGCTGCTCATCGATTTATTGATAATTAAATTTCTCAAATATAAAATGCTGCATGTTTATTGATAATGCATAGTATTACGAAATTTTAGAATTCCAATTCATCAAGCTGGAGTTTAAACATGAATGAAATCAAATTAAATAAACGAGTGTAATAAAATACATATATGTTAAGATAAAACTTTTATTAATGAGAAAAAAGAATGTATTTTTTTATTTTAATTATTTCCTACTTTTTACGAGTTTAATTTGCTATTAATTATCAAATAAACAGTTGAATCCAGAAAGAAATTACTTTATAATTTCTCTACCAGATGGCTCCAATATTACAGATTCAAAGTTTAAATATCGTAGTCGACTGACTGACAATCATATTCTGAAGATAGTAAATAGTTTACTGTCGTGAAGATTATATAAGCACACAAACTCAGCAATATTCGAACTAGGTCATCAGAAAATCAGTGTCCATTCGCTTACAAAATTCCATCTTTACAAATTATTAAACAAAGAAAAAATTAAATAAAAAGGGTTTCCAAAGACAATTTTATAAGTATACTAACCAACAAAAATATTTTTATTATATTTTTTTTATTTGGAAGTGTATAGTTTCTCAAGCAAATTATGATGTGTTTGGCAATAGCAGGTACTCAAAATTTAATTTGCTTAATTATTGATTTGATAAATTAAATTTAGAAAGCATTAAATAAGTGCATTATCATCGAGAATATGCAACAGTACAAAGTTTCAAAGCTCTAACTCATGAGCTTGCGAGTCAAAATTTAAGTACAAAATTGCAACTCAGTGAGCATAAAATTAATTTAATTGAATAAAATGTTTAGCAATTATATGTAGAGAGAGAAAGAGAGGGGGGTGGATTTTTAATGCAAAGCATCATAGCATAATAACATTTGGAACCCGATTCATCTACCTTTATTTCATAATTTGCCCTTAATTATATAGCCGTGATAGCAAACATGCAAAAAAGTTTATATCGTCACAAACAGCGTGAAGAT
>JAPMOR010107630.1:134936-209167 GCA_026543865.1 Argiope aurantia | reverse complement strand
TTTTTTGCTTCTTGCCACATTCTATATGTATTTTTCATTGTTTATGCTTGTTCCTGTTGCAGCTGAATATTAGGTCTCATTATTCTCATTTTAATATTTTACTTCTAATTCTACGTTCACTTAAAATCTTTGTAATAAAGAAAATACTTCTAAAACTATTTCTTTTGTTTTCAAATATTCGAACATTTTTGTGTGTAATTGACACTGATTATGTTTCTCATTCCAGTATATTCTGTTTTCAGCCTTTTTATTAAATTAAAAACTAAAAATATTGCATTTTTAGGATATATAGTATTGGCATAACAAATATATATATTTGGCATATCAAGAAAAGTATGTTCAGTTGTTATTACATTTGAAATTTATTTATATATAAAATCTCTGTTACATAGTAATGTCAATGCAGAATGAATTCTGCTTTCTCTCTGATGAATTTAAAATTAACCTGAATTTCAAAAAACTGAGATTGGGATTTCATGTGTGATTTTTTTAAAATAATTATTTTTGGTCTAATGTGTTGGTATTTTATATTTCTTTAACAATTTTGCATGTTGAATTAAACATTTTTTGCATTTCCTTTTATAGGTATGAAAAGTTATGAAAGAGACTTAGTTGAAATGCAATGATGGAGCTAAACTAATTTTAAGACATTAATCAGGTGTCTATAATTTGGTTTGTCCTTCATATTTTCAAGTTTTTTAAATTTAATTACCACTTTTTATTCTTATTTAAATGTGTTCAAATGTGAGTGATGAGAAAAAAGTAACATGAATTATAAATTGAACCTTTGTTAATGAATTCAAGAAATGTTTCTTAATACAACAAGTCATGAATTTTTTATATAATATTAATATTTTTTGCTTCTTGCGACTTTCTATTTTTTTTCTTTCTTCTGCTACATAATTTTAGATCTTATTGTTCTCATTTTAGTAGTTTACTTCTATATCTACTGTTCGCTTAAAATGTTGGCATTGAAGAAAATAGTTCCAAGTCTATTTGTTTTTATTTCAAATTTTCTGTGTCTTATTAATACAAATTATGTTTCTGTTTTGAGCACATTTTTTTCTCAGCTTTTTTTTAAATTTAAAACTGTGAAAATTTTTCTTCTTTGACTACAAAATATTATTGGCACATTAAGAAAAGCATTCACATTGTTATTACAACTTGAATTTTAATTATTGCTATAATCTCAGGTACATTACATCAATATTAAATATTAATATCAGAAATTATTTATGTTTCTTTACGTCATATAAAATATAACAGACAAATCCAGTAAAAAAGAGGATATACGAATTTAAATATTTTTCAAAGCAAGATTTAAATAAAGTCATATTTGCAGTATTATAAGAATATTTATTCACCAAGTATGAAAATCACTCATCATGCTAAAATAAAAGAAAACAATAATATTTTGCAAATAATTTCTGAAATATTCATAGAACTTTTAATCAAATGTTGAAATAAAAAGGCAGAATGTAATTTATATAAATAATTAAAAAATGAAATGTGTCTTGAATATCAGCTTTTTATTCCAACAAGTAATTGAATTTTGCTTGAACTTTTTTCATTTGACACAATTTCAAATGAATATGTAATCCACATAGAGAGAAAACTTTATATTGCAATTGAATAAAACAGAATATTCAAAACAGAAATTAAAAGCTAATGAAATTTCGACACCATATGAACAATAAATGAGATTATCAAGGATGTTTGATTTTATAATTATGCAAGTTAGTTTTGTTATGTTGTATCAATCAAAATGTAATAAAGAAACAAGCTTATTGGGCAAAAAAAAAAAAAAAATCAATATTCTAAATACTTAGTAAATCAAAACTAAATATATTTTTAAAATATTAGTTCAATCTATTGACCTAGATGCAAATTCAATCAAATTATTTAGATATCAATGATATAAAGTCCAATTTGATATTGGTGTAAATTATTTATGGTCTTTGGTATGAAATAAAATATATATAACAGGTAATCAAATCCATTAAAAGAGAGAAGAATTTTTTTCTAAATATTTAACAAAATAAAATAAAACACAGGAATAATTTCAATAGAAATTTTGCCTCCAAATAATGAAAAGTTGACTCATCTGTGCTGTAAATAAGATGAAATCAAAATAATTTGCACATGATTTCTTAAATATTTATACAACTACTAAACGGTTGTTTGAATACAGTAGGAGTATTCTATTTATATCAATAATTGGAAAACGAAAATATGTGTTCTACATCAGTTTTTATTCCAAGATAAAATGAATATGTAAACTACATGGTGAGAAAACTTTATATTGCAATTGAATAAAGCTACATTTTCAAAGTAGAAATTAAAATATGAATGAAGTTTAGTCATCATGTGAACAATAAATGAGGTCAAGGATGTGCAAAATAATAACTATGCAAGTTAGTTTTGTTATGTTGTATTATTCAAAATTTAGCAAAAAAACAGGCTTTTTGTGCAAAAAAAAAAAAAAAAAAAAAAAAATCAAACACTTATAAAATTATATTTAGTTTTAATTCAATAATATTAGTTCGATTTGTTAACCTAGGAGCAAATTCAATCAAATTATTAAGCTATCAATGGTATGAATTCCATTTTAATATTCTTGTAAATCATTTATTATCCTTGATATCTAATTACAAGTAATAACAGAAAATTAAAAAAAAAAAAAAATGGAGAATATTTTTAGTAGAAAAATATACAAACCTTTATTTTCATGGAAGACATTTTCCTCAGTCTGAAACTACCCAGAAATTTCATGCTATAAACAAAAGGAAATAATAATCATTTGCAAATGATTACTTAAATATGTATACAATTATTAATCGCTTGTCGGAATAAAATGGCTGTATATAATTTAAATCAATAATTGGAAAAGGAAAATGTGTGTTGAACATGAGTTTGTATTCCAAGATCAAATGATTATGTAATCTGCATAGAGAGAAATTTTATATTGCAATGAAATGAAGTTGAATTTAAGTGGAATTGAAAACTAAATATGATTTGACACCAAATGAATAATTAATGAGACATTCAATGAAAATGTATTATATAATAATTAAG
Source organism: Argiope aurantia (assembly GCA_026543865.1). NCBI lineage: Eukaryota > Metazoa > Arthropoda > Arachnida > Araneae > Araneidae > Argiope > Argiope aurantia. Next base: position 206,092 of record JAPMOR010107630.1, on the reverse strand, counting down.
TAAATTATCTTTGATATATGGTATCTGTCGAAATGTACCAAAGAAACAAGCTTATTGTGCAAAAAATTAAATATTCCAAATTCTTTGTAATTCAAAATTAAACAGACTTTTAAAATATTAGGCCAATCTGTTGATCTAGGAGCAAAATCAATAAGATTGTTTAAGTTATCAGTGGCATAAAGTCCAATTTAATATCGATGTAAATCATTTATGATACTTGGTATCATATAAAATGTGATAAATAATCAAATCCATTAAAAAAAGAGAGCAATTCATTCTAAGCATTTAACAAAACAAAATAAAAATAAACACCTATGAAATGTTTAAAAAAAAAAATGCCTCCAAATAATAAAAATTAGACTCATCATGCTATAAATAAAATGAAATGATAGTAATTTGAAAATAATTTCTTAAATATTCACACAATTATTAAACAGTTGTGTAAATAAAATGCAGAATGTAATTTTTGTCAATAATTGAAAAATGAAAAGGTGTATTGAACATCAGTTTTTATTTCGAATTCAAATGAATATCTATTCTATGTATAGAGATATCTTTATGTTGATATAGAATAAAGCTGAATTTTAGCGAAATTAAAAACCAAGCACGATTTGACACCAATAAATGAAAGATTTAATTATGATGTGTGATATAATATTTAAGTATGTTTTGTAGTATCGATAAAATGTAACAAAGAATCAGGATTATAGTGCACAAAAAGAAAAAAGAACGAAATATTCCTAATTCTTAGTAAATCAAAAGTAAACAGATTTTTATAGGAAATCTCTCATCTTTTAGCTTCTTTTAGAGAAGACTGATATTCATCTTACTTCAATGCCGTTATTCCTCTGAATCTTAATGGTATTCACATGGAATTTTTATGTATTTTCCTATACATCTGACTTTGAATTATGGAAAAAGAAACATACGATATTTTACACATACACATTTTTTCTTTTCTGAAAAATAAAATTCAAGATTATGTGGACAAAAATGGATAGCAACGATATCATTGAGCTGACGGAAGAATATAGGAAGAACTCCGGAAAAACTTATGCAAGTGTATTCTGCACCAGAGAAAGAAGTTGCAGAGGAGATTTGATCTGGAAAAAAAAATAATAGCTTCAACAGAGCAGCAACCTTCCAGTGAAATAAGGGAGATGCTGAAAGCTACGTCTTATCACCCTGATACGGTAGTAGCTATACACACTTCTCATTAATTTATGGATAATGCAGTGCTTCATTTTCGTAATAATAGTAATTTATATTATAATGTTTTTTTTTCTGGAATGGAACAAATTGTCCTATTTTACATGGTTTTCTCTGGATAGATTTTTTTTTTTTTTTTTTTTTTTTTTTCGCGCGCAACGAGGATGTAGCATTTTTTCGAGTAAGATTCTGGAACGACTTAGGCTTATTACGCAAGGTACCGCTGTACATGTTTCTTTAAATATATAAACAATATTTCACAAAGTATTTGATCAAATAAGTGATTTGATAATCATTTTAGACAATGAAGGAAAAAGAGTTAATTAACAAATTTGGGTTCTGCTTCTTCAAGTGAATGTTAATTTTCACTTTAAAAAACAATGTCCGGAATTTTTAATTGTCTTGATTTTTTGTTTTGCTATTGTTGTTGTTCTTTGTCTTAAATTATTGGTAAAATCCTAGATGGGCCCACCTCTTGGCGACTTATTTGAAATCTCGCCAAGTTGACTATTAATTGAATATTTGTTATTATTTTTCAATTAAAAAACGATACTTGAAGGCCAGAAATAATAATATAATAAAAAATAAATATAATAAATAAATAAATAAAATAAATATAATAAAAAATAAATTTTAAAAAATCCATCTAGGTTGATTATTTAATAATAAAATAAAATAAATAAATATAAAATAAATAGAAGAAAAAAACCCCATCTAGGTTGCTACATTGGCGACATTATCACCACTCGTTTGGTGAGAATTAAAAAAGACGCCAAGAGGTGGGCTGTGCTAGGATCCACCCAAATTATTTTTCACCGTCGTGCTTTTGTTAAAGTTATTCATCATGATCCTTTGCAGAATTGGAGCAAAGAGACATACGTCTGTTAGCAGTAAGAGAGCAGCATAAAATAGAAGCAGACATTCTGATGAGAAATTAGATCAACATTGGCTAATTATAAATTACTCTTTCAGCATTTTAAACGAATTCGCGATGAAGACCTATATAATGTAAATATTGTATTATTACCATTAAAATTTCAAATATCAAATATTTTAAATTTCATTGGTAATTTGCAAGATATGAAAAATTAAACAATAAATTTATTAAATAATTTTGCTCAAAATATAGAAAAAAATTTTCACTATTTTTTATTTATTACTTTTTTTTTTGTGATCAGAAAGCAGATTTCTTATGATTTTAGAAAGAAAAAAAATCATTTACTGGCAGGAATATATTACATTCTACTCACTTTGAATGCTGTCTTGGCTCAACTTCCCTAAGAACATTCATTTCATATCTTCCTCGCAATGAGACATATATTTCAAATAGTGCTGCACACTTGTGCTGCCATTCATGAACTGAAAATAAAGCTTTGTGAAACTGGACTATAATGACCCAGTGGGTCTCAAAAGTATTTATATTAATGCTGTATGCCATGAGAAAAATGAGGAGATTTAAGAGTCCCCCTCAATAAATAAATAAATCGTTAATATAAAAATGTCTTAGGAGAGTTGCATTCAGCAACATATCCAGACAAAGAATCTGCAAAATGTTTAATTTCATTCTTCTAAACAGAGCATTTAAAAATATTTCTTTACTTTTAACTTCAATAATTTTAATCCTTAAGTCTCTTTAAAGCTGAAATTGCGTAATACGATTAAGCAGTCTCGGCAGACCAGATCAATGAAGCGAGTTTGTGAACTGAAAATTACAAACAACCCAGTTCTTTTTATTATTATTATTATTTATTTATCGAGACGAACTTAAGAGTCAGAATTGATGAACTATTTTTTTATTCCTCTAAATGACGAATTTTCAAAATGCAGTTGAACATTTTGATTTTTTGTGAAATTTGCATGTTCGTACATATATATATACACACACACACAAACAAATGCAATTTTATGGGAGACCAATGTTATATATATATTATATAAGCTTTGTCAAACCATGGCAACGGAGAAAGAGAAAATGATTGGGAAAACCAGTGTCCTTGAAACGCCTGCAGAAATTACACAGACTATAGTTTGGTTCAGAAAAAAATTTATTTTTAATTTAATTTCATAATGATTGCATTTTTGAATAATTTCAATTCAAACCGATATTTAATTTCTTAGATGTGGGAATATTCAATTGTAAGTACAAATACCAAGAAGGATCGCAAAATTTTCTAATTTCTTTTTCGCCAAAACTGATATAATTTCAGACAACAAAAGCAAACCTGAAACAAATGGTACTAAATAGTATATGAAAATGCTAAATAATTATTTCCGAGTTTCGCAATGGTCTCAATCTTTAAACCAGGTGTCTCGGCATCCCAAATTTTAAACTGAATAATTTAAATATATGTTGCCGTAAGTGATGGATCATCCTCTTGAAGTTTCAATAAATTTTTAATCAGAAATTCTCCAAAGAAAGATGACACAGAAATTGCTATTATCGATTTCACCAGAACAGGTTTATTAAAATTTCACAATTCAAAAAGGGATTCATATTCGTTTAGTAAAAATAATATCCCGTTTAGAATTTATCCTATGGCTGTTTTTATATGGACCTAGGAATTTTGAACCATAATTAAATGATTAGAATGATACCTGAGGAACACCGCACTCCATACAGAACTTATTAATATCGAAAATTATATCGTACAGTCTAAATAGCTATTTAATTTTATTGAAAAACGAAAGCAATAGGAATATTTGCGACTTGGACCTCCTTTTTTTTTTTTTTTTTTTTTCTTTCCCTCTAAGCAATTCCATTCATTGTTTTCTGTGTGAAAAACGAAATAGAATCTTTTATTGCCTCACCACGAAAGATGGTAAATGCCGATAACTATCACCTGGCTAGAAAGAAAAATGGAACACTTAGTACATGATAATATTGATTGTTGGAGCTGATTGAAACCTTAATCACCTTAAATAATTAAAAATTTACTTAACAAAGAGGGCATTTTAAATAATTTTTCATTTTAAGGTTTTCAAAATAGTTTATGAAAATAATTTCGATCTAAATATAATAGTCTTTTATTAATATATTAACAAACTCTTTTATTGATTATCAACTTAAATATCATTATTAGATTAATTATCAATAATGAAATGTTTTGTCAGATTGTGGGAATTCGCTACATAAAACTGCTCACACAAATAATTAAGATAAAGACAATTGCCTGATTTTAGTAGGGATGACGAATATTTTACGAGCGGTTATTACGTAACCAATATCAAAAATTCTCAAATACCAGTGATCAATACTTTTCAAAGAGGGGTGTGATTGAAATCCTTGATACGATCACGATCTTACTGATGATATTCCGATTACAGGTCTTGGATCACGATAGAAAGTAACAATCGATACGATTTGTCCAATGGATGCTCTCGAACAAGAGTTGAATCATGCATAGGGAAAGTCTCTTACCCACTGGAGTAAACGGACCGGTTATTCTTGGAATTATCGTATCATTGAATTGCATATCACTGAAATTTATCGGAGCGGCCACTTCACTGGAAAGTGCGAAGACACCGCTCAACTTCATGGGAGTGTCCTTGACTTTCCGATATTCCCATTTGAATGACATATATATTTAATTCAAATTTTTTCAGAAAATGATTTATTCCAATAAAGAAATAAAATAAATGGTTTTGAAAAAAAATCAAATTTATGAAGTAAGCTGAAATAGATAAATTAATTCGCGTTACTTAATTTAGTAAATTAAGTATTAATTACAATTAATAAATTTTATATTTAATACTAATTAATAATATGATTGAAATAACAGATATTTGGAACAAATATTTAAAAATAACAATAAAAAGATTATTTGTTATTCAAAAAATCGTGGATTATGCATCTCTAACCATGGAGAGCAAGCGTTAATGCTTGGAATATTTCATAAGGGGATGAAGTATTTATTGTTTCGATAATTATTAATTGTGATCTGATGCGCTTTAATTTTTTATTAATTTTGAGGATTGGAATAATATTCTCCGGAGAAATCCATTCAATGTAAGGTGTACTTTCTGTTTCTTTTTTTGGCTAAATGATCTGCTATCTCGTTCCAGATTATATTCTCATGATTAGGTACGAGCAGAAAAGATACTCTTTGTTATAATTTTATCAGAGTGTGTAGTTTGGAGGTATACGTTTTATGATTTTTGGCGATTAGGTGGAGATATTTTTCGAAGATGTATGCGCAGAATAGCAATCTTTAGCTGTTTCAAGTAATCTTTTGCAGGGACGACGAGAACATTCAGTGCTTCAGCAATGGCTAAACTTTTTGCAGTGACTGGATGGGTTCGAAATACAAATTTTTGAATAGAGCAAAAACAGCACTTGAGATGTGTTTTGGATGCATCACTACATATAATAACGTAAGCAGGAAAGAAATTTCGAATACATTCTTTAAAATAGTCATTTATCTGAATCAAAGGGATATTTTTATCTTGGAATTTAAAATCCATGAGAAAGATTTCGAAGTAATTGAAGTTGGTCAAGGGGGTTTCGGGTAAGGCGATAATTTGCTTGGAAGATATGTTTAAGTTTTTGTGAATAAACAAAATGGATTTTTATGTCTTTAAAACTAAATTGAATTTCCCGATCATTCTGGGAATGCTCTGTTAAAAATAGAGAATGTAAATCATTAAGCTATTTGCTTATTGAAGAACGGGAAAGCCAGCCGTTTTTTTTTTTTTTTTTTTTTTTTTTTTTTTTTCTTTCTTTTCAGACAGAATTTCCTGTGAACAGTGGCGGTTTTCCGCACAGGTGGTGGAGGCGGTCGCCTCATGCCTTGAAATCTATAAGGGCCTCAAAATTTATTTTGACGAATATCATAATCCTGAGGCGTTGGCAAATTTAACTGTTCAAGACTCCCCTTCGGTCCGAATCGCAGAATTTTCTCCTTTTACTTTTTCTTGTACGCAAGAAAGGAAATGATTGATAAAAAACAACTAAATGAAATGTTGGGGTGGGGAAATACTGATGGAAATAGTAAAAAAACCGATCATAAATAATTTCGAAAGCCGTATTCAAAGGGTTTCTAAGATATAAATGTGACAAATAAACTATATTATTAAATCAACAATCTATTTAAAATAATAAGGGAAAATTCAATTTCGCCAGCTTCTATTTCACATGAAAGATCATGATAGATAAGTCATCAATGATGCTTCTCTTCCCCTACTACTCCCATTTCGAAAGTTATCGAAAAATAAAATTATAACGCAGCCCATCATTATATCAGTTTATGTTTATTGTGTAAGAATACTTTAAAATATTTTTAATTTTTTTATGGTAAAATACAGTTCACATAGCTAAATTATTACTATCTGTATTGTGCGCGAACCGCTGCCACGGAAGGCGGCTATTACCTTTTAAACTATTAGCATAAAAAGAATATTGATTAGTCTTTTGTTTAACTGAACGAGATTAATTTTGAGTAGTAATCATTTACATTAATTATCGAATTCTGCTGCTACAATCTTATTTTTCTTTTCTGCTAGAATCAGAATTACCGGTATTAAGGAGATTCTGTCTTTTGTTTTCTTTTTCCAAAAATGTCATCATTGCTCAAACTGAACATTTCCCTTTCACAGCCGGCTACTTCCATACTTCCGGGTACCGTATTTTACCATCATTTAACGTCAAATTACTTAAATTAGTGAGAAAAATAACGCATATTTTTTAATTAGTAGAAACAATCTAAATGCAATAAGTTACAAATGGTAGTTTAATATTTAAGTAAAAAATTCTTTAATCTTTTTTTGTTTAGTTTTTTCCAAATTTAAATCTAAGGAAAAGCTATTTGTAGGAAAGCCATTTAAATCTTGGAAAAGCCAATTTGCTATAAAAATCGTTTTCTGTTTTAAAATAGAATTATTTGTGGAATCGTGCGAGTCAACTGTCTTGCTTATTTATTTAAAATGACATTATCAAAACGTTATACACAAGTTATCCCAACTGAAAACAAGAAAAGTGATATTTTGCTGCTTTTCAATGTTTGCAAAATTTTACTCTCATTTTTTTTCATTTCTTTTATTACCTATCAAAAGTATAAATTTTATCTAATTCATTGTGCGCTTTTCTACATCTCTCTAATTAATAAAATTTAATTTTATTTATTTGGCATTAATATTTTCTATAATTTTCTTTCAAAAATGTTTATTTACCTTTATTTACTTTAACGGAAAATACGCTAAAGTGTAGAATATGCTATTCAATCTTCGGTTTTTAGTTTAGTTTAGTTATATTAGCGTCCCGTTTTAAAGCAACACTAGGGCTATTTTGGGACGGATCTCGTAATTTTGAACCGCAGACAGATGACGAGGACGACACCTGAGCTGGCACCCCCCTCTCCACATCATACCATACCAGCGGGAGGACGTTTGGCCCAGACGGATTTAACGTGCATCAGACCCACTTACACGACGGTTCTTCTGTCAAATCGGTTCTCGAGCCTGAAACCCTCCGGTTCCGAAGCAGTGTCCTTACCACCGCTTCCCGCATTCAGTCTTCGGGTTATAGGAAGTTGGCAATGTTTATTTTAGCTCGAACAGAAAGAATATAAAATTTTCCCTTAGTAATCCTCTGTTTATAATAAAATTTATTATAATTGATTAAACCTTTAGCAATTTCTAAACTCAATCCCATTTTTATTTTCTCTTATAACGAAATACATCAAGAGAAAATATTTTCATCGTCAAAATAATTCGAACCCATCATTAAGACAAATCGCAACATCTCAGACTTCCCTGAATTCGTAAAGGACAATTTGGGAATTATCGTATTATTCATATACATAGACATAACTTAAAAACGACTTGAGCTATATAAATGAAATTTGGTGTGTGGTCCTCATCGAATCTGTAGATTTCTATCAAATTTTAACGAAATCTATTGTCTTAAAATCTGTCTGTCTGCCTGTCCGAGAACAAGTGATCACAAAAACTACAAAATGTAAATAGTTTTATGAATAACATTTAGTATACAAAATAAGTATCTAAAGTGTAAATACTTATTGGATTTAGAATTAAATCCTTCAAAGAATTGAGCATCTGTTGGTCTGTGCTTCTGAATGCATTAAACGCGATAGCAATGACTTCGATGAATATTATTTGGTATTTGGTCTTGATATTAAAATTGTAATTCTGTGTTAATTTTTTTTCTCAGTCGGTTGGAAAAAGGGCATTCTCAATACAGGGGCAGAAAAGGGCATTTAAGATTCTTCATTATCTTATACAGCAATAAACTCTCATGTGCGGGCGTCTGAAAATAAAAATTTAAACACTTGTGCCGTTCACAGCCTTGCCCAAGTCCACGATTTTTTGAGGACCGAAGGGACATCGTTCATACAGAGTATACTAGAAAATCTCGGGGAGATCACTCTCGTTTATTAAATTGAATAAGTTTCCTTTTTTTAAAAAAATAAATAAATAAAAACAAAAATGATTTATTTATTAAGAATATTTTTAAAATTTTTGTTCGTATTTCATATAAAATTTGAATGCTTGTACATTGATATGTTCATCCGATTTAGAAGGACGCAAATATCGAAGAAAGTCACTATTACTTTATTCCTTTCTTTTATTTTTTTAAAAAAGCGTAACGTTGAGAATAAAAATGAAGAGCAGCAAAGAATTATATCTTATTTTTATCTGTTCGATTATATACATATGTATTCAAGATGAAGAATCTGAGTGAAAATATAAAATGTAATAACTTCTTAATGGATTGTGCTCTGATTTCACTGTCCCCTCAGGGGCTCACTTTCTTTTGGTGAGTACGAGTGTCCCAATCCCGAGGTACCCAGGGATCTTTACTTCCTTTCAATTCATTATCCCCTACGTCTTCTGCTGTCTGCTTGGTCCTTCTATCCCTCGACGGCAAGTGAGGGAGCTCTCCATGAGAAGCTGTCGTCACTTTGTTTGCTTCTTGCTTCTCATGAACAGTCAGAAACCCTACGTGTTGACCGTAAGTGGCAACCCATTATATGGGTGGTGCACTGTTGGTCCCCAGTGTATCAATTCGGTCGGTAGCTAGCCACCAGAGTGGTTAGTCTGCTAGGGATCAAGCGAAAGGGTCACCTTCTGGGGCTCTGCGGTAAGGGCGGTAGACGTTCCTGGAAGTAGCTCTTAGCGTATAGGTTCCGGCTAGCGCCAGGGTGGATACTGAGGCTGGGAATTCCCAGAGCCAGCAATTGCCTTCCCTTGTTGGGCTCCGTGGTGGGCGGTGCCGTCGATTCCCGAATTTGAATTCCTCTTTGTATAGGTTTTTTCTCAAACGTCATTGAAGCAACATCAAACTCTCGTTATTTTATTATGCATACAGATGAAACTTTTCACACGCTTTCTCCATTCCTTGTTCATAAATTGATTCTGTCTACCATTGGTGAAGTATCAGATATTAAGAAAATGCGTTCTGGCGATCTACTTATTCAAACGAAATCCAAAAAGCAGGCAGATACTCTGAGTAAACTAACTACCTTAGGTTCATGGCCAGTAAAAGTATCTCTTCACAAGACATTGAATTTCTCATGAGCGGTTATCTCGGAACAATTTCTTGTACAGCATTCTGACGCAGAATTAGTGGAAGAATTACGATCCCAGGGGGTCTGCACCGCTCGTCGCATTCATGTTCGACGTGATGGACGATTAATTCCCACAAAGCATGTTGTTCTCACATTTTAAATACCTGTTCTACCAAAATTTATACATGCTGGATATTTACGTTGTTACATTCGTCCATACTTACCTAATCCTCTGAGATGTTATCAGTGTCAGAGATATGGTCACTCCTGGCAATCATGTCGTGTTAAAATGGTATGTGGTAAATGCTTCATTGGATCAGGAAACCAAAACATGCGATTCAGAAATATTGAAATGCCGTAACTGTGCATGCGCTCATGCAGCATCTTCTAAATTTTGCTTTAAATGGCAAATGGAGAAAAAACTCCTAGACATTAAAATTAAAAACAGCATATCCTTTAGAGAAGCCCACCAAATAGTCAATGATAGAATGCCCAAGTCCTGTCTATCGTATTCCTCTCTTTGGAAATCAAAACCAGAAAACACAAATGTCGGTCCAACTCAAACCGAAGAATTATTGAAGAAAATTATTTGCCCTCCCCTCAAAAAATTGCAACCTTTAAAGGCCAATATAACCCAGACGAAAAAAACTTTGAACTTAAACTGACTATTATACATCCAAACTTGCAACGCCTGAAGATACTAGTTCCAGTTGTACTTCATCTGTTGCAGCTATTGCTTTACATACAGACCCTGAAGCATGGATTAAAAACAAACCGACGAAATAACTTCGGAAAAAATTAAAATCTTCTGGTATTAGCAATCCACTTCCTTCTCAAGAACTTTTATCTATTAGCCCATGCTTTTCAGACCTATCTGAAATGTTACTATCAGACCTATCTCGATGATGTTACTGCAGGCAAAGTTAAGAAAAAATCTCAACGTAGACGCTGATTTTTATGGTCACACTTATTTCTTGAAACTGTCGTGGCTTTAGCAACAAATTGCACCAAATCAAGGACTTTATTAACAATTTTCACCCTATCTGCATGGTATTTCAAGAGACATACTTAAAATCAAGTGACCCAGCAAAAATTAAACGTTATAGTTTGATTCGAAGAGATGGTAACTCTGATAGAGCATCGGGAGGTGTTGCTCTTCTCGTCTCTCATGACCATCCCACATCTGTAATCCCACTTCACACACAACTGCAAGCAGTTCCGTTTGAACTGCGACTCAGCGTTTAATTATAGTTGGTTCTCTTTACTTGCCTCCTAATTCCGCCATTGATAAACATGAACTTGATAGATTAGTTGCTGAATTGCCTGCACAGTTCATAATAATAGGTGATTTTAACGCTCAGTCCTGTTTGGGGTAGTAATATACCGAATCCTCGAGGAAGGCAAATTGAGAAATTTATTTCTGATCACTCTCTTTGTCTTTTGAATAATGGTGACCATACCCCTTTTCATTTGGGTAGCAAAACTTTCCATTGTTTAGATCTTGCTCTCTGTTCAGCCCCTATTGCTCCGTTTTTCACTTTTCGAGTGGGGAACGACTTATGTGAAAGTGATCGTTTCCCAATTTTCCTCACTCAAGTTAATACATCTGCCATAGTACCGCAACGTCCTAAACGTTATATTTTTGATAAAGCTGATTAGACGAGTTTCACTAGCAGAGCCAAAATATCAAAGGATATGGTGGAACATCCAAACCTTGATGTTGTTGTCAATAATGTGACTTCTTCAATACTTAGAGCAGCAGATGAAACAATTCCGAAATCTAGCACTGCTTTCCCTAAATTTTGGAAACCTTGGTGGAATAGACAATGCGCAGAAACGCGCAGGAATCAACAAATTTCATGGAATAAGTTCCGAAGAAGGCCATCTACGAAAATTTTTATTTTATTTTAAAGAGATAAAGCTATAGCTAGACGTACTCGGCGTTAAGTCCAACGGAACTCCTGGATTAAACTTACATCCAATATTAATTCTTCTGTATCAGTGACAAAAATGTGCAATCTAGTGAAAAAGGCGTGTGGAATTTATTCTGAATAACCTGTATCATATTTAAAAGTGAATGATCAGGAAATTTGCGACTTACAGGAAATGGCTAATATTTTAGCAGAAACATTTGCATCTGTATGCGCAGCACACAACTATACAGAACCATTTCTGTCATATAAGAACAAAACAGAAAAAATTCCCTTTCGATTTCGCACAAAAAAGAATCTCACATATAATGTCGATCTAACTATAGAAGAATTACGTAATTCATTGTCCACAACTAAGCAAACTTCCCAGGTCCTGATGGCATCACTTATTCCATGATCTCGCATCTGTCAGATGACTCTCTTGGTAATATTCTAAACATGTTTAATAGAATATGGAAAGAGCCTTATTTTCCATCAAAATGGAAATATGCCATCGAATGGAAATATGCCTTCCAATATTGAAGCCTAATAAAGATCCTTTAGATCCTCTCAATTACCGCCCAATTGCATTGACCAGATGCATGTGCAAACTCCTTTAAAAGATTGTAAATGCGCGTTTAACCTATATCTGGGGGGAAAAAACGAATGTATTTCACCATTTCAGAGCGGTTTTCGTAAAGGCCGCTGTACAACAGATAATCTGAATTTATTAGAAAGTGCCATTCGTACAGCCTTTCCCAGACGCCACCATCTGGTCTCAATTTTTTTCGACGTAGAGAAGGCTTATGATAGAGCATGGCGATATGGGATTTTAAAAGACCTCTTTGAGCTGGATTTTCGTCGACATTTGCCTATGTTTATACAAAACTTTTTAGAACATCATCATTTTAGAGTTAGACTGGGAAATACTTATACTGATGTTTATTGCCAAGAAGAGGGCGTTCCTCAGGGTTCAGTTTTAAGTGTAACCCTATTTATTTTAAAAATTAATAATATTTTATCAGTTTTACCTTCTTGCATACAAATATCACTTTATGTGGACGATCTTCAGATCACTTGTTCTGTTAGAGATATGAGATTTATTGAAAGACAGCTGCAAACAGCAATCAATAATAAGACAAATAAAAACGATTTTACCTTTTTCGTTCAAAAAACTCTTGGTGTTCATTTTTGTAGAAGATTGTTACACCCTGATCCGGAATTATTTATTCAAGACACACCATTAATCATGCAGAATGAATGCAAATTCCTTGGTGTAATTTTTGACAAAAGATTGACTTTCCTTCCCCATATCACATATTTGAGGAAGACTTGTCTCTAAATATTTTACGAGTTCTCTTAAACACTGCTTGGGGTTCTGATCGCACTTGCTTACTACGCGTATAAAGAAGCGTCATACGTTCAAAACTAGATTATGGGTGCATTGTTTATGGGTCCACGCAACGTTCATACCTCTCACGACTTGATTATATCCACCATCAGGCTTTAAGGTTATGCTGAGGTTCTTTCCGCACCTCTCCAGTTATGAGTTTGCATGTGGAAAATTTTGAGCCATCTTTGATTCGTAGATTACATATGCTATCCTTTTGTTTTTATTTTCGAGTTTTATCAACCGAAAATAACCCTTTGAGGAAAATATGTTTGGATCACATCACGGACAGGCTATTCAATAACCGGTCTTCATGTATTCCTCCTTTGGAACTACGAATTCTCCAATTACTTCCAGATGAATTTCTGACTCGATGTCAGCAATAGTAATTCACTTGTAACTCCCCTTTGGATCTGCAATAACATCACCTACCTGAATCCTTTTAAGAATCTATGCAAAGCAGAGATTTGTAGCTCTATTTTCAAATCTATTTTCTTTTCCCACAGACAATTATTTCATGATTATCTATCCATTTATACAGATGGTTTTTAAATCTGATACAAATACTGGTTGTGTTTTTGTTTGTGAGAATGGCATTATAAGTTATAGACTTCATGATTTTACCTCTGTTTTTACCTCTAAATTGACAGCATTGTATATAGCACTAAAATATCTTTCAGAAAAAAATTCAGTAAAAGCTATTATTTACTCTGATTCTTTGAGTGCTTTGGAATCCTTGAATGGTGGTAAGAATTCCCACGGTCTTAAACGGGAAATCAAGCGTTTGCATTCCCACTTGCATAGTAGGGGCAATTCCATTGTAATTTGCTACTACGTATCGTCCTCAGCCTCTTCATTATACTGATATTAAGAGCATACTACGTAAGTGGATGCTGAAGACTTGGCAAAATGACTGGAATCAAGAAGTGAATAATAAATTCCCCGAAATAAAACCCTATATTACTACATGGACTTCAACTTTCAACAGAAAATTTGATGTAATTTTAACTCGACTGCGTATCGGCCGTTCACGTACCACACACAGACACTTATTATTTAGTGAACATCCACCTGTCTGCAGTTTATGCAAAGTTCCACTGACTATACGCCATATTTTAATTGAATGTTCTGATTTTTTTTAACTCCTCCGATTTTAACTTGTCTTTCCTTATAGGAAAAAGACCTCACACAAATTTATTCCCGTTCTTGAAGAAAATCGAAATTTTCAGGCAAATTTAAATTTACTATTATACTTTTACCTACTATTTTATCAGTTTTTACGATGAATTTTATGGAACTAAATAGAAACTCAATAAGTGAACTGTGTTTTCGGTGCAGCATATCCTAGAAAAGAATCTTACGCCAGAAAATTATCACATCCAATCTGATTTCACTGTATTTGTAATTTCACAGTTGTACAAGCTCTTATTTTTCTCGCGGAAATGAGCCGCTGCGATTGCAAACTCTTTTCTAAAACTTTATAAGTTCAGAATACTTTCTCACTGTCTTTCTTTCCTATTTTCTGCCTTCAAATTCGTACGTTACAACGTGCTCAAAAGAGATTGGACAAATTAATGATATAAAAATGGAACTATTTCCTTGAAATTATGAAGAATAAAAGTCATTAAGGAACTCCATGACTGTTGCTTTTAAGTATAATATATATATTTATAACAAAATACAAAATTCGTTGGTGTAAAAACATTAAAAAAATTACATAGTATATAAATTGTATCAATAAAAGATATATTCTCTTTACAAATTAGAAATAAAAGTTATAAATGCATTAGAAATTGCCTTTCAATTATATAACGATATCACAAAATAAGCATGAAGATAAAGTTGAAAACTGAAGACAGTTGATCCATGCTACTTTCTTGTCATCAATAGAATTCACCGAGGAGGGGTCTCAAAATACTTCAGCGTCTGTGACCTCATATTATCAAAATACGCCACTGCCTGTGAAGCAAATTTCGGGTCCCATTTGGAACACTTAGAGAAATTCATAGAGCTATTGTTTGAATAGTGTAGCATACTTTAAATTGAGTCTCAGAAAACTTATTGATTATGCTGCAAACATATTAAAATATGCTGAAAATTCTGTTATTAGTGATGTTCTTCATTTCTGAGGCAATGGTTTTCTGATGCAAATATTTTGAGACAATATATATGTTTTTGATTGCATGCTTTCTGATGTTTTTGAACATCATTAAAGTTTGATTCTTTTTGGAAAAATGTATGTCCAGAAATTTAAATGATTTATTTGATTTTAAAGGTATTCTGCATAAAAAATGCGTGGGTATGTTACCACATTTTTCTTGGACTATTCAGACTTGGACTTATTGCATTTTTCTGTGGAACCGATTTCTAGTTTTCAGTAATTGCACCACTCATATATGATTTCCATTGTATTTTTAATTTTTTTGATAATAATTTTTCAGGAATGATGGCTTCAGATAACAAAGATATCATTCTCAAAAAGAATACATTCAACACCATTCTCTATTTTTTTGTAGAAGGCGTACATAAATATGACAAAAAAATGGTGAAAGTACACTACCATCAGGTAAGCCTACGTTCAGGGTTTTGATACTTGAAAGGGAATTTCTTCAACCTCCAAAGAATCTGGAAAGTTCTGTGTTAAAGAAAGTTGGACAACCACTTTGTCATCTTGCCTGTTATACCAAGTTGTAAGCATGTAAAATAAAGACATCAATATCGGTGGAATCATATGCATTTTCAATATCAAGGTTTACACTAACGAAATGTGTTTTTTTTTTTTGTGTGTGTGTGTGTGTGTTCATAAGCTTTTGTGATTTTTATCTGAATATTGTAAATTGCAGTTTGGTAACTTCTGAAAGATATGAAACCATGCAGACTATTGTGAAGTTTTGTGCTACAAGTTAAATTAGTAAGTAATACGTTAAGTGAAGATATGTTTTTCACAGACATTAAAAGGAAACTGAGATTAGGGCAATTTTATGTAAAAAAAAATCTTTTTATTTTTGTTTAGTTCGGGAATTGGAATGATTAAAGCATGTACCCATTGTCTGGGTATGTCAGAAGAATCAAATTGATGTTGAAATAATTTTAGAATAATTTTTAGCTGATCATTATTAAGCACTCCTAATAATGATCAGCTTAAAAAATTTCTAAAATCAGCTTGATTTTAAAATTAAGCTTGATCAAATTAAAATCAACTTGATTATTTTAATAATCAGCTTGAACCAGACAGCTGGGATGTTATCAGCCCCAGCAGCAGAGTTTTTGTTCTATAAATTGCTTTCTTAAGATCCCAAATTTCAAATTTGTGGTTAAGGAAGGACCTTATTCCAGAAAAATCCAAAGGTATAGGTTCGATTATTGTATTTTGATTAGAAAAGTTATCCCTAACAGCACAAAATGTCTCAAACGATAATGTTACGATATCTACAGGATGTTGGCCGGTATTCAGAAGGTCACATAACATGGTGGAGATATCATATAATATCTTGTGATAATAGGGATTAGCAAATAATTCATTTTCGTATGCTGAATCACAAAAATAGCGACTGTTTTGTAAAATAATGTTTTTGTATTTAGAATTAGGATTTGTATAATTCAGAAGTTTATTTAAAATAAAGAAAAAAACATTTCTGGATTACGAGAAACAGTTCAATTTTTTCTGCAACATTCTCTTTTCTGCCTTTTTTATGTGATATCGTAACCAACTAACAAATTTCTTATGCTTCGTCCAATCTGTCACAGTAACGCTTCTAATTGCCTTTTTCGAAAATACCTATTGAGTTTTTCATAATCATGGCAGGAAATATTCCACCAAGGAGGATAAATTCTAAGCGACAAGGGTTTAAATGAGGTATTTTGAGTCATCATATTGGTTGCGCTCATCGTGATTTCTTCTACGAAACATTCTTTAGCATTGTCGAATATTTTATGTATTTGTTGTTTAATCCTCGACCAGTTAACGCCCCTCAGGGGCTCGCCTGCTATAGGTGAGTACGGGTGTCCCAATCCCGAGGTGCCCAGGGATCTATACTCCCTTTGTTTTACTCTCCACTACGCTTTCTGCTGTCTCCTTTTTTCTTTCCCTCGAGGGTAGGCGAGGGAGCTCTCCATGAGAAGCTGTCGCCACTCTGTTTGCTTCCTGCTTCTCATGGACAGCAAATACCCCCACGTGTTGACCGTGCGTGGCAACCCATTAGACGGGTGGTGCACTTGTGGTCCCCAGTGTATCAATTCGGTCGGTAGCTGGCCACCAGAGTGGTCAGTCTGCTAGGGATCAAGCGTAGGGGTCACCTCTTGGGCTTGGCGTTAAGGGTGGTCACTGTGCCCGGGGGTGGCTCCGAGCGTATAGGTTTCGGCTAACACTAGGGTAAGTACCGAGGCTGGGGATGTCCAGAGCCGGTGGCTGCCTTCCCTTGTTGGGCTCCGTGGTGGGCGGTGTCGTCGAACCTGAATCTTCATAGTATATCGTATGGCTCCTCGCAAAAAGGGTCCCTTCAGTGGGCACCATATTTATCCAAGACAAACTGAAAAACCATTTGCAATTTATTTTATTGTAAAACGTATCTCTTCTGATGATGCAACCTTTGAAAATGTTTCCAAATTTCTTGTGGAGAAAGCCCTCACTTCTAATGTCGGTGAAGTTGCTAGTGTGCGTAAGCTACGGACAGGAGACTTACTTGTTGAAGTGGCATCTCGTCAACAGTCGCAAAAAATTATGAAATTAAAAACCTTTGGTACCATACCTGTTTCTGTCTCTCCCCATAATTCCTTAAACTCTTCAAA
Source organism: Argiope aurantia (assembly GCA_026543865.1). NCBI lineage: Eukaryota > Metazoa > Arthropoda > Arachnida > Araneae > Araneidae > Argiope > Argiope aurantia. The sequence continues at coordinate 188,273 of JAPMOR010107630.1, read as the reverse complement.
AGGAGTAATTACATGTGGAGAGCTGTTAAATGAGCCTTTGGACGTCATTGAAAAGGAACTGAAAAGTCAAGGAGTCACTCACGTTCGCCGTATCACGATTAGGCGCGATGGTAAACTCCTGGAAACCAAACATCATGTTCTGACCTTTAATTCTCCCAACCTTCCAGACTCAATTAAAGCTGGATATATGAAATTGGTTGTGAGGCCCTATGTGCCAAATCCATTGCGATGCTTTAAATGCCAGCGTTTTGGCCATTCAAAGGCAAACTGCCGCGGGACCCTTACATGCGCCCGTTGTGCAGCCGCTGGTCATGAAAGCAATGAATGTTCACAAAAGGAAAAATGTGTTAATTGCAAAGGTGATCACACCTCTTTTTCACGTGTCTGACCAAAATGGAAGCTTGAGAGGGAAATTATTTCTGTGAAATTTGCGCAAAATATTTCCTTTCCTGAGGCTCGGCGTCTTGTGAAAGCACAGACTCCTAAAGAAGGCAAAAGCTATGCTACCGTAGCAAAACTCTCACTTACTGCATCAGGGACACAAACGAAACCAGTTGTTGTTTTGACTACCGATACTGAATCGGGCCACATTTCTTCCAGCCCAATTAAAGAACAAATAGCATCGAAAAGTAAAAAGAAAAAACTAACGTCTGCATCACAGAAATCTCTTGCTTTGAAATTTTCAAGACGAGGATCTTCAATTAAAGATCTTAAATCCATTAAATCGGTTGCCCTGGAATTAGGTAAAACTGGTCTCGCTAGTAAAGATTTGCCCACCTTATTTAATAATTCATCTATAGGAACCGAGCTTTTAAAAATCCATCCATCTGAAGAGGATGATGATGATGATTTACAAATGAGTTGCGAACCGCCAGCAACTCTGCCTACTGGTGCTGATAACAGCTCCCCTCTTATTCCTTAATGGTTAGTTTCGTCTCATGGAATTGTCGTGGTCTTCGGTCGAAATTAGAGGACGTCAAGGCTCTTATTAATGCTTCACATCCCGTTTGCATTGCATTGCAAGAAACGCACTTGAAACCAGATACTTCTCTGAAATTGCGGGGTTACAGTTGCGTGCGTAGGGATATTGATACTGATATCTCAAACTCTGGAGGCGTATGTATTTTCACCTCCAACAATTATCCCAGCACTATTCTAAACTTGCATACTTCTTTGCAAGCTGTGGCTATCCAGGTTCATATTAGAACTTTAGTCACGGTCTGCTGCATATATCTATCGCAAAATGACGTCATCTCTCAAGATGAACTAAATATTTTAGTTGACCAGCTTCCAACACCTTTCATATTACTGGGTGATTTCAATGGCCACAGTACCCTGTGGGGTTCCGACAGTATCAACCTCCGTGGGCGGCAGATTGAACAATTCCTTTCTGATAACTGTCTCTGTCTGCTCAATAATGAGGAAAAATCATACTTTCACGAATCCACTGGTACGTTTCATTCTATTGACCTGGCTATGTGTTCTCCAGCACTATTTTCGTCATTGAATCTCGCAGTTGAAGATGATCTTCATAATAGCGATCACTTTCCCCTGATTGTCTCTTTCGCTGATGGTGGCAAAGTCATTCAAAGTCCATCAACATACATATTCCAAAAGGCAGACTGGGCAGCATTCTCCAGACATGCCTCGATTACCGAGACAATGGTTTCTTCTTTTGATATAACGGATGCTATGCAAAATGTCATCGATTGTATACTCAGTGCGGCTGATGTGACAATTCCAAAAAGTTCATCATATCCACGAAAATTTCGTAAACCATGGTGGAACGACGCTTGTCAGACTGCCTATAAGGAACAAAGAAAATTATGGGGCATTTTCCGTAGGTATCCTACCTCGGAAAATCTTATTGCATTCAAGCGAGCAAGAGCAAATGCTCGTCGAATCCGACGTCTTAGTCAAAAAGAGTCGTGGCGGAGATTTATCAGTTCAATCACGTCAGCAACAAGTAGCGCACAATTATGGAGGAAAGTAAAAGTGGCAAATGGCATTTATAAAGAGTTTGCTTTCCCTGTATTGAAAATGGGAGTTAATTCCTATTCTTCACCTTTTGATATTGCAAATATTATTGGTGAAACCTTTGCTGAAATTTCAAGCCCCAACTCGTACAATCCTACCTTCCTTGCAACCAAGAGACGAGCTGAGCATATGCGGTTGAATTTCAAGACCCGCAGGCCTCTTTCGTACAATTGCGAATTTCAGTTATTTGAATTAAAGAGATCTCTTTCTCAGGTTCGCGACACCAGTCCAGGTCCTGACGGGATCACATACAGCATGCTTCGTCACTTAAACGAAACTTCACTTTTGCAAATCTTACGATTGTTTAACAGAATTTGGTGTGAACAAAGTTTTCCCTCGCAATGGTATGAAGCAATTGTAGTTCCCATCCTTAAACCTGGAAAAGTTTCTAACGATCCTTTGAATTATAGACCGATAGCTCTGTCTAGTTGCATGTGCAAAACATTAGAGCGTATGATTAATGCACGCCTTGTATACGAATTAGAGAGGAATGAGTACCTTTTACCCTCTCAAAGCGGTTTCCGTCGAGGAAGGTCTACGATTGATAACCTTGTCATTCTGGAATCGGAAATTCGCAACGCCTTTGTCCAGAGAAACCCTCTCGTTTCTATATTCTTTGATGTCGAAAAGGCGTATGATCGCACGTGGCGTTTTGGTATTCTCCGCTCTTTGTTTGACTTGGGTTTTAAGGGAAATCTGCCAGTTTTTATTCAAAATTTTTTAAAAACTCGTATTTTTAATGTTCGAATAGGACAAACGCTTTCTCGTCCTTTTGTTCAAAGCGAGGGTGTCCCTCAAGGAAGTGTTTTAAGTGTCACTCTTTTTATACTTCATCTAAATCAAATGCTTCATGTGTTACCAACATCTGTCATTAGCACTCTGTACGTTAATGATCTGCAGATCTCTTGCCTGGGATCTAACATGGCCTTGATTGAGCGTCAACTTCAGAAAGCTGTTAACAAGCTTATAAACTGGTGTGATGAAAATGGGCACACGCTCTCTCCTGAAAAGAGCCGTTGTGTCCATTTCTGTAGGAAACGAAGCCTTCATGCAGACCCTGTAATTCATATTCGAGGTATTAACATAACAGTTGTTGATGAGATACGCTTTTTAGGAGTAGTGTTTGATCGGAAGCTTACTTTCCTTCCACATGTCCGTCAATTGCGGAAGAAGTGTGAGAGGTCCCTCAATATTTTGAAAGTCCTCTCAACTACATCCTGGGGAGCAGATCGTGCATCTCTACTTCGTGTTTATCAGGCTGTGGTTCTTTCACTTATCGATTACGGATGCGAGGTGTACGGTTCCGCTCGAACTAGTGTTTTGCGTAGTTTGGACACTTTCCACCACTCTGCTTTAAGAATATGTTCGGGGGCTTTCCGTACTTCACCAGTGCAGAGTTTATATGTGATCTGTCAACAATTGCCCCTATATCTGCGTCGTAGAAAGTTAAGTACCCGATATTTTTTCCGTCTGCAGTCTTGTCATAATCATCCAGTTGGTCGCATGAAAATTCCTATTGGCCTCTCAAGACTGTATAAGGCGCGTCCTTTTAATATCCTTCCTTTCTTCGAAAGAGTAAAACAATTTCTAGTAGACTCAGATCTTTTACATGTTGAAATACAGCACACTACCGATTTTGATCTCCCTCCATGGGATGTTCCCCAAATTTCATATATAAATCCTTTTTCCACATATGATAATTCTACTAATGCATCGATTATCTTTCAACAACTTTATCATTATCACCGAATTGAATATGTCAGTTACACTCCCGTCTTTACTGATGGATCCAGAACAAGTAACTATGTCGGTTGTAGTGTCTTCACTGCAGAAGATACATTCAGCTATAAACTGAATAATCTGTGCTCTGTTTTGACAGCTGAACTGATGGCTATTTTGATTGCTATAGAGAGAATCGCTAATATACCTGTGCGTAAATTCTGTATTTATACAGATAGTAAGAGTTCTCTTGAAGCTCTCAGACATCCTCGGAATGGAACACACCCCATAGCCTTACGAATTCTATCTCTCTTGCGGACTCTGCAAGCTAGGGAACTCGACATTCTATTTTGTTGGCTGCCTAGTCACGTTGGTATTTACGGTAATGAATTAGCCGATGCTGCCGCAAAGTCTGCTACCTTTTCATTACAATGTTTAATTCCCTACTCAGACGTTAAAAGACACCTTGGAAAATTAATCCACAGATTATGGCAAGAATCTTGGGATTTGCAGGTCTCTAACAAATTACGGGTTATTCATCCTTCTATCAATTTGTGGCCGAATTTCCCGGTGCGAGAGCATGATGTTAAAATGACTCGACTGCGCGTCGGTCACACCCGTTTCACACATAAACACCTTTTGTTTGGTGAAGGGTGTCCCAAATGTACAGCATGCCATGTAGATTTTACGGTCATTCACATACTATCAGAATGCCCTGTCTTCAATCATCAACGATTACGCTATTTTAATACATCACGTCCGAGTATCAGTGACTTAGTGGGAGAAAATCCCCATTGTAACATTTTTACATTTCTGAAAACCATTGGATTTTATCATCATATTTAAATAGCAAATCTTTTTTACACTTTTAATCTTGTTTACTGTAGTGAACACTTCATATTTTAAAATTTGCATTTGATTTTTACTGATATAATTCACCGTACCATTAGAACCGTAACTTCTACCATACTATTGGCGCAGCATGGCCAAATCTGGCTCTTGCGCCAAAAAATCCCAAACTAACTAACTAACTAACTCGACCAGTTAACGGTTTTTAAACTTTCTATTACCGACTAAGTAACAACTATAGGGTTACGAAAGCTATCGAAATTTGAATAATCCATTACATATATGTAATAGATTCAAAAAATTATTTTTTTCATTAATTTGAGAAAAATCATTAAGAAAAGGTACAAGGGGATAAAATCTCAGCATAGATTAATATGCTTCATTTGATAAATTCTTTCTATAATTAGCATCTAAAATATCTCAAATATTACCCTTCTACCGCAAGCTATTGCAGAAAGATAAGTCCCTTCTTATTCTCTGTTTCATGAAAGATTTGGTTCAAATTACGCTCTTCTATGTTCACGAAACTTTCTAATAATTTTAACTCGAAAAACTAAATTATGAAACGATATGGTAAAATTTGAATGCAATTCGAAATTTTATCAAGAGAAAAAAATACTGAAGATTGAATTGTTGATTTACTAAAATTGCAAATAATAATAATTATTATTATTATAAGTGATTCATTACGTCAGGTTATTTTTGACCCTCTCTCCATATCGCGTGAAAAAACTATTGATTTATTTCATTTATTATTATTTTTTCTGTTAAGAACAAAAATGCAGTTCTTTAAGTTTATTTTAAGATAGTAAATATTATTTAAAATATTAAATAAGAAAAATTTAATTGCAGATTAAATAGTGACTTTCACGAAAATCTTCAAATGAAGTTTAAAATAAGAAGAAATTCGTGGCGCCATCTCTGTTTTATGTATAGCATTCCAGAAATTAAATTTTAATCTACAGTTAAATTTTGTTAATTTTAAGAAGACAGGCCTTCATGTTTCTTCAAAGATAAAATATGTAATTAAATTCAGTAAAAATATTTCCAAAAATGGAATGTAAAATTTGCGAAATGTATCCTGTTTTAAATATATATTGTTGACATCTTTTTTTTCCTCGTTCAATTTTTTCTTGGAAAAAGATTTGCAAATTTGATGTAATGCTATCGGTTTACTGCAGTGCATTCTGAAAGAATCTATTATTGACAGTGTAATAATCAATGCATCTAAAATTTTACGCCACCGAGAAAAACAGCATGTAAAATGCATATGTTTTTATTTTATTTTTAGATAAATTTGTTCATTCATTTTTATTATTTTCAACTGAAGTTTTCCTATATTTTAAAGCCTAGTCCATGATTGTTACTGCTTTTGATTTTTGTAAAAAATGATAAATTACTTGTTTTTAAAAACTAAAAATTAATCACGGAAAATGGAGAAAGGAGGGGGGGTAATCAAATAGTAAGATTCAAAGAACTTAAAAGACTAAAAATAAAAAAAAAGACGTCGACTCATTTAAATTATTTATAAGAAAATTAAAAGAGAAAAGTTATATTTCTTGGAAGCGTTTTATATCTTATAAACATGTCGTTTTACCACAAAAATTATTTTAATGGATATTGTAATGCTTCTTATATTTAAAAAATAGTGCTATTTTAAATTAAATAGTATATCTTAAAAATAATTTGAAATTGATACTTTTTCAGTACTTGAAATTATTTTTTTATTTGTAGTGCAAAAAAAAAAAAAAATGATTTTTTGAGTAAATATTTATTGCAAAAGCAATCTTTAACATTCATTAAATACATTTAAAGCAAATTTACACATAAAAAAAAAGCAATTTCATTAACCATTGTAGAAATTTAAATGGTGGGATGAAAATGTCCGGACACCTTGCAATGATTGTCAGCCAATAGGGGGACAACCTTTGAATTAATGGTACAGTTGCTTTTAGTTTTGATTGAATGCTGTTACTCAGATTAGTTTATCCATATAAGTATTTTAACGGATTCCTTATATAGAGAATAAGAATTACATTCTCTTTCTTGATTTCCTAATTTTAAGGCCATTGAGTGTCACCCATAGTTATAAATTAGGAGACAAGTTCTAATTAGTCACCATTAATTAGCTAACTAATAGGAAAAATGTTTTTCTTTTCAAACTTACACACTTTTGTGCCATTTGTTTCAGTATTAATGCTTATAATAAGAGTATTTTAAATCTCACGTTTATTATTTTCATATTCAGTTTATTCATTTCACATATGAAATCAGAACTATGTTGATATTTTATTAATGTATGAGTGCAATTTACTATTCCATTATTTTATACTTATATTGATAATTTTGGTGGGCCTTCTATTATTAAAGGACACTGTGTGCAAGCATTTCCTAAAGACATTCCTCCCCAAATAGAGACAGTCAGCTGAGTTTCTGCAGAAAATTATTTTTACATTACACATTTTATTATTATTTAGTTAGTATTGTTGATTATTTCGGTTTACCTAATATTTTCACAAATCTATTGTATGTTTATATCTAATTTCCTTACTGAAATGGATTTTTATATTAATGTAAAGGCAAAGGAAACTTAGGTATCACTTCTAATATGCTTTTAAATTTTAAACGCTTATCCGAACACCACTTAAGGAAGGGTTGTGTGTCAAAGGGCCCCGACGCACTTCTATATCTCGAGGTGGGGGGAGGGAATTGTAATAATATTTTAAATCTAATTTGAATATTACGTCATTTCAACATTTTTATTTTAATTTAATTAATTAATTCGTTTAACTTCTATATTAACTTCACTCTAAAACTTATCTCTTATTTCCTGATGCAATTTCACATTTTTAAAATTTAATTAATGATACACGAGTTTTGTAAAACTGCTTTAATCAGCAAGTTCTCACGCTCCGAAGGAAGAGAAAAAATTCTGTCATGCTTAGCAAATTCTTTTAAAAGGCATCTATATTTCCCCTTCCCAAGTCTACACGTGTCAAAGAAATCCCTATCAGAATCTCATAGTATAAAATCACTAAGGAATAATATTGATCTCTTTTGCTCTTATGTCGAGCTGTAGATTGACGTATCTCGTCGCTTCTTGCTTGTATATAAATTATGCCTCCCTGGATGGAATAAATCGGAAGCTTTAAATTTTCAAAAATGAGTTTTCTCTTCGGTCACGAAACTGCTATATTATATATATGTCGAAAAGAAGAGGCTTTTGAAATTAACTTCAATTTATTTTATTAAGAGAGACAATTTGTACATGGGGATGAAGTTGGAACGCTTTCCTTTGCACCAGAAGACAAGAGCAAGAAGGCAGAATTTTTTTTCTTTTCTGATTTTATTAAGAGATTCCTATAGAGATTCTTTGACAAGTGTCGATTTAGGAAAGGGAATCTTGGGTATCTTTGAAAGGAATGAGCAGATGATAGAGATTTTTATTCCTTCGCTCATGATGTCGGAAACAAAAGAGTCATAATTTTTTAGAGAGCGGTTAGAAATAATTAACCTGTTAACTGAGTATGACGAAATATTTCAATGCAAAATGAATTAAATATAAGTTAATGACCCGGTTAAAAGGTTAAATAAAAAGGTTGAATTTGGACCAGGAAATAATAGAAAATTTTAGAATAAAGTAACAAGAACTAATTTAAGATTTAAAAAAAAGTAAGAAATTAATTAAGATTGATTGATTGATTGATTGAATTGATTTGATTGAGATGTATGATATTCTATTAATATCATAGATAAATATACTTTCTAGGCGCATGAGATAGTTAGGGAGACAAGAGGAGGTATAGATGCACCGGGTGCCAGTCTTAGAGGAAAGACTAAGCGTTAGTGCGCTAAATTAATTTTTAAAGAAAATTATCGGGGAAAATAAAAAAGAACACCATACACCTACAGTCATTTGCACTTCGAAAGCTAGGTGCGAAAAGATCATATTGTGCTTCTGGAGCTACTTACTCTTACTACCCTACTGTTCTAGCCATTTGAAGAAAAAAACGCTCTACTTGACAAAGCTTTCCCAACATTTTAATTACATTTTTAATTAAAATATAATTATTTTAATCAAATGTTGGCATTTTCTTAAAAATAACCAGTGCATATATTGCACGCAATTTTTATACCATTTTAAAATTAAAAAAAATACCTTTCACTTATTCCAATATTTTTGTCCATAAAACTTTTTGTCGAAATTTAATAAATCTTAAAAAATATTTTGAAGTATATTTTACCACAATACTTTTCAGTGTTTTAGTTACTGGATTTACACTCATGCGCATTCAACTCAGATTAAATACAATTTTTGTATACACATTATCGCTACTTTATAATTAAGACTAAATATTAAAAGTAAAACAAAGAGAGACGAACCAAACCTAAAACATTATCATGCCACGATGTTTCGGATTAAAAGTTTAAATTTCCTTAAAAATTTTCTCAACATTTATTGTTTTGTTTCTGGTTTAATTGAATACATCATTGCGTTTAATTGCATTATTCATTATACATAGTATTTAAATGAAAGAAAATTATTCTTCATAGAAATGAACAAACAAATTTTAGATTAAAGGGCCAAATTTTTAGTGTGTAAATATTGAAAAAGCAGAATCATTTTTAGCCTGTGTATTTATAGTTATTTGTTCTATACAAGTATATATAAAAGTCGGAAATTGAGTACGATTCTGATTCGAATGCGAAATTTAATGAAACTGGGATGCATCAGTTTTGCAAATATTTTATGTTAAGATTCGAATATATTCGAAAATTTGTTGATTTCAACAAAGTAGAAAAAATTGCATGTATGATCATAATTTTTGATTATTTTATTAAAATAAAAAATTTGCTCTTGATCTTGATATTTAATGTATGCTTTTGACATGCATTAAATATCACGACTATTTCAAATAAAATTTTCAAGGAAAAAGGAATCATCATTATCATTTGATCTCAGTGTAAAGGTAGGAGACCCAATCCTTGTGTACGCTCAAAAGAAATGAGTATCCAACCACACTATAAAAAAACTTTACCAGCATCTATTTCTTTTCGAAACTACAAGAGATTTTCTTGGAGAGAGAGTTACGGTGTTACCATGCCAATCGTGTGACTCTTTTCTAATAAAGTTTTTAATCGAGTAGACTCTAAAACATATTAAGTGTAGAAAACTTACATGTCAATGATAATGATGAAGCAGAATGCCAATTATAAATCTGAAAGATAGTTTGAACTTTTAACTAAGAATTCATAACTAATGAACACGGTTAACAACTATCCAACTCTTATAATGGCCGTGAACAATGTCATTGAAAGAAATTCATCCACTTCATTTGAAGGATTATGAAACGAGATCAAGTTTTTAGTCTGATTAAAGTTTAGTTTAATAGTTTTTAAATAGTTTAGATAGATTAAAGATTTGTTATGAAGCTTCCTAAGAGATTTTTTGGAACAACATCACAATTTTGAACAGTAGCCAGATAACAAGAATAAACCCTCATTCCGCATCAATTTCAAATTTTTATACCATACAAGCAGGAAAAAACATTACAAGTTGGTGGCATAGAAAAGATAAATGGCTTCCGGGAAGCAGAAATTTTTCACCCTGGCTTAGAAATTGTAATGAGGATTACTATTTGTAACTCTCAGTTGTGTTGATTGTGGTACATTTAATCCTTTACCCCGTCACAGAGACAAAATGTGTAGTCGAGAATGGCATTAGCTTTAAGGAAGCTAATTCATCAAGAGCAAGAAATTGAAGTAAAAATGGATGGAAGAGATGATGACTTGTAAGATATTTATGAAAGAAGACATTTATTCTAATTTTTGGGGATATAATATGGATATTAGGAAAAATCATTCTTCGGGTGCCGTTTATCGACACAATACTCTAATTGGGTTCACTAAAATCTTTGATCTGAAAACGCAGAAAGATGTTATCAACTACTTTGAAGGCAAAAGGAAGAATGCAATATCACTGGTGTTTTAAAGAAATCTAAAAGTGGAGAAGGAGGGTATACTAGGATGCAGCTAAATATATGACTGCTAATAATTATAAAATCGTGAAACATGCATAGTTTAATCTTTTCATAAATGTTCAACTTGACTGCCTTCTGTAATTTAGAAAGTATTGGTAATCAGTTTTTGCCATATTTATGTGCGCATGTAATATCGATCAAACCATGTTCAAAGTAAATAATACTTCTTTTCGGGGTACTTTTCTTCTATTCTTGACCATGATTTCCTAGCACTTGAACAGAAAATCAAGTTTCATAAAGTTTGGTTTAATTGAATTCAGTTAAAGGACTATTTTGGAAGGACCTGGTAATTTTGAATTTTGGTCAGATGATGAATCTTATGAAACTACTGATAGCATTTTGATTTTTTAACGTCATTATACGCATGCATCTTTACGAATTCTCGGAAAAAATAATGAAACATCACGAACTACATCTCGGATGTGGACTCGAAATATTAAGATTCTCTATCTGGAAATAAAGTACTGCTACTAATCTATCGTTGAATTAGTATGTATGGTATATTGAGATTAATATTTCACAAATCATTCAATTATAAAATTGACTTCTTTGTGCCTCTCCTAAACACAAGTACATTTTTCTCAGTTAAGCATTAGGCTAGGAAACACTGCAAGTGTTGTTTCTCAAATGCAGAAGTTTTATTATAATAACGTCCTGTCCTAAAAGAAATCTAGGACTATTTTGGATATTACTAGGACTATCTAGTTATATTGAATTGAGGTCAAATAACGAGGGTGGCACTTGAACTGGTAAACCTCTCTCCATCATATCGGTGGGAGAACATTTGGTCCCTACGGATTTATCGTGCACAGACCCACATACACAACGTTTCTTTGGTGGAATCGGTTTCCAGCCCGAAGCAGAGATCTTACCACCAGATCATAGTGGTCCCTCGTATGTAGAAAAGATGAAATTCAGAATATTCATCGTGGATGCCTAAAGATGAAAGTGGTTATTGAATAAAGACATTTATGATCTGCGAAAGGATAGTTTTTGTTTACTAAATCATGGTAAAGTGACATACCACGAGAACTCTCCGATTTTGAATAGAGCGGTGAAATTTTAAATTTTATCCATTGTATTATATTTGATACAGTGCACCTATTGTTATGCAATGAGTTACGTTGAAAGAGTCACAATTTATATGCCACCAAATATAATTTTATGTAATTTTCCATATTTATAATTCATAACTCTAATTAGCTGTTATTAGGTACCTTGTTTAATTTTACTTCATTTTGTAAAAAATTTTCATCCATACTATAATTCTATTCTTATAATATCTAGTGTTGGTTATAATACAGGCTTTTATTTTAAGTTAATTATTATATGCAAGTTGAATAGTCTTTTTTCTTCAATTTCCCCCCACATTAGATAGTCTAACATTCAAATAATTTTTATTCAGTTTTATATAGCAGGCTTCTGTATCTTTTTTTTTTAGTTCTATAATTGTACAATAATTTCTTCACTTTTCACTTAATGATAGTTTCTTAAATTCTTTCATTCTGATTTCGATTACTGTTTATAATGTAGAGATCAAGTTCTCTGTGTATATTTTCCGACCTTTTTTTATTATTAATTCTTTGTTTAATACTTCAATTTATTTTTTATTCAATATTTAAGGTTTTCTAAGTACATTCTACAACTTTTTATTTATTCTTTATTCAATATTTCTGCATTATGCTGCAATGAATTATTATACATTTTCATATAAACAATTGATATGTAGCCGATAGGCTGGCTACAAGTGAGTAAGTAGTGTGTAGCAAGGATAAATGGTATTGAGATAAAGTCTTGTATCTTCGTCTCCTTCCCCTCCTCTTCATATTTGGGATTAAAAAAAGAAATAAACCTGCTAAATTTTGCCTTACTGGCGTCCTGCATGTCTTTTGCTTTTTGACCTTTTGGCTTGGATCGACTGCGGTCTGGAACATTTATAGCCCTTCATCCCTCCATCGCTATGCCATCTTCACAGAAGAAAGATATTACAATATCTAACCTTATAGCAGGAAATAATGAAAATATGAAAGCAGTTCTTCATCTTTTGATATCTAATATCCAAACCAAGGAGCCATTTTCAGTATTAAAATGGCAGCCAGGACACTTGTTTATTAAAGAAAAGCCGGAAAAATAAAATTTCGTGTAATCCCTTAAAATTCCAACAAATACAGGAAATATTTCCTTAAATGTCTTTAAAATAATGTTAAAAAACAAACTGTGAAGTGAAATTATGTTTCGGCATTTTTTATTTTTTACTATCGAAAAGTTGGTAAAATCTTTCTAGAAAGTTTTTTTATAAATATATATTAAAAAATTTTTAAAATATAGTAAAATATTAAAAAAATAAAGATTTTATGCAAATTTAATATCAAATAAATCATAACAAAAAGAAAAAAATTCAAAACGACAGCATTTTCACTTAAAAATCTTGCTAATAAAATGTTTGGTTTCTAGTTAAATATAACAATTTAAAGTTGCTAAAAAGTTTGGAAAACATACTGACTTTTTCGAAAAAACGAAAACGAAAGAAAAAAATGCGCTCGGCTTAGCCTTGGAAGTGAAATGTAACAGTCTAGCACTGGACATTAATAGATTAACAGAAACAGCAAGCAACTAATCAATCTCAAACGCCGATGGACTGTCATTCTGGGCAACAACCAGATATAGTTTATTTAGCAGCGAACATATAATGCATTGTTAGCGGTCATTAAAGTTCATTTCCAGATAGGTTGTATGTCTAGAAAGTATTCTCCATTCTGTATACATCTAATAATATATATATTAGAAAGATAATGGGTAAGTTATTTGATTTTGTTTATATTCAAAAAACAAAGTACTGAAAAAGATGCTTGTATTTGAACTAAATTTTTAGAATAGATATACTGGTCATTTAAGAAAATGGATATTGATTTTGCCTAATTTTTATTAGTATTGCTAATGGATGCACTTCAGACATTGGCGTGTCAACTTCAGGTTTAGAGACATGTGCAATTATTTGACGAAGTGCTGCATTTTTACAATTTAAACTAGGAATTCAAATTTAAATTATTGAGAATATATAAATAAAGGTTGTCAAAAAGTTGCATCAAGCTATTTATTTCGCTATATTCGAAGATTAGTGAAAAACTATTCCATTTGCTATCGAGTTCAAAACTCAGTTGCCTCCAAGATCCATCACTTATGAGGCGATTTTGAACAATAATTTTGCATTTACAAAATGCTCACTTTGATGTGGCCTAAAAGTTTGATTTCTGGCTTGCTGTCTCACTATCATCATCGACATTTAAGAAATATTAAAAGAATACAGGATTTGTCTCCAATCCTACTTCCTGCAGTTTCAAGTCAGCATGTTATTTAAACACATGAAACCAATGATTTATTTTCAGAAATTTTTTTGGAATATATGTGCTCCATACTAAACTAAGAGAATATTTTTAATATATAGATAGAGTTGGCAAGAAGCATCTTAAGGGGTGAGGCGTATTATTGACTGGTTTTCACTACGCGAAAAATATAGCTAATAAATAAAAGAAAGTTCCTTATCTTAAGGCGGAATCATGTCCTATTTTTTTCTCTTTTGATTTAATAAGAAGTCATGGAGTTGTGGTATTCTGGTGGTATAGTCTTGAATTTGGGTCCGCAAAGTGAGAGTTTCAAGATCCGATTCCATGTCAAAAACCTTGTGTCTTCGTAGACATTAGAGACAAACCGGAATTAAATACTCATCCGTTAGTGGGATGAAGAAGTTGGGAGAGTTGTGTACCGGCTCACTTGTTTTCCTTGCTATCTGTCTACGGTTCCAAATTGTCAGAAGTTGAATTTTTTTTTTCGTTTGTGTTTTTTTTTCTTTCTGATGTTTCCTTTTCTGTTTACAGAAATAAGCCGAAGACGTGATTTCTTTTATTTCTGGTGTCAACTAGGAATGGTAACAACTTCGTCCTTTCCCATCTTCAAAGGCGCCGCCATTCAGGGGGAGAGGGAAGATATGAACAAAACATTCTCCGGAAAGCTTTACAGATAAAAGAGTATTTTGCAGTCGATGCCACTTTCATGCATAATAAATTTCCACTGTAGAACGGTAGGAAGAAAACAGAAAATCTCTCTCTCTCTCTCTTTTTTTTTTTTTTTTTTTTTTTTAAGGCCAGACGCTTATATAACTGATAAGACCTTACACGAATTACACATTTCAAGCCAAGGTTCAATATTCTAATCGCATGGTATAATGATATGTTTATACATCGATTATAATCAATTTTTCTTGCTTTACATATGCTATGAAAATAAAAGAGTAGATGGAATCCACTTCGTATGATTTAAAAAATTCAGCAGGAATAAACAATGGATATACAATCAAACTATACATAAACAGTGTAAATTTTCTGGCATTGTGCTTTATTCAGATACTCTGCATCAACAGTTTTTAAACTATGAGTCTCGATCTTGAAAGAAGTCTTTCTATATATGGCTCGATATTTTTCATCAAATTTTTGATATCATTATCATTTGTAAAAAAATAATTAAGAATAGAATTTTGATGATGTCCTTGCATTACATCATAGAATTATATTAAATAAATATTTTTTTTCCAACAAGTAATATTTCGTTTAAGTGTCTGATTTTCCAATTTAAATGCCTATTTATTTGGGAGCTGGAAAAAATTTCAATCAACGATGAGGATCCAGATCTATTTTTTGGAATAAAATAAATAAATAAAAAATAAAAGCAAAGTCGCTAGTGGCAGGAATTTATGTAATACTGTTCATCATTCATCTTCTGTATAATTCATGGATATTCACACAGAATTAAAAGTAAGTTGTTTTGAAGAATACTTTTCTATAGAGACAAAATTTTCAGCAATATTCTGAACTAACGAAACGTGTACAGGATGGGTCTTGGAATTGCACTTAATTGCTTCTCCATATAAACTCTTGGATCCGCAAGAAAGCTTCACAAACTTTTGCCAATGAATATGAAACAACAAAATAAAGCATATATTTTAACATTGTCTATATATATTATGGAATACTTAAATTGCATAGATTGCTTAAAACATGGATTAAATTTTCTATTTATGAATAATAAATATTTTTAAATGTAAGTAGTGATACATTTGCAAAGGAATTTTAAATTCATGTACTATCTCCTTAAGAGTGGCATGATTATTTGCAAAGTAGTGAAATCTACTGAAAATCATTGAACTTAATAGTTCATTACACTGTTGAATTCTATAAAATCGATATAGTTTGTTCAAGGGACAAGTAAAAAATACGATAAAATTTTTGGAATTCTGTAATAATTCAACATCTTGTATGGTCAATGTAAAAATAAAGTCTCAATTTTCTCAAGCAATTTCTTACTTTATTAAAGAAAGATTTAAATTGCGAATTACAGCTTTGAATCACATTGTATAACGTTGCATATAAATAGCAATTCGCTTCTTGGCAAAAGTGCAGGAACGAAGTTTTTGTCAATAGCCATGAAATGTCAAAAGCCATCAATTATTAAGATGTCGATTAATTGTTTTTTTTGTCCTATCTAATTAGATGGCACAATTTTTTTAAGGAAGTTTCATTCAAATGATTCAATTAAGAATACATAAAATTGGTAAAATTTTATGGTTCATTTAAAATTTTTATGTTAAATTATAATGTTTTTAAATGATTTAATTTTAGCTTAGAAGTTTTAGAAGATATAATTTGGAGCTTTATGACGTACAAGTATGAAGGTTAAGGGATAATTCCACTGAAATTCTATGAAGTATCACTCATTAATGGGGAATGAATTATACAAATAAATGTTCGATATTTCAAACATATAAAAATTTTACCAGCAAGAATTTTAGAAGGATCTTTGTCAGAATTTCGATCTTTTCCCTTTAAACAGGTTTTTCTCCGTAATAAATGATTCATAGCGAACAAGAACGTTCCTATTTCAAACTTTTTCATTATAGGCATTTTATTGGGAATTTTCTCTGTTTATGTTTTATGAATTTTTATTTAATTTAAGTGCCATTTTTTTGTTTATGTTGATGCAAAAAATAAATATTATCTTCAATTTTAAGAAGTTGCAGTACCTTCATATGAATCCTTTAGTTCATCTGTAGGAGGGAATATATGAGATGATTAATAAAAAAGGAATCACTTCCCCAGCTTTCTGGAAAAGATAATTTACCCCTAAAATTTTAAATCCCATGTAAAAATGATTCTTCCTACGATAACTCATGTAAAAGTAGAACTTATTTACCCAATAAAGAATGAAGTTTGATCTCCAGGCCGTATATATCCATTAGGAACGAAAGGGTCAACGTTCGAACTTCAATAAATAGTTTTTTCCTTGTTGAGATATATACCTATTACAGGAATTTTAAGAATACTGAACATTAAATATATTTGTTAAATAATTATATAATGGAAAAAGTATTTAAATAATATAAATTCAACTAATCAAAAAATGTTTCATTATATTTTAAAATAAAATTTCATTTTATTTATTTTAAAATATGCATAAACGAAACGTCTCACATAACGAACTAAATGCATCCTTACGTAATAATAAAGCAAAGAGTCACAAGGCTGATGATTATTCTCTGATGACACTTAAAGCGTTTTCAACTAAAGTGTGAATGGGAAATAGAAAGACATTGAGATGAAGGCATTTTCAACTCCAAAAGCAAACAGGGTACATTGAAAAAGGTCTTTTTCTACTAAGGATTACTGATAATCATTGAAAAGAAAAGCAATTCGTCAACTCTAAGTTGCTTAGTGAAATAATTTTTTTCTCTATATTGATTGGGTTTCTTTCTAAAACCTGGGAAAGAGAATATCTGATTATCTAGAACGCTATCTAAACTAGACTTTTATATCTGTATACTCCCGAGGTATCGGTATATTCCCGATATACTTATGGAATTTATCCTCTCTCTAATGCCAGAAATATGAATATGTAAATGTTCACCTTTTCAGTTAATCATCTGATTGTATCCCTTGTTTTGCAATCTCAGTTTTGCAAGAAACGTGAAACTGTATATCTTTGTGAAATGCTTTGTTCTTGTCATGCACGTTAGACGAATGTGAAATTTAAAACATAGTAAACAACAGTTATACAGACATTTGCAGCATAATTAAGAGAACAGTTTCCAAGTAATTGAGAAAACAGTTATACCAATAAATGAAATTAGTACATTCAAATTTTTAAAAATTGCACATTCAAACCTCTGGTATAAGAGGGATCATATATTATGAAAAGATAAGTAATGGATAGTGACGGCCTAATTCAAAACACCGCGGAATTCGAAAACTGCATTCAGACTTCTTAAACTGAGAAACCCAATTGCAAGTAACACCACGCAATTAAGTTTTGAAGTATCGTAAATATTTTCAGCTAGAGATTTTACTGAACTTTTAAATATAAGTAAGCTAAACTAATTTGATAAGATACTTTGGTGTAAAAAATTTCACAAAAAATTCAGAAATAAATGTAGCTAATTTAATTTTTAGTGTAAAGAATTTTGCTGAAGGTTTTTTTAAACCGAAAATTATTGCTTCGTTTATTCATTTTACTTTTTAAATTATAACCTCATATTGGATTGTAAAAAAATACATCGAGCATAAATAGGGTTGAACAATTTTCTTGCACCTGAAAAGAAGTTACGAAATTTTTTTTTTGAATCTCTGATGTTGTAGTATATTTGTGATAAGTGATAAAACATTATGCGAAGAAACTAAATAATAAACTAAATAAGGAACATAAAATATCAGTTTAATAGTTAAAAAACTGTCGAACAAAATTCAAAGGACCATTAAAGGTTAAATAATTAGTAGATATGTAGAAATTTTTTTAAGTGAATTTATACATTCATTTCATTAAAAAATACTTTGTATAAATGGTTAAAAATTAAAAAATAATTTGAATAAAAGGTGTGAATTAAATAAACTTCCTTTATAATTTAACTACAAATGTGTTGCGTAGGCTAAATAGGAAGATCTCACGATTTTAAAATTATAATTGGATGGCATTAAGACATAGCTGATAAAAGCAGTTAAAAAATATTTAAAAAATCGCAGCAAAACGACCGGAAGATGTGTAAGTCACCAACAGCAACTTTCTCATTTGCAACCTAATCCGTCGTCATATCCCGAGCGGGGTTACTGCAATCAGACCTTTTCTTTTCTGTGTGGAAAGATTTCGATCTTACCATAACCGCATTGCCTCTGCGTAGCCACTTTTTTCCCTTTTTCCTTCTGTCAGCTGCTACTGTGAGTGATGGTAAAGATGATTGATGCTACTCAGTGATGTGAACAGTGTCTATAGCGTCATGTTAAGCGATCTCAAAGAAAGTTGCAGCCATCGTTACTGGACATATTGGTTACAAGTTGCATCACTAGCCTGAATAAATATTGACAGAAACGAGGAGACCTATTCAATTTCCAAGAATATATTTTATAATACTTCCAAATGTTCTGAACTCAACTGATAATTAATATTTGTATCATCATAGAACCTGGGATTTGAAGAAAAAGAATTATCATTCTTATTCTGATCCAGAAAAGTACAAATAATTTTTCTCTTTTACGACATTAATAAACTATAGTGTCGTTGAAGCTACGGGGAGGGCAATGGAAGTACAATGCCATGCGCGCCTAACTTTTAGGACGCAAAGTAAAATAATGGTGAGTTTATTTCACTTTTTAAAACTGTAATAATCAAAAGGGTAAAAGAAAATTATATTCTGACCTTATATCATTTTATTGAAATTATAACTTTTAAATAATGATTTTTAAAGTGCTTCTTCTCTGGCATAGCATTAAAGATTTATCAAATAAATCTTTAATCCTATATCTAAGATTATTTTTATTTCACTTCTTGATCTACCATATTAAAAAAATTAGGAATGATTTAGTTAGTTTGATACTTCAAGGCAAATCACTATTGATGATTCTTATTTTTCTTATGTATTTTTTTATAGAAAATGGAATGTGTCTTATGAATTAGTTGTTTATGGTGTGGCTTTGTAAAAAAAGGGTCATTTTCATATTTTTTTAAAAACAAATATATTACGCATCACATTAAAGTAAGAATATCCTTCTATTATGAATCACAGTTTTTTCTATTTCTGATAGGATTATACTTGATAGATATGTTGGCAGATGACAAACGATCAAGTGGTAATTGATCTAGTAGTAGACATGTATAAAGCTATTTCATTAAAGTTCAAGGCAAATGAAGGCTGGAAAAACTCCAATCAATCAATCCGATTTCGAGAACATTGAAAGTTTTCTGTTAAAAATCCTATATCAAAGTCATATTAATTCTTGTTATTGATGTGTCGAGTCTAACTCATCTTTCTGCGTGATGAATAGAGTTTATTATAAAAGCCATATAATAGCAAAAAAAAAAAAAAACCCTTAACATTTATTTTTATTTTTTTATGCAGATCAATAAATAGGTATTTTAACTTCCTAAACACCAAAATGAATTCTTACACATGTGTAATTATGTAACTTGTATATAAGAATGTAAAGGGTTAAGGCCTGTTTAGGCTATGTCGTTTGTCATTCTTGGAAGGGCTTTTCTATAGCAAAAGAATTTATTAATTTCACTAAAATTTGATTGATTAAAATGAAATTTGGAAATTTCAATTTATAATTGATTTTTTATAGTTATTTTTGTAACATACTTTTAAGCATCTGGAGATCTAATTTAAGATATAAATTCTTGTAATAATTAATTCGAGAACACTTAATATGGAAAGAGGATACTTCAAATATATTACAATTATCTTACTAACAATATTTGACCACAAAAAGCAATACTTTTTCCTTTCTCTTGCGTCTTAATGAATGTTTAGAAAAGTTTTTGAAAGTTAATAAGCGTCTTTCTTAGTCACAAAGGTTTTTTATGGTCACATTCGCTTGAATATCAATGCTTTTGAATTTTTTATGCGAATTTTCTGTTTTTTATTTTTTTTATAACTTAACATTCCTTAAAATGTCGTATTGTTTTCGTTAAGTGAAGGACGGTCACATACGTTTTTAATCAAGAAATGTTGAAAAAAATTTGCTTTTATAAGGGGCATAGATATTCCGAATGCATTACCTCACGGTATATATAAAATTGAAGCTTTTAAATGGAGTTGCAGTCCTTCATAAATAATAATAATAATTATTATTATTATTACAAACTGGAAAATCACTGGAGCTGGAAGTTTTATTTCAAGTGTGTTTTTTTAATAAAATGTTTTAAAATGTTATTTATGACTTATCAGTTCTTAAGAAATAAAGTGTTAATTAACATGGATAAAATTCAGTGATTCAATTCTTGATCATTAGAAAAAGAAGAAAATAAGAATATAAGGTTAGTTTTATAGAGATAAGTCAACGAGTAAATATTGTTTATAGTTAGTATCACGAAATTTACTAGTACATAATTTTCATTAGTATATCGTTCAATTAGAAGAAAACTGCCTCCATACTGAAAAACTGGAATTTTTCAAAATAAGAGTTTGAAATAATCTATGCGTATATGAATGCGTATATGAATATGCGTATATGAATTTTTCTTATATTGTTATTGATGAGTATTGAATCAGCAGCTTTCCCTATATGTAAATATAACTCGTAATTTCGAAATCCATCTCGGAATAACCATCATGTCACTTTGAAATTACATAATAATCTAAAGAATGAAGTCATGGACTCTTATTAATAATTGCTGGTGACAAATGCAAAAAACATTATTGACGGGATAAGCTAAAATCTGAAAGGAGTGGATCATTTTCACAAATTGCAATCAGGAATTTAGAATAAGAAAAATAATGGTGCCGCAAAGATAAATGATGCTGGTAGCATCACAATTTTTAAATTCTTCTTGTCTAGTTACATATTCTCAAAATTATTTTTCTTTTTGTGGGCAAGTATTCTAGACTTTGTTACCTCTTTCGTGACCCCTCGCTGCATCACTGGCAGATAAAAGTTCTTCATTGCTCTTTTTTTGAAGTACTCTTTAAATTATTTGTTTTTTTATTGCATAGCAAAATAAGAGAGAAAAACGAAAACAGCAGATTTCTCTCAATCAAGATTTCTTCGGAAGATTCAACATTCGAGACAATTCCGATCATCATTCTCGATTTATGGGTAATACGTGGTATCTTCCAGGTATCAGTCTGAAATTCGATGTCAGTGTTTACCGTTTTTCACTCCAAAGCACAGTGAAGCAACGTGTTATTTGACACCGTTGGGCGGTCTGATAGTTCCCAGTGGACTTGGTGCTCTTGAAT
Source organism: Argiope aurantia (assembly GCA_026543865.1). Taxonomy (NCBI): domain Eukaryota; kingdom Metazoa; phylum Arthropoda; class Arachnida; order Araneae; family Araneidae; genus Argiope; species Argiope aurantia. The sequence continues at coordinate 166,352 of JAPMOR010107630.1, read as the reverse complement.
TTATTTCCTAGTTGACATTATGCTTTGACGTGGTCTTTAAATTTACTGCGTCATGATAACAACTCATTTACTTTGAAAGCGATGGGAAGCTATGATCAACAGATACCTGAGAAGGCATTTTATTCTTATACAACAAATTCTAATAGAATGCAACATTAAGATTTTTTGCTTGACACCTGTTTTCTGAGTCATTTCATTGAGTCTCTACAGTTAAAATGAAGAAATCCTAAAAGGGATTACCTAAATGTAATGAATCCTTCTGTATTTATTACACACCCTAGATTTAAATAAACATTTCATCATCATTTCCATTCATGCAATAAAAATTCTCATGCACGAGTATTAGATAAAATATTAACAGATTGAAAAATGCAAGATGATTCATTTGATGCCATTCCAGTTTCATTCAGTTGTAATTATGATGCATAGTGAAGTTACACTTACATATTAAGTCTAATACATTTTAGTTTTAATTATGTATATTATAAGATTACTTTTATGCAAAGTTTATTTTGGTTTGCTTTTTTCACTTTATTTGTCAGATATTTTCGGAAACTGAAAGTTTTATAGAGCCTTTTACAGTGCCTGTCAGAATTCGAAGAGATTTTAGCTGGATGGATAATTTTGAATTGTAACTTCCAAGGTCGAAATGTAAAATATCATTTATTATACATTATTCACTTTTGAAAATTTTATGGATATATTAGTATTAGTGTGCCTATCAGTTTCACTTACTTTCTATTTATTACTTGCGACAGAATATTTTGTGTAATATATCTCATGAGATAAAATTGCAATTTGTAACCAAATGAAATATCTCAGAGAGTACAATTGTCAAAAAAACGTAATAAAGGGAAAATAAATTAAACTAAATACACTTTTCTCATCAAAAGATAATTTCAATTGAATTACATTTTTATTTGATACTATAGAAACGCTTCAGAGGTAGTATATGAATTAGACATTTGATAGCAAGCTAAAATTTCGAATAACAGTGAAATACTTGTTATTTTTGATATTAACTAAATATTATACATTAAACTAATATAATAGCTGAAAATTGTAAGCCGTTTAATTCAGTATCGTTTTCACTCTGAAATTATGACTATAACATATGTATAAATTGGCGTAATTATTCTTGAATTTTTTTTTATTATTCCAGTAAAAACAGTGAAAGCTCGAAAATATGCCCTTATGCCTCATCTTCTTTTTATGTTTTGAAGGTAGTGAATATCTCCAGTTATTAATTCGCCAGCAAAGAGTAGTTCGTTGCTAATACGCGCATCGATCTACAAGTTTTGAATAATGTTGTCCATGAGAATAGCCACTGATTACAAGCCATAACTTTCAACATCTGCTTTGTGCTTTTCTACCATGCCATTTCTGAATTCTAGTACACAATCTATAATATGTTTTTTCTTGGTTTCAATTTAAATAATACTGTTCAGAAGAAATCTAGAATATAAACGGTATTAGAAAATACAGGTCATAAAGCGTCCAAAGTTTTCTTTCTTCATCATAAGAAAATAACATCAATAAAAACTGAGACATAAAACTCGAATAGAAAATAAAATGTAAAATTACCCTCTAGGTATCTTTATCGATCTTAATAAAATAGTTTTTCGACAGTTTTTTTTTTTACATTTTTTGTGATAAGAAAATTTTCTACACTTTTCATATATTCACCTTATTTTTTTTTCATAGTCTAATTCACATTTAGGCCTATCCGAGAGTAACTTGTTCTATTCTGTCTAAGAAATATTCCCATTTTGAAGGCGTTATTTCTGAATGTTCAAAATAAAAGGAGCACTTTCTACTCAAATTTGTTCCTGCAGCACATGCGCTGACATTATAATTCGAATTTAGGGTTTATCTCCAGTAAAACCCGCCTCTTCATGAGGAATCCAAGCTATGTGATTGATCTTTAAACATGGCATGACCTCAGAAATCTGAAGAGCCGGTAGCAGCTATCTCTAAAATTGTTAACGTTACTGGCTTTTATGACACAACAATGACATGAGTCTTTAACCCCTTCAGGACCAGCGCGCATGGAGAACGAAGCGTTCTTACTGGACTTTACTGACCACGGGCCATGTAGAACACACGGGTAGAACATAAACCAACCAATGCCTTCTCGCGTATAAAGGTCAAATACCATACAATTCAACTGTTAAGTGTTTCACTCTTTTCGTAATGAGGAGGCAAAATAGAACTGATCAAAAACATACAAAATACTATGTAGTGATCCCGAAACTGCTAATGACAAATTTATTCCTCCTACATAAACCATCCAACCTTTCCCCCAGGAAAGGATGGATGGGAAAGTGGAATTGAGTGGGAAAAGAATGGAATAAGCATTCGAATTGAGTGGGAAAAGAATGGAATAAGCATTCCATCCTTTCCCCACTCAATCAAAGTATAAACAAAAACCCAGAGCAAAATAAATCATGGCCCTTTAAATGGCCAATCCTCTCGAAAGAGCCGAACATGTGGAAATGCTTACATGCTTAAATACCCCGAATCAAGCAAAAAATGAAAAAGATCAAAACCGAAAGTGTATATTGAAGGCCAACATTTTGTGAGATATACTTCAAAATTATAACGAAATTCAACCGCCATCTAGTGCCATTTAAAAATTTAAATGAAACGTTCCAATTGAAATCACAATTTCACGATCTTGGGCTCCTGGTGTGGAAAAGACTCGTTTCATGCACACTGTTATGGGCAGTGAAGGGAAGATCAAGCGATCACGTATACGTGATCATAATCCTGAACGGGTTAAAGAAAGTCTACAAAATCTAAAAGCTTAGAACGAAAAGCGGAATAGTGTGAGGAAATTGTTTCTAAACGAAAGAGGTGCCAGTTGAAAGATGTGCATTGTGAGCTAGAACTGAAAAATTAGAACGCAACAAATAACAATTCGATACAACTAAGGATAATCGAAAACAGTAACCGTGTTCTACAGAAGGCAGTGAATTGGATTTAATAGTCAAAGATACCTTTGATATCGATTTTGGAAAAGAAAATTATAAGCTATGAAAACACTGACAATGAACTTTTGATAAGTGAAAAACGTTTGGTTTCCTCCCCATCACTCTGACATTCGGATCTTGAGTGGCGCATTTGGAGCATGAAATAGGAAAATATGCCAAGTGCTCCGAAACACCATCATCCAATCTGATAGAGGATACCATTTTGTTAGTTTGTCTAATATTTCTCTTCAACAGTTTCACTAGTCTAGAACCCATGTCTAGAAGCTTAAGCCATACCTTATCTGCTGTCATTAGAAGAAGAAGCCTCTATACATGATTAGTATTGCGGTGTAGGGTGTTCCTAATAATAATATAATCATTACATGTTGAGTACTGCTTAAAGATAAAAGATTCTTCAAATTTCCACTTGCATCAAATTATGAATATGACGATTAGGGATTTATTTGTCCTTAATAAAGTTAATAACGAATAAAATAAAAAATACTGCGGTTTATATTACGTATTAAACAAATGTCAGATACATTAAATTTAGCTTATATATTGCAAATTTATGCCTAAACGTAATACCAGTAAACCTAAATATACATCTGTATATATAATACGCTAACGTACGTCGCACAGAAATAGATTTTATTATTTACTGTTGAATGACAACAGACAAATGTGAACAAAACATTGTGCGAACTTATTATTAGAAATTAGTAAGTATTATCAGTATTATTAGTGCATATTATTGTATTATTAGAAATGTTCGAAAAAGCTATTGCTGTGTTACCGAATTCTCCATTCAGTTAGAAGAAAGAAATGTAAACGAAATCAAGATCCTGGCTTCAACCAGAATGTTTTAAACCATCTCGGAACTAGGCTAAACTGTCGCTAGACATATTTGCATTATTAAAGCATAAAATCCATTATTTCATGTAATATATTTCATGAAATATCTGAGTTATATACTTTAATATATATACATTTTAACATACATTTTATATAAATTTTAATTTGCCCGAGCAGTAAGTTGTTGAAGACTGATTCCATTTAATATATGTGTTTCAGTATTATCAAATAGTAAGGTGAAATTTTAATGAATGTATTTCGTATTAATAGTTAACAGACAGAAAAATCAGCATTCTGTGGAACAAACATGTTGCCAAAGGTGGCTATTATGATATATTAATGATGCATAGATGTTATGTTTGAAAAGAAACATATCAGTCATGTCACTCAATGAAAGTCAAAAGTGCCAAACCAATTTTATTTTTGAATTTATTGTTCATCATTCAGGAGGAAAAAGGATTTGATATCATTATTCAGAGTAAAATAACTTGAAGTTAAATGTTAAATAACATGCAAGTTACATTTGTAAAGTTATTGTGACACCAAGTGAATTGACTCTATTCATTGTAAACTGCAATTCATTTCATTATGAAAACCTGAGGGGGGGGGGGTTGAAAGTAATCGAAAAAGTTAACTAGATTTTTTTTATCAGCATTGTGAATAAATGAGAAATATATACTTCTTCATAACTAAAAACTTTTAGATGGCTTTATTATGGAAATGGAAAAAAAACTTAAATTGGTAAATTATAATGGATTTCAGATTCTTTTAGCGTTGTACTTCAGATGTTAAGTAATATCAAAAACTAAACCAAAAACATTATGAAACTGCTGAACGATAATATTTTCTTCTTCTCACAATACAAAATATGGCAAGTATAAATTAACGTTTTATTTCTGATCTGATATAGCTACTTGAAATATAGTTTATGAAAAGATAAAGTAGCGTTTAACGGTCACATAAATTTTAACTTCATGTGAATTAGGCGTAACAAATTAAAAACTTTAATAGTTGCGAGATAAACAGCTGAGGCTATAAATTAGACTCACACAAATTAATTTAATCCTGCAGCCTAAATAGAAATAATGTTCTGAATTGCTTAATCATAAAGACGTTCTTCAGAAATTCTTTATCATTTAACGTGTCCGTTTATTACAAAGAATCTTTGTTATGATGAAGGCATTAAAATGACACGCAAGGATGTATTTATTTCGAGTATATTATTTAATGCAATAAAGAACACATGTAGTAAGTACATCTAAAATTATTTAAATATGTAAATATTTTTACATTAAAAGATAAATAATCCGGAGTTGAAAGTCACGTCTCTTAATCTGTTTCGAACTGTTTAATGCCACTTTTGAAAGCCATTCAACGTTTTTCAATTTTTAAAAAAAGTAGATTTCAGATTTCTATGTCCTTGTGCTATTTACTTTCGACACTTATTTAAATATTTTTTTATTTTTATTTTTCTGTATTAAGTAAATATTCTTTCAATAATTTAGATAGCATGCTTTATTGTATATAGTGATTTTATTAAAAGGAATGAAAAGACACAATTTAGATAGTTCTTGATTTTTGTTAATCTTAATGTTTTAATAGTTTGTTAATGTTTTGTTTAATCTTAAGTTACAAAACAATCAAATTTCAAATTATTATAGATCAGTAAATTGTGAAATATCCCATATCTACAAATTAATTTACGAAATTTTTATATAATTAATAAATTGATATAAAAATTCACTTTTTAGATGTTTTATAAAAATTCATTTTAGATATTATTAGATGTTTCGTTACTTATTTTAGTTCTTCGTTTATCATTATAGATATGAATAGAAAATTATTTTACAATTAATTTTTAGCTTTATCTAATGATGTATTTCGCATTTTATCAAGCTAAGAGTAGTTTACAGAAATGATTTTTAATGAAAAAATCAAACTATTTCTGTTATCACTTTTTGATTTCAGAAAGGAGGGGAGCCAGGGAGGACAATTGTTTCCCCCCCACCTCGTTTTCGAAAAAAATGATAATTTCGTTGGCAGAAATCTTCACTGTTTTAGAACGGAGATGCAGAGAGTAGGAATTCAAAGATTTTAAAAATTTTAATTCTATTGCAATATAGTTATTATATATTATATAGTATAAAGTTATTACATCGCTGGCTTAAAGTTACTATAAAAAGCCGATGTAAGCGATAACCGATTTGGACGACCCGGTTAATAACTGTTAAATCTGAAGTACATCGAGCAATTGTTTCTATTGTCTTCCATTAAGTCTGTTTATATTATATTTAGCAGAATAATTGGCGACAAGTTAATTAGATGTCGCGTTTGGTCAACTTTTTTTGGTCAGTCGACTAAGAAACCAAAACAATAAATTAAATTGCTATGAATTGTTATTTTCATCAAACGTTTTGATCATTAGTCAGTGAAATTCTCGAAGAAAAGGAAAACATCAATTTTAATCAAGGCTAGAGCATTAGGACAATTCAACGAATGCCTGAGCGCCTTTCGATTTGTTTATTCCGATTCAAATTTTACTGATTATTAAAGGAATGAAGTGACATTTAATTTATCTAATTGTTTCCTTTTTGCAGCAATTAATTTTTTAGATTTTCTAGTTTGTTATATTTTGTTTCTTTGTGATAATTCCATGTCTGACTAATGAATAAATAATAAGGCCGTTTATTTTTTTAAAACTGTTTTTTTTTTCAAGATCCGATGGATCATAAAAAAGACAAATGTAGAGAACAAAATGACTTTATTAGCAAAAATGATGCATTATCATGGATACTTTTCGTTTTAGTTGCATTCGTTATTTAGGTATTTGTAATATCAATAGATCAAATACCCTATAACCTCTTTAAAAAGTTGCCGCTAGTGAAGCGAGATGGGCTTTAACGTAGTTTTAAAGCTCCTCATTATTCATCCCATTTGAAAAATGAAAACAAGAGAGTTCGAATTTAAGAACAGATTTCTTGTTTCTGAATAAATTCTTTCTAGAATAATAATTGCATAAACTCGCATGTTCTAATAAAAATTTTTTTTATTTAAAATCATTTTAACCAACTTTTATGCAAAATACCAATCCAAAAACAAAGACATGAAACACTATATATATAAATATATATTTCTTCGCTTTGAAAATTTTCATCAATGATCCATTTAAAAAAGTAACTTGTGTGTCAAAAGTGGACAAGAAATAAATAATTTTTGTTGCCGCTTAGTAAGAAGATCTTACTTTCAGATTCTTGGATACAGCAAATGACAAAAACACTGTGCAGTGCTTAAATTGCAGTGCTTCGAATGCTCCAAGATCACTTGGCCATTTTTTCGGTGTGGAGGGAGGGGAAATCACAAAATGAGTATTCGTCATGTCAAATAAATTGCGGTTGATAACGTTCTAGATATTCCTTGTTTCCGAGACTATTGCGGACAGAAGAAAAGTCTTGTGTGGTGACTTAACGTTTCCTTCGTCGTCTTGTCTATATCTCATCTTGTACATTATGAAATCATTTAAAGATCTAACTCTCGATATTTTTTTTATCTTTAGAAGAAAAAGAAGTGTTGTAAATTGGAGATAAAATTGTATGCTATTCCTCCTGAAATTTCACATTTCTATGGACTTGTGACTAGATTGCAACAGTGTTCAGGAAATGGTGGGATATTTTCGCTGTTCATATTAAATGTGTGGGGGATTTTTCCAGAATCTATAAATTTATCTCAAATACTTCATAGGCAGACTATTACATCTGTCCCTCAACCAATAAAATTGTATCAGATATTGAATTGGGCGAAATACTCAAGGAACTAAAGGACTCTTTCCAGAAGCTGATTTTCCAATTGAAAAGTTATTTCATATTCGGAGTGTTAACCTTGTAACAAAATAAAATAGTATGCATTTATTCCTGGAGACAAATTTCAAATATATATTTTCCGCCTTTTCTTATATTTGTTGATTAAACAATCTTTCCTCTGATATTTCCAAAAAATAATTTCAAATATAATAATAATGTACCAGTTTTTTCAATATAGTCTTATTTTACCAATTTCAAAAACCATGTAGTTTCCTTTTTTTGATTTTATACACCATTATTCTTGTTACTCGTAATTATTGCATGCATTTCAGATAAAATATTTTTATTAAATAACGACAATTTTTTACTCTCTATTCTTTCATATAATGTATATTTCGTTGTAAAATGTTATTTATTTAGAACTCTTTGTGAATTTTATTTGAAACCTACATATTAAAATTTTTGGGATAATTTATAAAATATGTATAGCAATTTGCAGATTGATTAAATTTAACTATACGGAATAAAAATTATCAATAAATTTTGTATATTTTTTAACAAATTTGTGATTAAGTGATTTTTTTAATGTTATCTTTTAGTTTAGAAAAGGAATGTTAGTTACGTATGCAAATTTCATACTTCTAAAAGTGAAAAAGGGGTAAATTCAACTTTTAGGAGAATAATTTGTTTTTATATTTGAATTCAAGGTAGGTCCCGTTATTCATATGGCATGAAATGTTGTTTGAATGATGAATGCATGTGCTACCACTGTAATTTCGCAGAAATGTTGAAGGGAGGTGGTGGTTATAATTAAAGGTAATTTTATAGTTAAATGTAATAAAGGTAATAAAGCTGCCTTGTTAAAGGCAAATTTATAAATTTTCAACTTTCATGCTTTGAAATGATAATTAACACTATTCTTGCATTTCATCATTTAATTTTCGCACTGCAATTTATATTTTCAAACTAAACTTTCTCTATTGTTTAAGATATTCGCATGCATTTTACACTAAACGAATACTTCTCTGTATTGTTCACTATAATTCTTAGTTTTAAAAGAAGTTCGAGGAATTAGAAAAATAGAAAATTTTAGTAAAAAAAATTTACATTTAGAAATTTAACAGAAGAAATATTCCTTTAAATATCTTTTTTAATTAAAAAAAATTGGTACCAATACTCTCAGTTTTATTGAGAAGTAGTAACTTCATTTTAAACTAACTATTTATGCAGTAACTATTATGTAGTAACTATTTATTTACTTCACTAAAAATTCTACCAATAACTATAAATTTGGTGACCAATCCAAATTTGATTTTGAGAAGTTCTTTAACATTTGATTTTATTGATTTCATTTCCTATAGCGTCCATTTAATTAAGTTTAATACTAAGCTAAAAATATCTTCATTTGTTTCGACTTTTATTTCCTAAAATTTAAATAATAATATGAAAATTTGTTTCCGATATGAGTTAGGTACATTTAATTTGAGGTTATGTTATTGATTCTTCATTTTCTATTATTTCCCCTCTTTCAGTCTTACAAGACTAATTCCCCGACAACATACAAATAATTAATAGTTTGCAAATAATTATTTATTATAATTAAATTAGTCATGAAATACCTTTATGATATATTTTTGGAACATTTAAATGCCAAAAGTTTGAGTAGAGGTACAGTTAGGGCAAGTGGCGCTCGTAGAATAGCGTTTTTTTTCATTTCATTAGGTTTTAAAAATGGAAGTAAATGAAGTACTACTTTGTTTTCTTGATTTTTCTTCATTAGTCTGCTCGGTCTACCGATCACTAAAAGTGAATACCTAATGTGTATTTTCAGATCGATCATGATCTGCATCATAGAAAAGACATTCTAGCTTTTATTCTTTCAATATATTCTGCAGCTTACCTATAAGCTCAAAAAAAAAATGACCGTTCTCTTGTACCGTTCCAGTATTCTGAACTACTCTAGTTCTATTTATGTACTATAAGAAATTAGCACATTCTGCGAATATTTATTAACATGTCAGCTTATTCTAAACAATATACAAATCAAATTCTTAAATAAAATTTTGATATTGTACAATTCGAAAAGAATGTATTTATGAACTTGACGTGGTCAAAATATTAATTAAAAAAATCACAAATTTTTGTAATGCTATGACATGATTTAAAAACATAATTTATTGCACATTTCTTGGGTTTAGAGTAATTGAAAATATTTATTCAAAACTAATGACGTAATCTTTGATCATTCAATGCTTTAAATATATGCATATTTTCAATTCAACATCATTTTTTTGAAGGGGGAAAAAAACCCTCAGCCGAATTTTATTTATTTAATACATTTAATTTCTGATCATTCTCTTCATTTTTAATTTTGTTTAAGTTTATTCTTTGGGAAGTTACATTGATTTTTATATTTACATAATACATGTTTTAATGCTATGCAAAATCTTTAAATGCTACTTTCTCAAATTATAAATTTTGACATAATTTTCTTACGAAAGGCATCGCAAATTAAAATCTAATACATGCTTTTTGTTCAAATTGCGTATAATATTTTTTCAATATCTTCTGCAATTCCTGAAAAAGAGAACAAGTCATCTATTCATTTAAAAGAAATCTATAATTATTTTAATGCTCCAAAATGTGAAAAAATAGAACATTTTATGTTATTTATCAATTTAACCTCAATATTTAACTAATGGATGGAAGGAGAGCTTTGTTTTTAACTCAGGAATTAGCAAATTTATTTATTAAGCTACCTGGAAGATTTTTAACATATTCTTTCATAAACATTTAAATTAGAAGGTTTTTCACTTTATACCTCTTTTCAGTAAACAAATTTCACATTTTTTTTCCAATTTTTAAAATAGTTTTGACATTTAACTGGTATATTTTGGTTTCATCGATGTTCCTTTCAATATGTTTTAAGTAAATATTCAAAAATATTATAATTTTATAGAATTTTTCAAAAAACTTATCCTGAGCATAGTCACTTATTTTAAAAAATTCTTCGAATGTTTGTTTAGCCTCAGTGGCCTAAGGTGTGAATTAAGAGGACCGCAGAGTCTAGACTCGATTTCATCAAAGATTTCAAAAGGTATGTCGTTCTGAATACGCGTTAATTCAGTCGTATGAATTATGCTTGGCCAATTGAATCAAAGGTTAATTTATGGAGAAAATCTACAGATTATAGTGTAGGTAAAGTCTTATTAATTTTGACAGATCGTGGCTTACAATCACGAGATCAAACTAACGTAATCCTTATTTTATTCCAAAATCATTCACCATAAGTTTAGCACTATATAACTAAATTTGGCTATAGCATGAATAAACCCCGAAGTCTATACTAGCCTTAATTTAAAAAACTGTGCCAATCCAGCAAGTTTTAAATCAAAATGCGAAAACTTTTTAAATCCTTTTTTATCTATATTATCTTATGCACTGCATATATTATTTTTAAGCGGCGCTAGATTGTTAAAAATAAATTCCTTGAAAATTATTGCTATTAATTAAAATAATGAATAAGAAAATTATTTAATTATATTAAAAAAGAAAGACAGATTTCTGAGCTTCATTTAATAGTTACTTTTGAAAGAACTACTTTTATTACTGTGATCACTTGATAAATCACCTGATAAATGTATTTGGTTGTTTTAACATGAATGGAAATAGATCCAAAGGTTTATATACTTCCACCAATTTCAACTACATTTTCCAGATTCGTTTCCTCATTCATGGAAGAAACATCGCATGAAGCTTCCATCATGCATTTATCATTCCCATTCTTATCTTCCAACAGTAAGAGTACCTCTAACCTTTCCTTAACCTTAGAGTATTAGGATCATTGAAAAAGTTCTTCTTCCCTTATCTTTCCCACTTGAAAAGGTAAGGGAAGCAATTAATTGAACTGTTATAAATAATTCGGCTTTCTTTTTACGCATTTCTTATTACAGATTCTAGGTTGAAATTTTAAACACTCAAGGAACAGATGAAATGTAAGAAAAAAATTATTTTTTAAACTGGGGCCAAAAGCTGAGAAATTTCATGAATTTCTCAGCTTTAGAGACTAATTTGATTTTAGATTATACGAAAGGAAACTTATAAATGCAGTAATCTCACTCACCACTTCAAATTAAAGAACTCTACTGACTGAGCGTTTTATTCAAATTTATTTTTTGATACATTACATATTTTCTAAAACACTCGATACGAATAGATCTGGATTATGTCAGAAGAACAGAGTCGTTTTGAGTCAAATCGATTTTTCGACATGGTAGCTAAAGGCGACTTTGAAAATTCACAGTGTTCAATGCTTTAAAGGTGAGGCAAATATATTTTTTATACTTTGATTTTATTACTTTAATTTATTTCTTAGTTGAAGAATGAATGCTTGTTTAGGTTTTGTATTTATTGAAAAGAAAACATGGATCGGTTGTCCATACAATAAGCAGTTTAAAGTGAATATTTCCTATGTAGTTAATCTAACACAATCAAACTCAGTTGGGATTTTATTTTCTCTAAGATAAATTCGAATATAACCTACGAAAAGCAAGTGGTTTTTATTTGATTAATTTTAGTCTGATTCAACCACTAAAATGTATTAAAAGAACCTTTAAAGATTAAAACTTCATGCTGACTATCTTAATCAAAGATGGCAAAAATGTGAAAAACTTGCAAACAAACTTCTGTTATTATTGATTGTTTATGGAAGAATGGCTTTGTGAACAAATAATTTGATTTGGAAATTCTAATGAAAAGAGGAATTCAAAGAAAAAATAATTGAAAATAAAACTTCTCATACATAGTTTAAGAAATATCAATATATTAGAGGAGCTATACTTTCATATTAACAATATACTAGACGAAACCGGATATTTATTACAAAATTAAATAATAAATAAATAAATAAAATATAAAAAGTAAATATATACAAGAAAAAGACTTAAAACTGACTTGAATTCTATAAAAAGGTATCTGGATTCCATTCACGAACGGTTTAAGCGGATGGCAAGCAACACTTGTCTGGGATAGTACAAATGTATATGCATTACGTTATAATTGCGTTATATTTTTGTATTTTTATACATTACTTTTTACATTTTAAAGTATAATAAAAAGAATAAACTCGTATTTTTGAAATTTCAAAACCAATACTAAAAAATGATTTTTGAATTGATTATCAAAAGAACTGAATAATTTGAAACTAATGAAATTTTAGGACTGTTTTGAGCTAAACTGATTTATTTTTTCGTAAATAATTACTGTTCTTTCATGACCACCTGCAAAATACGATTTATGTAATTATTTAACTAATAAATTGTCATACGTAACAATTATCAGTAATTAATCAAATTAATAATGTTCTTGTTGTTCATATTCCTCTGCAATACACATTGAAAATTTTACGTTCCGTATTTGTCGATGAATATAATTAATGAAAATAATATATAACCTATATATAAAACTGTATACTGAAATTTATTTAGTGTGTATACAATTAAAATTATTTTATTTATGCATCTCTAAAATGTTCCTTTCTTGAAGTGTACGCAAGCGTTACTGGCAGATTTTCATTACGACAGAAAAATCTAAAATTAAAATATCAAGATTTTACCTTAAATATTATTTTGTGTTCATCATATCTAACTTTAAAACAAAATATTAGAACCCTTTTTTTTTGGGGGGGGGGAGGGGGCACAATACCTGTTAGACGCTCAACTAATGGTTTAATGTAATAAAGTTTTCGAAATAAAGTTTTTAATGGAAACATCATGTCTATAATTCTGTCCTTATCACCGATTTTATTATTTTAAAATAACGTTTCCGTTTTTTTTTCATATAAATATAAAATACATAAAAGGAAAGCATGGAGGAAATTAGTGACTGATTAACTTACTTTCGTTCTTGCTTAAATGTATTTTATACCCTTAATGAGACATACTAAATTTGTATTTCTTTCTTTTCCGGAAACAATCATTATCATTAACACAGCTCAATTTCTCACTACAAATATATTGTTTGTACTGATTCTTCAACTTGAAATATTTGAAAACATGTCTAAGATGTTAAAATGTTATACTTTTAGGGTGCAGTTTTTAAATTGATGAATCCAAGTTTAATCGTTGTTTGTATGAACTGAATGAATACTTAAAGGCAAGCATTTTCGATAATCTACAGTGAGTTAGCAAACGCTTGTTGATTCAGAGGTATTCGCTCCAATATTCCTGGATGCTGGGATGAGAGAAACTTTTTCAGCTGCTCTCCACTACCAACCCTGTCTTTCCAATCAGAAACATCCTCTTCTGCGCTTGCGCACTTCGATGTCGTGCACGGGATGGGACTATGAGATCCCGCGCAAATTCATCCAATGAATATCCGAAGTTAGTCCCGTGCATACCGAACAGAGGCAGGGGAATCAACTTCTCTTTGAAGAACCGGGGGTTCCTTTGCAGCTACTGACTGGGACAGCAGTAGAATTCGGTTGAGAACATACCTTGCAATATCTCTCTTGTCGTTTTTGATGGATTATGACAGGGAAGACATCTAATTTAGGAACAGTAGCAAGTGATTTTATCAGGTGAGAGCATGCTTTTTGAGATTCATCATTCTATTTTCAGAACCATTCTGTTTAGTGATATATTGTATAGGCTTATCAAGTAAGTCGATTTTTTTAAATTTGGATTCTGCTCTTTGGGTCTGCATATTTTAAAGGATAACTATCTTAATAAAGCAGGTGAGCCTACATGATATTAATTTAAGTTTGCTTCTTTCTCTGAAGTTATAAAGTTTAACATTTTTTATCTTTTATTGGTGCTTTTTCTATTTTTGTTTTTTGGGGTTCTTTTAGAGGTTGCCGGATTTCTTTTTTCTCTGCTTATATATTTAAAAAATATATGTAGAATTGATTTCTATCAAATGTTTTCAAATGTAAGTACGGTATAAGAATCTTATAATTATTTGAATGCTATGTGACATTACAGTATATAGGTTTCTTTGAAATATTTTTGTTGTAAAAATAACTTATTTTTGAATTATTATGAATAATTTATATAATATGAAATAAATTTTTGATAGTTCTGAGTATGAAAAAAAATTGTACAATGAAATAGTTCTTCGCAAAATGTAATTGGCATGCACATTTAATAGATTCAGTTTACTATTATTAAGAAAGAATTTATTAGTAGTAGACTATTTAATTTAATATAATTACTTTTCAGTTGTTTATAAGGTACATAGACTGTTGAATTAAAATTTATGTTCTTTGCTATATACGATATGCAAGTTGATTCTCTGCTGTTTTTAGCATTTAATTATCGAATCAGCTTTTGACCTTCCAGATATTGAAAAAATTTGTCCGAAAAAATAGCTTGCTAATGAGACATTTTCAATAAGTGCCTTAAAATTTATCTTTACCTATTAAGTATCGTTTACCTATTTAATATCCCTATTGAAACTGTTGTTTTTCCCTCCAGAGATTAAACAGGCTTTACTTTATAATTTATAAAGCATTTCGAATTTACTAGTTAAATCACATCACCATAAAATATGCATAAAAACCAAAAATATAAACTGTGAAATTAATCAACTATTATTTTACTTTAAATTAAGTCAATCAAATAGTATTTACATAGGCTTTATTATTATATCATTTAAAATACTTTCGCAACTGAGAATATTTTAATGTGTCTGATTATTATGTGTCGGTAAAATTCAAAACGGACTGTAAACCTTTTTTCCGAATAATTAATGATAATTTAAGGCACTACATGCATTCATGTGCATATTTCTAAACATATCACTTTTTCTGAAATATATTCAGTAATTCTTAATTACTTTCTGGTTGCAAATAAAATCGCAACAACAACAAAAAAAATCTTTGAACATACGACATAGTTATAGCAACTGATTTGGCATCCAAAATTATCTTGTTTCTGAAGGATAAATTTGGAACTAACGTAAATCAACTATTTGTGATTCCCTTTCATTAAAATTTTAATATAAAACGTGATTAGCAATACTAGAAATGCAACGAATTTACATAAAGTTCCCATATTCAAATAACTATATAAACTTTCAGTTTAAAAGAGAAAAGATTTAAAAAATATTCACTTAGATTATCAAGTTTTTAAACTAAGCATCATTTGAAATTACTCTTATCTAATGGAATAGAAAAACGAAAAAAGGTGTTCAGAAATTATTTATATGCTAAAAATCAGCGTTTTTTAAAAATATTCTTTTTCACTTAAATACGTCTAATTCGTATTCAAAAGGAATTTTAAGAGTAGATGAAAAGTACGAAAAAGCTCAAATTAAAAAAGTTTGAATAACTGAATTTACGATTTTGCTCTTTAATAGCTCAATTTCGAAGAAACCCCTGTGGAAAGGGACATAATTTATGATTCCCAACAGCATGGGTTTTGTGAAAATTCGCTTGTTTTATTAAAATTTAGTTCAAAAAGTGTATTTTAAAATGTTCAATTAATGCAAAGCATCTAAAAATGTCCGAAAAGTTATACTTATTTCGAACTGTACCATTACAATAAAATAAAAACTACAAAATAATTCTTCAGAACTTCTGCATAATTGTAATAAAGTAATTAACATCTAATAAGGAAGGTATAAGAATTAAATTTAAAATAAATTAATTGG
This sequence comes from Argiope aurantia, assembly GCA_026543865.1. NCBI lineage: Eukaryota > Metazoa > Arthropoda > Arachnida > Araneae > Araneidae > Argiope > Argiope aurantia. The sequence goes on along the minus strand of JAPMOR010107630.1, from coordinate 150,079 downwards.
ACCTCTTTTTGTATTCAATTAAATTTGCCGAATTTTTCGTCCACAAAAATTTAAGAAAATACACATATAAACATGAATTATCTACTGTCGAATAGTTTATGAAAAAATGAAAAGGACAACTCGGCCGCTTAAAGGATTTAAAGACAAACTATTCTGTCTTTGATTTAAAAGCTGACAAATCTTTAAATTATTTTCAATATTTGTAGAACGCCACAGGATCATATAAGAACGAAAGAGCCTATTCATACATTGAGTTCTATAAATAAAAATGCAGTAATGTTATATTATTTTTAATACTTATATAACCAAATGCAAGGTCAGAATGTCAATCATCCATTACAACTAAAAGCAAGATTTTACTAATAGCCAAAAAACAAAGGATGGTTGCAAGGGAAATTCCTACTTCTGAAGGAGGGGAGAGAGAAAGCAATTGGTCTATTTGTTGCTAACAGACACACTGGGAAAATGATGGATAAACCGGGTTCTGAATGCGAAGATGCGAGAAAAAGACAAAATGTTGTGCAAAAAGAAACCTGATATTACGAGAAGTCGCTAAGAAAAACGCTTCAGTTACTTATTTAGATTGTCACAACTCCTGCGTCTTGGATGCAATTGTTAAAGAAAGAAAAAGTTAAAAAAGTTTCAGCGACTTGTTTAAGTACCAAAACTAATGCGCTATTTTTCAAGGTACATCTCTTCATTAGAGAACACGTGCAAGCTGCTACAAACCTTTATGAAATTTTTAACAATTAATTGAATGACTCTTTTGATTTGAAGTATTAACTTATAAACTACTCAATAGAAGAAATAAAGAATTCGCACACTCCAAAGAACAGTTGAGGTCTCATTTATTCTTTTAAGTGACAAGAGTCTGCTAAAAAATCCAGCAGATAATTTTCCTCGGCGATCTTTGATATTCCTTTCTTATTAATTTAAGAGAGTATATTTTATGTATTAAAATTTATTCCATTTAAAAAATGATATTAGTTATAACGGTGGTGATTTTTTTTTCGACATAGTTAAATTAAAAGAGAAATTTTGAAGTGAATTTTAAAATAACAGTATTCGGATATCTGCTGAAAATTCTACAATCAAATTCTCAGTAGTTGTTAAAAAAGCTGCATACCAAGTTTTGAAGTGTTTACAGTTTACTCACTTTAGGAGGTAATTTCAGTTTGATTTTAGTTAATTTTTTAAAAATGTATGCTTAAATTTAACCCATTCACTGCTGCTTACGATCTATATCGTAGGAAACTTCTGTAAAATTAAGCCCCTGTAAATTTCTCTGGCAGTGAATGGGTTAAATATACGCCCTTAATTTTAACATTACACATTTTAGATATTTGAAAAACAGAGAGATAATCTCAACTTTAAAAAGAGGACAGTTGTTTTGATTTTGTTTGCGTCTTTTTTCCTTTACGCTTTTTCTTTTTATTTAATTGCTGATACAGTTAAAAACGAATGATGAATGTTATGCGCTTAATTATATGATATTTAATCAATGCGCATTTTAAATCAGTCTTCTACACAAACTTCAAGCGAGAAAATTCAGATGATTTACAGGAAGAAAATTATACAAACAGTTTTCAGCTCTAAGTGAAGTAAATTCCCTCTAATTTGAAGAAAGAATGCTGTTACATTTTATTACTAGGAATAAGATAATAGATTTTATTAATTTTTTTTATCCATCTGCTGAATTTATATCTTAAGAATATTATTCATCATTTACGAAAAGATCAAATCGAGTCTCTTTCTTTCTTAAGATTTTAACACGAAGCTTGCAGATTTGATTCTGACCTCGAATCTCATATATTTAATTGTCAATGTTCTTATAGTGTGTAATAATAAAGATATAATTTATTATTATAGTAGATCTCGGGAAATCACATTTAAATGTATCAGTCAAAAATTTCCAGCTTCACTCTGAAATAACTTGTTACATAAATGTTTAAAATTTTTAATTTGCCGTTTTAGGACGGCAATTCGGTACATATGTAATTTTATCAAAAGCTCCAATAAGCTAAAGAATCGAATGTAGCTTGAAATTTCCAATCACTTTCTGATCGTATTACCCAAGGAATTTGAAATGTTTTTTCGCTACTTTCTCTCGTTATTTCTAATTATTCTCTCGTCATTTTCTCAAAGTTCGAAATTATGAGTCCCTTTAAAAAAATAGTCTTCGTTCAATTTCAAAACGGATATAAATCCAACCAAACAAAATGAAAATTGTTATTGCTCTTAAATTCCTTGTCAAAATCTATCTAAATTTGAAAGAAATATTTAAAATTTTTAAATATCATTATCCCCCTCGAGAATATACTGACTAACTTTTCGCGAAGCATGACTAAATCTGCCTCTTGGATTATTTATTCAGCTCCATTAACGAACCTTGGAATATAATTATTTGCTATCAATACATTATTTATATTTCGTCTGCATATTTTGCTTCCTGGTATTGAATCTGGAGGGATAAAAAGTGATAATCTTTTATTATTACATAAAATTGCACAAAGGACAAAACTTCTACTTGTCTCCTCCTACATAAAATTCCGATAATCATCTGTATTTTTATTCTTTCTGATTCATGTATTAATCATCTTGCTAACCAACTAGTGTTACGCAGTTGTCGACATTTACGAGAAGAATTATATTTCTTTGCCTGCGGTTAGAAATTTACACGAAACGTGTTTCAATGAAAACTGACTCAGTCGGCCAGACTTAATTTATGTCGATTAATGATAAAGTTCCTTACCTTCACTAGCAAAGGTTTCAGAGTTTTTAGTTGAATAAATTTCAATTAATACACGTACAGAGAAATATTTCAAATTGCATTTTAAACTAAGATTATTATGAAGTTATAAACATGATTCTATGCTATTACTAGCAATGTTGAAAATGAGAAAACTTTTCAAGCATCAAAACGATTTTTTATTATTTTCTTCATTACTCCTTGATCGCGAAGTTTATGGTATATTAATAAAAAAGCATTCTATAATTTTATAAGTTTTCCTTATAAGATAGTATGGTAGTATTTTTTTGTTATTTATCGAAAAACTGATTCCTTTCTCATTAGTAAAATCTACACTAATGGTGGAAATAGAAGCAATCTTATCTTTGCCACCAATGTATTATAGTAATATGCAATTTAACGAAAATTCATCTTTTTATACTGAATGACTGTGATGACATACAATGTATGTATTATTAGATTTATGCATGAAAGATGAAATGATATTATATGAAATTAGTTGATTTGATTAGTTGATTAGTTTTTATATGAAATAGGTAGTATTTATAGGAATTATATGAGGGTTTATTTGAAGATCTGACGCAAAATGGCTTCTATATTCTATATAAACAAAATGTAAGAATAATAAATCTATTAAATAAACTAAATCTAATAGCTGCGTATAAAAGTTTAAGATAATTTTTATATAATTAGTTCAGAAACAAAATGAATGAAGAGAAAAATATAATATATCCTGAATTTCAATATATATATATATATATATATATATATATATATATAATATTGAAATTCAGGATATATATATAAAGTGTTTAAAAGTTAGGTTTTGAAGTTACTAAATATATTTAACTTCTAAACATAAGAAAAATTAAAATTTGTTGAATAAAATTGATATTATAATTTACTGAATGTGCCGTTTTTAATGGTAAGATAATGATTTAGATCCTACTGAATCGCCTCGGTTTAAAGAAATAAAGGTATTTGTTTTTATTGCAGAAGTTGAGAATATACAGATGTCATGGATATTAAATCAAAATTTTCTCATTTTACATTTATGATGTACAATTACTTATCAAATAATAATTTTGAAACATATTTGGATATTTATCTGTAAATAATAAAAGTTCAATCATTCCCGCTTGTTATGTCTTATCCTGATTTTATATGCGTGCAGTAATTCCTTGATTACAATAAATAAAAAAATGTTAAAAACCTTTTTTTAAGGAACAGACAGAAAATTTGGTACATCCGAATAATGTTTTTATTTTTAAAATACAATAACATTTACAATAATATTTACAATAACATTTACAATAATATTTACAATAACATTTACAATAATATTTACAATAACATTTACAATAATATTTTAAATTTGAATTCCATTTAACCTGTATGCGTCAAGAAATGTTTAAGAAGTTTTTGGCGTTAATCGCTTGATTTCAGAATTCTTTTCTGAACCAATATTTCTAAATTTTACTGGGTATATATTTTAAAATGACTATTTATTTCTTAAAGGTATTTATTATTCACTTTAGTAATTCATTACTCATTTATTTAATCTTCTGGATATATATTTAAATAACCTATTTGTTGTTAAACAAACCCATACTTTTCAATTTCGATAAAAATAAAAATTCCGATAGCGTATTTTGTATTTATCGATTTAAATAATAATAAAAATATTAATTATTAAACTCATATACTCAGATTCATATTCATCAAAAATATTCATTATTCAAAACTTTATCTTTTCCATTTAAAATTTTATCCCCATTTCTTTACTTGTAAACAGAAGTTCAGAACTTTTGCATATTTACATATCGCAATGAGACTCTCGTACCTGTATACTTATACGATAACTTTTGTCTTGTTTTTGCCAAATTTATTCGATATGAATCTTCCATCCTTGTAAAATATAGAAAAGTTCCTTTCTTCTTTTTAATGAAACATAATAATGATTTCAGAAATATCATTGAAGACATTTTAGCAATATATAATATTCTGATGTTGTTTGTTTCAACCGCATGGGAATTTTTACGCAACCTTCTATATATTATTACTTGTGCCTCCATAAGTTATTTTCCCTTTTCATGAAAATTTTCATGTAAAATACCCCCCCCCCCCCCAAAAAATTTTTCTCTATAATTTTTTTAATTGTTCATTTTAAAATTGTATTCTGAGGAAAGTCATGCACTGTTTTTCTACTGTATTATTCTGTTTAAATATGCTTCTAAGATAGCGTGGTAATTTTTATTGGCAATTTTACTTCTAGTGCAGAAATTTTCACCACCAGTAAAATGATGATACATTACTTATTTGATAGAAAATATTTTCTTATTTTTAGAGTTTAATGTTTGCATAAATTTTCTTTTTAAAATATATTTATATTATGGTGCTAGAAAAAAAATCAGATTTGAAAGTTACAGTTCGTGCACCTTTTTTTTAAATTCCACTTCTCGATCGATGTGCTCTGCATCTTGAATATAGTCGGGCATCAAAAAAACTTATGCTTTGAATTTTAATTTACTAATTACATGATTTAGTTTTAATACTTAGCTGTTTAGACTCGTTCTGCTAAATTACAATCAAAATTTTCATAAAAAAGATGAAAAAAATGAAAAATAAGATCATGCCTTTGTTAAGCATAAATAGGTGGCGTTGAATGATTGCTAATCAAGATTGCATGTATAATGAATAAGCCAAAAAATGTTACGCATGTTTCAGTGATTTTTGAAATTAAATGTTTTCTTATTTATAATCTTATTAAGTTTTTTTATGAAACTGCATTATGAACTAGGTTCTCACTGCATTTTTCAGGTCTTGAGCTTCAAAGTTTAACAAATCCAAATTTATGTCAAGCTTTGTTGAAAACCAAGTTTTGCATTCGTTAATAAAAATCTTGCAAATAATTTGTTGCCCAATTTCTAATAATTTCATACTATTTTTCAATTCACTAAAATGTTACAAAATTATTTTTATAATATATAAGAACATCACGATAAATTTTTGAAAGGAAGGAAAAAGTAGACCAGGAATTCAATTCGTGATACAAGTGGAATTAGTGTGTTTTTAAAAAAACAAATAAAACAATTCCTCATCTGAAATATACCGAAGTTTCCTTTCAAATCTAATTTTACTTATATCATTTGGGGGAAGTTGCTGCAAAAAAAGAGTTTGAAAAATGACACAGTTGTCTTCACCCTTATTGCTTTTGATGAAATGGCTCCGACTCAATACAAAAACCTAGTTTTCGACTCATTTGATTATATTGATTTGACTTTTTGCTGAAGGATGGGTAGGTTTCTGATCAAAAGCCATCCTTCTCTGACGAAAAATGATGCATCGTCTGTTCGTGGATCCACTCCAAGACATCCTACGCCCAAAGGGACAGGGTTCAATTCCTTCTTCGCGGATGAAAAAACAAGATTTGTTTCGAAGTCATTTGGCTCGCGTTCATTGAAAAAGAAAAACGACAAAAAAAAAAAAAAAAAAAAAAAAAAAATTCTTGCACAAAATTTGGGGAAAAAAAAAATCGTTGGAATTACATGTGGCAAAAATATGCGATTTAATTTGACCCATTTTCAAAAATGAATTTCCATGTAGTGTACTGTATAAATCAAAGAAAATTATTAAAAAACATTAAATTGCCGAAATTCAGCCTGCTTTCCAAGCTATTCATTTCATGCAAAATATAAATGAGCTATAAGTTTATTAAAGTTTAATATTCATGGATAAGTCTTTTCGCTGTATCTAACTATAGATTTGCTTTTTTAATTAAACTTCACGTTTCTTGATTAAGTAATGCACTGAAAAATAGCATATCGTCGTTCAATATGTAAACAATCTTATATTAAAAATATCATTTGGATGAAATTTACTTGTTCATACCCTTTTATATCAACAGTGGATGTCAACTTGCAAATGCTTGAAAACAAGATATCATTGGCAATTTGGCATCTGTTGGCGATACAACTAGTAGATTTCAATCTAACGGAATTTTAATATACGATATTTTGTATTCTGAATAAAGATATCCAACTCATGCAATGGATTCAATTCTCATGATATTACATTCTTATGATAAATGCACCTGCGTTTTTCCTTACATTGTGTTACAATCCCATTCGTTATTCTCCTGTACAGAAGATTCCACACATTATTTCATTAGAATAACTTATATACATGCAGATTCAAATGTTTGTATTTTGATCCATCTAAGGTATAATGATAGAATTTCTTTAAATAAACATTAAGAGTGTTTAGTTGGTAATTCTTCAGCTTCATATCAGAGACTTAAAGCTATATAACCCATATTTCTGATGACTGATATGAATCAGCGCTAACCAATTATTATCTTAAGAGCATTATTTCAATGAAGGTACTTGTTGATAGAATATTTCATCTTTATTATTGAATCCCATTGATTAGTTTAAGAATTTTGTCATATCTTATTTTCAAATTAAATTCTAATAATTCAATCTAGGTGATTGCAAAACTTTAAAATATTTATATGAGAAAAATGAAATTCACTTGCAAATGATAATACTAAAAATTGCCCTTTTAATAAATTGTCCTGTTTTTAACTATTATCAATGCTTTCAATTTGTGTTTAGAGGAAGATTGTTGAAAATCATTAGTTTCCTTTTCGCACATTTCTGAAGAAAATATACTTTTAACTTTTTTCTGAATGCTAGGTTAACGTCTCATTTTGAAGTTATACGAGGACTATTTCAAAACGGATTCCATAATTTTGAATTAAGTTCAGATGACAAGGAAGACACTTTCGATGGAAACCCGCTATCCTCACTTTTATACCTCATTAACATGAGGATATTTGACCACCCATAAAGGTTAAAAGAACATCATATGCCTCTGCTTTTCCATAATTTTAATCTCTAATATCATATCACGGCGACCTTCCTCTTTTAAATTAAATGGTTTATAAAGAATTTTGAAAAGATAAATTTCATTAATCAAATGTGAACTGATATCGTTTGAAAATATATTGTAAATGCATGAAGAAAAAAATCGAGTCTTCCCTTCTTTTTTCTATTTTTATGAATGTGTGAATCTCATAAATCTCTTCATTAGATTAGAGTCCTTTTAATATTTTTTAATTAATGTTTACTCAGTTTTAGTTTTACTCAATGTGAATAATAAATACCAAATTGGGATCTTGATATACTGCTTTGTGTATAATAATTTGAATAGTTGATGTAGCAATCATATTGAAACAGCTACTTATTTTCAATAAGCAACGTGCTTTGATTCTCCCATGAAAATAAAAAAAAATATTACCATTTATATTTAATACAAACATTTGCTGCTTTTCATGTTAACATTTATGTGAAAAAAAATGTCTAAAAAAAAAGAGAAACTTACAATTGAAAACTTTCTTTAGCAGTATAATTATATTTGCAATGTGGGTGGCTTTCATTCGGATGTTAAAATACTTTATGCGTGTGCTGACGAAAAATTCCAGAACTGAAGAAAATTTTCGCCAGGAATAAATTTAAAAAGACTGTATGAGATACTAAAAATTCTTCCTTACTTAGACAATTCCTTAAAAGCCAGGACATTTTGCAGCTGTTTTCTTAATTGTAAAAAGAAAAGGCCACCCAAAATTGAGTAACTGAAATAAATCTAATTAAGTAACTTGGAGAACTTGATTGCTAAAATATTTTTCCTTATAGATTAAATTGAGATAGAACATTCTATAATTGGCTGTAGATAAAATGGAATTGCTGTGGTTCTTGTTCTATGTCACTTTTAGGTAAAAGGCTTTTTCACATTGCTATTTCTTGAATCTATTACCTTGCCGTTAAAGCTGGAGTACAGCTCTATAAATGTTTCCTATACTAATAAAAGAGACAAGAAAAGATAATGGCCGACATTTCTAGGGAGGTTTTAATTTTTTTCCCTCACGATTTTGTTTTCGCGGTAAGGAAGATAGAAAAGAGGGCATTTATTATAATCTGTGATTGTGTCACTTCGAAACGATCATTTTCCTTGTATTTTTTATACTAAAAGATAACTGTATAACGGACTTAGAAGATAACTAAATGTCTTTCCTTTTATTTGCGGTAGATCCGAACGATAAACTGCCTAGTTCAGATCTATTGCAGCAAGAGAACATTGAATAAAATGACATAGTTACTTCCAAAATCCTAAAATGCTTGACTGATAAGGATGACAGTGTAATGTAGTAATATTTCAATTAACTCAATCAAATGAAATACCTGGTGGTTAGAATTAAAGAATTCATATTCAGAGCACTAAAGATAAAGGGAGTAAGATAAAAATGGCCATGACAACGTCAAATCTTGATGGTATGCCTTTCAGAACACGGGGGAATCGAATGAATAAAAATATTTCGAAAAATGAGCGATAGGAGATGTTAAGTAAATTACCATTACCTATGTCGATAGTCATATTCGCAATTCATGATAATTAAGAACTGAAAAAAGCGAGCAAGATTTGATCATAAAAGCCCACGGATGGATGCAATTCATGCATAGAAGATAAAGTTCTACGGTGAAAAAATAATAATTTTTGACAAAGAATTATGAGCATTTTAAATAAACAAAAATTAACAGACTTTGTAAAAATTATCGAAGAGTCTTCCAGAATTTTTAGTGCATAGTTCTATGAAATTAAGCTGAGCATTTTCAAAAGTTTACGGGATGCTTCTTTTTTCAACTTTTTTTTTTTTGCTTTATTCTATCTCCCATGTTTTGAAATACATATTTCCAACATTTTGCTTTTTTATAACTTCTCTAAATCGTTTTGAACACAGATACTTACATTCTTACTCTATTTATTAAAAAAAATTCATTTTTAAATAAGTTGTTTTAACTTAAATAGTTGTTCAGATTTTAGAATGTTATTTTCCTGTGTAGATTCTTACCCATTTTGAATATTTTTGTGTCATATTCTGTCCAACCAGTATTTTAATCATCATGTTAGTTACCAATGCTAATTATACTTGGGGAAATATACTTCTTTCCTGTACCATTTCGTGGAGTTGCATCCGTTTTTTTATACTAAGAATATCTGTATTTTTGACGCATAATTACACCAACAAATAAATAAAATAAAATAAAAAGTAAAAACTAAATACAAATTTTTAAAAAACCAACCTGTTTCCAGGACTCACGGGTGAAACAAGTGATATAAATCGTACTGTCTACCATTTAAAACATCCGTCGGTGAGTCTTATGGCAACTAACGTGTTGATCAAATCATAATGAAACTTCTTGCTTTAAAAATTAATTCAAGAAATTTAATAATTTTTAATGCATAAGTGTTATTATTTCCGAAAGGTGGCTGCCCAGAAATTTTAAAATATATCAAACATTTCTTCATTTTCATCGAAGTACTTTTTAATCTTATATGTTTTTGAAAAACCTTTGATAGTTCAATCATCCTAATTTTCTATTGATCTTTTAGGGTTAATGTTACATTTTGCAATAGCATTACGAGAAAACATTGAAAAAATTTTCATTAAAATAATTTCTTTTCTTCATTTTATAAATTCTTGATTTTCAGCCATAAGTGAAGAATTTTGGATTTCAAAGATAAAACATTTAAAGCAAAGTAGTTATTAATGAATTTTTTTATTTCATTCAAATTATTTCCCTCCGGTATTTTGAGAAACAGCTAAAATAGTTGTTTTACAAAATATCTTGAATTGTTATGACAATTGCATTCATTCAATCTCTCATTTTTTCCCGCGATAGAGAATAATCCTTTAACAGATAGAGAATAATCCTTTAACAGATAGAGAATAATCCTTTCAAAACTTTTTAAGTTAAATTTTCCCTGAAGGATAGCCAAGAATTTCATATTGAAATAGAGTACAAATATGTTACCCAAAATGAAATTAATTTTATTTTAATAACTTAAATTTTAAAAGATAATAGTGCTCACTTGAAATTCACTGACGTAAGTGGTTTCATCAAAAAATTTTATAAACATCTTTACAATATATCGAAACAACCATATTTCAAACAATAAAAAACAATTTACTGTAATTTTTTATAATCAGGAAAAGACTTTGTAGCTATCCTGCATTTGTCAAGAAGTCAGAAATTTTAAAAAAAGCTAAATTACTATGCTAATCAGTAGTCCGTACTTGCTACCATCAAGTCATATCAAGCAGTTTGAAAATATTGTTCTGTCTTCAAAACTGTAATTTAGGAATTCATTAACCTTTTTCTTTTGGGCCTTTCACCAAAAGAAAATTTATTATAAAAAGTAAAAACGTTGTCCCGACAGTACAAGTACTTATCCCAATGGGACAAATATATGCTGTTGTCTCATTTTTTTTCACCATCTGCGCAGGTATGATCTTATTTGTGTTATAAAATAAACTTCCCTTTATTTTGTTATCTTATATGTGAAGGCAATGCATATTATGAAGAATTTTTTTAAGAAATAAGAAATTTTACGTTTGTCTGCCATAAATCCTATTTTTAAAGGTTATTTCGAGATTTCACTCACTAGTAATGGGATATGACATAAAAAGCTTCTTAATCATGCATGCTTTATTTATTTATTCACCAAAATGTTAATATGCAAATGCGAAATATTTCAGAATGGCTTGTTTGAATCTTTTTGCCATATCTTTATTTACTATAGTAGATTATGTTGTGAGGTCGAATGCAAAAATGTACCGGGTTTTTCGCATTACTTCAAAAAACAAACATATTTTACTCCTTAATTTAAATAGCAGTTAACAAAAGTTTCACAAAATAGATTAAGAAATAAAAAAAAATGGTTCTTTAATATAAGGCAGAAACCCTAATTGAATATTTTGAAAAATAATGAACAAAGATTTTGGCTACTACAATTCTTCTTCTTTTCTCTGAATTCTTGCTTTCCCATTTTTTTAAAACACAAAGGAATGTATTATGGCCTTTGACGAAAAATCGCACAAACTGTTAGCATTTTACAGCAGTCTTAAGTCACAAAGAATTTGCATTACATGAAGATTAACAGAATTCTTGAGATTAATACTTTCCTAAAATTAAACCATTTATCGTATTTTAATAAGATTAAGCATTTTATTATTGAATTGTTGTTTCTTAGAACACTATTATTTTTAGCATTGGTTGAATACCGAATTTAAACACTATTTTGGAAGAATGTGACGTATTATTTACACAGAATGGAGCAATTCTCTCAATAAACATACACAAAGTCCTGAAGAATGGGTGAATCTGTAATTGGGGATTTCTGAAGCATATCTTTAAAGGTTTTTAATACAAACACTCCAACTTGAACAGATTTCAAATGCTTCATGTATTTGATAGCTGTTTCAAAGTAATAAAATTTCTGCATAAGTATTCGGCCGAAATTTGAGAAGAAAGCCAGAAGACAATATTTTATTTTCCTAAGTTCATTAGCAGATTGTTGGAATGTTACACAGTAATCATACGTGTGATTCTGTGGCTATTTTATCTGCCTATAGTCTAACAAATAAAGAATATATTCATAATTTCTAGGCATAATTGTAAAGAAAAAATAATCTATGCTAGTATACAAAGTTGAGCAGTTGGAGTGAACAGATTTTGCGGTTGAAAGACTCGAAATCAATATTTGTTATTGGCTAATCGCAAAACATTGTCACGAAAAAATAATATACACGTAACATTATTTTCATATAAAATAAATTTTTTGGTATCTATAGGCTGATTCAAAAGTGATTTGGGCAAATTTTAGAGTTAGTTCAGGCGTACAATTACGAGTCGTTATTGCCATAGAACATGGAATCTCAAGCGCAAAGACTGATCGCCACAAGGGCTCTTTGCCAATAAATGAATATACTATATTAAGTGTGTAACACAAGTGTGGTGGAATTTTCCAATTCTACATAGATAGGGTAGAATACAAATTCACAATAACACATGTGAATAACAACATGTAGAGGGCGTATAGGTTTAGACAATAAGTCCTTTGCATACTTTTTAAAGTACTCCATAAGTTTGTTGTTGATACTGCGTGCTATTTGTCATTGTACTTCTCACACTGCGTATGACTTGCATTGTTATTTATAAAACTGTGTTGTATTATTGTGAATCAATATTCCATTATATTTCTTTTTCGAGCCATTTATTTTACATTAATCACTGGTAAAGAATCCTGTTTAGCTGTAGCTCTTTACGTTCGTGTCCTTATGTTCTACTGTAAAAATGACTTGTTTATCATGCCTGGCTTATACTTCAAGCTTGTCTACAGACATTAGAATAACCCTGCATTTGAAAAATACACTGGGAGTAATTAACGCCTCCTTGTCAACCCCATGAATAACAAAGGCTTGTCACTGTACCAAATTTTAGTACACAATCTTTATCTAAAGAATCAGTTATTCATCTAAGATTAATAATATACGTTTGAGAATGTAACATCATTCATTGTATTTATCACTGAACATCTCTATGCTTATATTTCCATTTCGTGTACTTAAAAAGATACTTAAAATCAGAATGCGTCAATATATTTTCTGTATTTATTGAAGTCATTTTCAAAATTCTCTTATGGAGTTTTTTAATGAAATAAATGATAAATTCCTTTTAACCTAGTCCTGTACTGTTGCATTTTTTACAGCAATCTGAAATGTAAAGACAATAAAAATAAATCTTGAATTGATGAAGAATTTTTTTTTATCGATTCAGTTCGTAGACGTGCCAAGTTTGGCGCCTGCATCGATAGCACTTGAGACATCCACTTAAATCATAGTGCTGAGTATTTATCTAGTGTTAAACGTTTCTTTTAGAAAGAATGCGGACTAAATCCGGAAAGTGGGAGCGAAGACTGTAATCCACAGTCTCCCACCTAAATCCGGAAATTTGGCACGTCTGAACTCACTTTCATTCATTTTTACGAAGTTAAAGAGATGAGGTCAAATTTCTGCTTAGGAGCACATTCTAAAATGTCTCGGAAGACAGTTCTAAACTACTGCATGTTTAACTGTCCTGCGGAACTTTTTTAACGTAACATCATCTGACGTTTCTCATGGCCGTATTCAATTCATTACTCCATAATTAATGATTTACAAGTGTTGAACCGGAAACTTGGCTTTTATAACGCTATGGTTTGTTGCTTAGATCGACATTCATTTCACTAACGTTACAGGATGATTAAAGGTTTAAGTTTAAAATTGGAAAGAATCTGAGATAAAGAGGTAGTGTCTTTGGCTACAGGATTTTGAAAAGGAATCCATATCAGTCAACGGAAAATAAGGATGTTTGTCAAGCGGTGAATCTAACAAAAAAAAAGTATTATCGTTTTTAATATAAGTTAGTTACTTGATTAAAGCTTTACTATTAAACTATTTGATATTTTTCGGATAAATTCATTGCTGTAATATAGAAGTAAATAAAAACTGAAGTTTATTTTCGTTTCGAACTTAAATGTAATTTCAGATGCACAAAAACAATATAAAAATATATAGGTTAATAAAAAGGAAATTATCGGTGAAAATATTAATGAAATAAAATGTACAACTATTTATGGATATACTTTCCAAACTACATGGAAACAAAACTTCTTGATTCTACTTTTAGTTATATATGCTTGATTTTTTTTTTTAAACTGACGATTTGAAATATTTTTCGGTAATTTAACTTAAGATTGATAAATTGAAAAACAAATTTCTTTGGTCTTTTTTCATTATTCTGTATTACTTCTCAAATAATCAACCAAAGTTTTATAGGCTTATATCAGTATTTTCCATACCATATTTAAAGATATTTAAAAGAATGCATACAAAATGTCTTTCATTCTAGATTTTTGTATTAAAAAACTGATATAATGTCAATACAATGACTGAGGTAAAAACTTCAGAAAATATTAATTACCTAAATATATACGAAAAGAATTTAAAATTAAAATCATAAAATTTAAAAATAATTAAAAAATTTTTTTGTAAAACTCGAATATTAGCATTAATAGTAGATATATTTGGCACTTTGAGAGAAAGGAATGATAAACTATGATTCTTACATCATTAAATTTTCAATTCTACACATTTATGCACAGTTCTATGCATTTATAGAGATTTAAAGTGAAAAAGTACATTACAAATCGGACGATATTATTGCTAGTTTTCAAAGGATCATAAAAATAATTCAGTATAAAATAACAACATATGTGCAATAGTTTGTTTGATATATTTAATAAAAATACATGCAAATTTTAGACAAAGAAAGTATTTTTGTGCTAGATCTTTTTATTTATAAAATAATATTTTTGGATATATTTTTTGCGCCTTCGAAATTATTAAAGCAAAATTTGTAAGATGAATTAGGTTTAAAAAATTAAAAAGACAGATATTAGAGTGCATTCATGCTTTACTAATAATTAAGTGCATTCATGCTTTACTAATAAT